>VXBC01011674.1:24861-38059 GCA_013399945.1 Ploceus nigricollis
ACAACCCCCTGTAAGAATAAATTTGAGCTCTGTGTTTACTGCTCAATTTCTTTGGTTTTTCAGTAGAGTTCCTCTATAATAGAGGCAGGTGTTTTTTCTTTGTGGTGCTTGAAGGTTTTTGTGGTTTTCTTGTTACTGTGTTTGAACAGCTACAACGTAAACATTCAGAATAACTGGAATTTTTTTTAGTACTACTAATCTTTCTCTTTGTAATTTCTTTTTGACCATTTTTAACACTTCAGTGATTTTAAAGTGGCCTTCATTCTTGTTTTTTGAAATAAATTGTGGTAAACCTGTTTATGTCAGGAAGAATCTAGACCAGTTCACTCCAGATTAGAGAGTAATTCCACTGTCTTAAAAGTACGCACACCAACAGCGGATTTCAGTACACAGTAAGTACTACAGAACATAACAGAAAATAATAAAAAATACTTCAAAATTTTTTACAAGTCAGTCTGGAGTATCTGGATCCCATTAAGAAAAAGTTATGAAGAAGTCAGGCACAAGAAACAATTTTGCAAAAACCAGAAATGAAAACTGAATTTCAGGATTCCTCAGATCTTACAAAATCTCATATCCATACTTAGTCCAGTTAATGTTTACGAAAATCAAAGCATATAAAAAATTCTATAATTACCTTTTCATTTTATTCCATTAACATCTCAATTTTGGCTTATACACACATTATCAAGAAATACTTAAAATTATAAACATATAAAATTTTAAGGCTGCTCCCCAACATGTCCTAGGTTGTGGAATTGTACAACTTCACCACTTACATCAAAGTCTGACAGTGACCACAAAATAGTTTGGAAACAATAAATTCTGATAAATAATACATGTTCCATCCATCTTGTCATAGCCTAAAGGATTAATAATAATTGACCTTTTAAAACACGAGTCATTTGTTGCTGCATTTGTGAAATCCAGCTGTCCCTGACAGTTCTTTCCCAACATTCTAGATAAAGTACTTTGAAGACTAAACTGTGGTCCAGTATATACCAACACAGCCTTTTTCCATTCTTTCCACACATCAGGAAAGCAGCCAGCCTTTATATCCATTATGAACACATGAGACTCTCATGACATTTTGATATCCTTCCTTGCCTTTACAGCAGCCTACTGCAGCACTGGCATGCAGCACTGGCATGCAGCGCCCAGCAACAGCTGTCCACCCTGTGAGCTGCAGGAGAGCCATGTCTTATACTTCTCTTTATATTTCAGCTTTCAGCTTAGTTTCCAATGGAAATTTCCACAGTCAGCCTTTTCAGCCAAAGAAACAAGCAAACACTCTGCCAAATCTTAAGTCATGAAGCTCTTTCACAGCAAACCCAGCACACTTACCCTTTCCTCCTCCCCCTTCTTGGCAGCTCTGCCTGGCTCCGCTGCAGAAGGAAACAGTGTGGGGAAAAGGGCTGTGGTATTTATATGGCTCTTGTTTATCTCACTTTGCAGATACGGTTCAAAGTTCAGGGAGCTTTTTCTGAACGATCCTGCAAGCAAAGGAAACCCCTTGAGCAAAAAGTACCCAAAATATTTCTCCATTAACTAATCCCAAGTGGTAACCATTTATTGTGCATAATAGTGAAGCATTTTTACTATCATGACTTCAAATATCTTGTTATGCAGTTTGTCAGTCACCCCAGTCAGCTGGAGGTAGTGGTACAGTCAGAGGAGGGGGATGGGCCGAGTAGTTATTTTCTGAACACAGTGGTAACCACAGTGAGGGGGGGAAGGTACTTCTCTATTTACAAAAACGCTGAGCTAGCAGGTTTTTTCTCATGTGCTTTATTTGATATTTGCCTTAGAGAATGTTGTGCTCCATCTGTGGGCATGTGCGTACTGAGCTCCTTTGGCCCAGCTACTCTTGATTATATCACTCTCCTTTCAAACTTTTCTCTGTAGAACCTCCCAGTTCTTCAACTTTTTTGAAAGCTAGAGCCCAGAACTTCATACATTTAAATCAGTGTAGCTACATGAAAGTCATTAATCTCTAGCTACTGGCAGTAGGTACCTAAGCCTCTGTATTTCACTGTTATATTTTCTTAACCCCAGGATCACCGAGGTATCTGTGGACATCCAGGTTAAACTATTTCCCTACTCTCTTTCCTTGGTGAGAGAATTGTTTTTGCATGATGTTTTAGTTCAACAGCAGTTTGCTTTGCTTTGATTTCCTTCAATGTACATGTTACATGTGTTTATGGGGAAATCAATGTTTAAAGACTTGGTGTGCCCTCACAGTTCAAGGTGGTGAGATTGATATTGCTTACATCTATGGCCTGAGGCCATCTTCTGCACAGATAAGCATTTTGCTTTAGGATGGATGCAAGATAGGGAACTGCTGACCTTGGGAGTTTATGCTATAGAAGTCCTATGCACTTCTTTCCCACTGGTCAGTGGAAAGAATGAGAAAGATCTGAACTTATGTTCAGTAGCCTTGGAAGACTCAAAGAATGCAGAAAACAGATAGACTTCATACCAGACCTGAAGTTCTCTTAAGAAGTGGAGTGTGCTTGTATTCCTTATATTGTTAGGGAAACACATCTTGTACTCTTGGCTGGGTTGGTACCAAACCCTCATATGTGCAATTTAGTGTCCTTTATTGTTTCAATTGATAGGCAATTTGCTCACCTCCTGCTTCAGGTGTTGGGGTTCATTTTCAGCACTGATAAAATCCTGTAAGGTTGGCTGGAAATATTTGGTGTGCACCACATCCACCAATTCTTGCACGAGCACAGAGACAGCCAACAAAAATGAAGCACAGCTCTATTAATAGGGCCAATAAAAGTAATGCAGCTCATTGGTGCCTGACAGTTGTTCTCTTGCCAATTATACCAACACAGGTGGAGACACTCTCAAAGGAAGAGCAATACTCCATGTCCATTTCCTTTTCCCTTTCTTTGTAGAGAGGATGTGGACAAGGTTTGATTAACAAGTGCTGAACCTGTAAACTATAGGTAATACCACTGAGTGCTGCTGTGACATGCAGCTCACAAGTAGCGAAGAACTCAGAGTTCAGGCAGAGTAAACTGAGCTGAAGCAGCTGTCGCATAAAACAAGTACCTTGCTGTGGAAAGCACACTGAGGATGGAAATGGACAGTGGTCACTATGGAAAAGTTAGTATTTCCTCCCATACAGAAGGCAGAGACACTTGCAGACCCTCAGATGCCTTACCAAGAGATGAGAAGCACCTGTTGCTAGCAATTATCCCTGTGACAATAAACACTATATGTAGTATTATTTATTATTATATTTATTACAACCCTTATAATATTAAGATGACTTCAACTATGTTCACAGCGATAAGCCATAAGCATCTTACTTTTTAACATTCACCCTACCTTAGATCATTACTCTGCCTCAATATTTATTGAGGAAAAAAGTTCCTCTGTCTTACAGCAAGTGGTAGGAAATATTATAATCTTGGTTGTGGATTAAGATAGATGTAATTAATTTGGTTTAGAAATGTATAAACTAAATATGCTTAAACTTTGGTCTGAAGCATTTCTGTTTCTGAGTGGAAAAAAAATCTGCTTCTACAGGATGTTTTTATGAACATAGATAAAGCTGTTAATAATTGTCAAATTAACAGTCTAGGAGTCTGACCATTCCATTTCTTACATTAATCCCCTTTCTGTTCATAGGCTTCTGTAGCCCATTGTCTATAGCTCGTAAAGAAACAATCATCTTAAATATTAATTTTTGCTTTCCACTGCAAATATTTTCTTAGTTGTTGAGTTTGGTCCAATATCACGGCAGGAGGCAAGTTATGAACTCTAATTTGGACAAGCCATCAGTTTGAAAGAATAATTTTTTTAATGATCATCCTGTTTCTATTCACTTTCTTTCTTTTTTTGGGGAGGCTAATAGTTCTGGTGGAAATAACAGCCACCTTCCTTTCTCATTGAACATAAACTTTTCCCTTTTCTGACATGTTCCAAACTTTTCAAAGCATCAGAGCACAGAAATGTCATTTGTTGTTTCTGTTATCTAGGTTGGTAATGTAGATAGTTCTTGGGAAAAGAAAAACCAAAAATACATAAAAAACCCCAACATAATGCCGCAATCCCAAAGGACAAGGAATTGTGGCTGTCAGAAATTACGTTCTGGTAACACCTGCTGAGGAGGTTTGTAACATGCAAATAATGCAAGGATGGGGGCAGAACACAGATTCAGCATGAACCCTATTGTGAGGCTTTAGGACTTCAGTGCCTGTTTTGCTCTTGTGACTGAAGGATGTCATAAACACAGTATTCAAAGTCCACTTGCAAATCTTAATTGTTTACTGGTTCTTCTCTGTCTTGTCTGACAACTGTGTCAACTCGGGGTAGTTACTCATACTTTATAGTGGAAAATATTGCAATAGCAGAAGGCTGATAGAGTTACATAATGCTTATATAAAGAAATTTCCATCAGTTTATGCAGAATAAACATGATTAAATGCTGTTAAAAAAGGGTCACTTAAGTGAAGGGCAAAAAGATACACTGAAGTAAAGTAAATTGCAGCATAAGGTAACTAAATGCACACTTCTCAGAATTCAAAGGAAGGAACTAAAGCTGACATCCTCTCATGTAGGCCTAAAGATTGTTTCAGTGAACAAAGGAATAGCTGATACATGCAATTGTCCACTTAAAATGAGACTTGAAGGAGCCCTGATCTAGCAAAATGTTTGGGTTTTCTGCTTGGAAATTCCATTACAATAATGAAGTACCTTTCTCTGCTTGAATCTATCTGTAGCACACTGTAAGTAGGAAGGGAAACGTTTTATCAGATGTGCCCTCAATCACAACAATTGCACAGATTACAAAGGCAAAAACAGACCCTAGTTGCTGAATACCTACATCTGTTCTGAGTTCCTTACAGGCTCTCTTTACTTTCTGCATTTATCCTGCAATAATTCTATCAGTCCACAAATTCTACAAGTCACTGCAGTGAGCTTAAAACCAGTGGTCCTCTTGTCATTTGAAGGAAGAAAAAATTTGTTGATGATACCCAAGAGGCAGTTCAGAATATCATAGCTGTTGGAAATCTTCCACATTTTTGTATTTTTACCAGTGTATTTGGTAATACTTGGCAGTCCATAATACTGTGATCCATAGAGGAAAATCAAAAATTCCTTCAGTTTGGTGTGACTCTGCTGAGGCTCCTAGTGCTTGGCATAGTAAACCAAGAAGCAAATGTCGTCATGTAGTGCCCAAAACAGGGTATCTGTACAGATCTCATATCCCACACAATGATCCTCCTTCTATGGGAATGATGCAGTTGCACCAGGAATTTAGCAGAGAGCATTAGGCTCTCCAATACAATTCACTGAATGAACACATAAAATGGTTAGGGACCTGGACCAATGAACACACAGAAAGTTAAAAAAACCTCTCTATTATACTGCATTCAGACATTTCTCTTCACATTAACAGATCAGGCCTCCAAGAGAGTGTAACTGTAATCAAAACTTCAGAAGTACCATCAGCGATACATAAAATTCCTATTAGACTCTTTATACACAATAAACCTCCTTAGGAGAACTAAGGAGGTTTATTGTGTATAGGAGATGTGGAGGAAAATTATTCATCAGCTTAATTATTCATTCATCATTCAAATCAGGAAAATTCACAGTGGTTCATTCTAGGTGACTACATTTAAACACTTCTCACCAGAAATACCTGTATAAGCAAGTTGTTGTTAATGATTTACAACAGGTCATGCAGGCACAGTTCACTGCACTGAACCCTAGCCACAGAATGGAAGTTAAGACAGCCCAGTACATGGGATTCAGTGACCATATACAGTTAGCCTGATAGGAAGTTCAAGTCTGTCCTTCGCTTATGTGTTGTGAAATATATTAAAACTGAAGTGAAAACTGGTCCCAGCTAATGAACAAGAGATATTTGTATATTAAAAAATCCTCTTTCAAGAATTGTTGAACTGTGATTAAAAAATGGATTGCGTGGTTTTGGTTAAATTTCTCTTTGTTGCTCTGTGTTGCTCTCTTTTCCTGGTAATACAGAAGTGGCTGTGAACATTATGGTCTGCAAGAGATGTTAGAAGCATTTATGGGCAGATTCAGATATCTGAGTGCAAGGTGGATGTTGTCTTACATGGAATGGAATGTGACAAACTAAAATACTGATGGCTTCAAATACACGATATTGACAGTTGATTGCTGATGATACTTCTTTTCAAATAGCAGGGTCAGGGGAGGCCACAGAGATGCTGAGAAGGCTGGAGCACCTCAGCAGCAAAGATAGGCTGAAAGAGTTGGGGTGAAAAAGAGAAGGCTTCAGGGACACCTCATCGAGGTCTTTCAGTGCCTAAAAGGGGCTGAAAAAAAGAGAGGGACTTTTTACATGGGCAGGTAGTGACAGGGCAAGGGGCAATGGTTTCTAACTGAAAGAGGGAAGGTTTAAGTTAGATGATAGCCTGACTTATTGAAAGTGGGTGGACTAGATGATCTTTATGGTCCCCTCCAACCCAAACCCTTCTATAATTCTGTGATTCTATTATATACTCTAGTATTAAAGCATTTAGCACTTCCAGAAGGTTTCCAGGTTTTTCCTGTCTCATGAAAAGTTCACATTTATTAACTAACATAAAGTTATTTTTGTGTATTTTGGCTGAAATATGTATAACAGAAGTCCTCAATCTTCTGATATTACAGTCCTGTCATTTTACTTTCCAGAGATGCAGTTGTTGAAAGTAACAATGAAGGCGAAGTAAAATTTTGAATACAAAATAATACTTTTATATAACATTGATAACGGGCCAGCAAAGACCAGAGACACTATATCTGACAAATATATTAGCCGTACCTTGACATTGGCAGTCTTCCTGTTCTCCTTACACCTTTGGATTCCCAGTCTTTGGAAAAGGCAAAATTAGAGTAGTAGAACTGCAACTGCATTCCAGAAAAAACGATGCAGAATGCAATGCAGAGGAAATAACTAAGCCTTTGAAAGAAAGAGAAGTGAGAGAAGATTTGAGGACATTTTGTCTGAGGACACATTTGGAAGTCACCTGCACAAGCCATCACACTACTACATATCACTACAAATAGCAAAGATATGGGAAAATCTGCCCTGCAAAATTCAAGCAGCCACTATTGGTTGTTTTTATAAAATTACCATGATTTCTTAAGTTCACATGTATTTGGATGGACTTCTTGTTCTTGCCTCATCTGAGAATTCACACTGGACAGGCTCTGTATCACGTTGTCTAATTAAAGGCAGTAACAGCAACACCCACTTTTGTGTCTCCTCATCCCATTTCAAAAGCATTGGCTAAACCTGTGGAACTTGAAAGATGAGTAAGTCCTGGTCCCATCAAGAAACAGCCACCAGAATGCCTCAATAGCTCTTCTGTCAGTGGGGGTTTGCATGGATGCTCATTTGTAAGGGCTCATGTAGAACTACAGCAGAGATGAGTCCCAGGTTGGAATTTTACTTTGGTAAGTCCTCATCTCTACCTGACCTCTAGTTTAATTTTTTAATGTCTGTCTCTTGGCAGGAAGACATAAAAGATGTTCATAATATTATTCATGTATGCCTTGTATTATTTACTAATTATTATTTACACATCAGGCACATAAGAGTCTTAAGGATTGTATTTAAGGAGGTGTAGTATCCCCCACAGAGTCCACAGTCTGCATCCCACACCCATCTTTGAGCATCAACATTTTATGCAGCCTATTAAACTGCAAGCTGAAATTTTCCGACCTTTTTCTTGTCAGGAAAAAACCCAGAACATCAACAACAAAAACAACAACAACACACCAAAAAAATCACCAAAAAAACCACAACACCAAAAAAACCACCTAAGTAGGGGTTTTTTTCTGCTGATCCTGCATCATAAGCCTTGCCAGATTTCCTGTAAGAGCTCAAAAAAAGGAAACAAAATATGACTGTGAAGTGAAAAAAAATTTGTAATGATTTAAGAATCATGGCAGTAAAGTTGCTGAACATTCTCTTCAGCTAACAGGCATTCAGGAAGATAGACAGACCAGAAAACAAAATGCAAAAGTGATCCCATGACTGCGCATGAAGTAATAATTAACAATAAATGCTCTGTAATTGTATTCCCCTTTTTGCAAAGGCTTCTTGCTTGTAAAAGTTGTTGTTAACTTTTTAAATTCCTTAACTCAGCTGTTTGCCTATGTAAGTTACAAAGTACAAAACTAAAGGACAGTGAAGAATTTCAGTTGTCCTGAAGCCAATGCAGGACTTCAGTCTCCACTTTTTAGGCAAATCATCATGCAGTCAGCAGCTCAGGCACTGTTTGAGGCTTCCAGTGTGGATCACGTGTGAGACTGACCTTAAGAACTGAAGTGACACAACAGACAGAAGCTGGGTGGTCTTCCAGTAGCACGCGTGCTTTGGTAGCTGCTCTACCTGCAAGTCTACAAAGTGAGTACTCACATTATAATCAGCACGGTCCCGGTCAATGTGACACAGAGCACATATTGTCTCGCACAGATAGAAGATGCACTTGATGGATGGAAGGCTGTGCCAGAAAGAAAAAGGTTCTTGAAGGGAAAATAAGAAAAAAGTTCTTGAAGGGTAAAACAATATTCTTCTAGAAAACAGGAAGAATTCTAGGTTGCCCAGCTTTCCAACTTTTTATTGCTCTTAATCTTATCTTAATTGCATATGGAATGACTCCCTGAGTTTGGGAATAAAGTTTTCAGTGAACATTTTATGCCTCTATCAGCCAAACATAATTTCACACAGCAATAATATGATTCATAGGTCTACATTTTTGTAGGATGATTACCTGACCTGAAAGAAGAGTAATGTAAAATTATCTGTTAATGTTTCTTTATGTATAATACATGAAAGTACAGTTGTAGGCTAGGCCAAAACTTTTTCTTACAATTTAACTTTAACCCCTTTCAGATTCTGTAGATTTTCATGGATTGTGAAAGAGCTTGAGAAAAGCCACCACATTTCATGTCCTGATGCGCTGTGTCCACTGTTGCTTATCAAAAAAATTCCACAAAACAAAAATACTTTTGCAAATGAGGTTAAATATTTGGCTATGAAACATTTGGGTCACATCTGAAGAGGTACTAACAAAATATATTAAATCTGTAATAATAATGTCTATGTATGTTATTTCTACTCATGATGCACAATGTATACCCATGCAAAAATTGTCCAGTGTATATGTATTTTAAAAAAAAACATAGATAACTTTTGAACAGAGGTTTTCTTTAGGAGGTTTTCCAGACAGTACTGACCTAGACAAAGTCTGCTGAATTTATACTGGGAAATGATCTTCCAACACAGCCCATTTTATATGTATGATTCTATATTATGGGATTAAAAGAAAAAAAATAGCTCGGTACTTTACACCTGATTTCTTTAGGCATGCTTCTTGTAATCCTGCAGAATCCAAATCACTACAGTTTATGAAACTGAGGGACAGTAAGTTGCTGGACTTGCTTCTTCCTCCAGATATTTAAAATTATATAAAAGAAAATATTTAGATAAGAACTAGAATTCAACTACTATCACTTGCAGTGTTCAACAGACACTGATCTCCCTGACTTCACTAGTCAGCTGCTCTTTCTGGGGTCATAAAAATATGAAATTTGTAAACAGTAGATAAGACTTGGCACAGAGCTTGTATGTTAGCAGATAATACTGAATAGATATAAATGCACATCCTGTCCTAGCTGGACATTTCCTCTGAAAATAGAAAGATAATGAAGGAACAGGCTGACACGTTTGTGTCACAGGACTAAGGTTTAAATATTTTTGACATCAATCTACAATTCTACACATTACAGCTTTCAATCATTCCATTTTGTAGTTACACGATCATTTTGACTTCCATGAACTCCTTATATCTTCCCTTCACTCTGGAAATAATAAAGAAGTAAGGAGGATTAACAGAACAGCTCTCTGTCAGAAGCACAATCCATGTTTATTTTCCTTTAAAACTTTTTAAACAGATACTGATGTTATTGCCCTCGGCATACCTATCAAAGGGGCCCCACAGAAGTGTTTTCTTCTTGCATAACAGCACACATCTGGCTTGCTCTAGGCATGACAGTAAAGTCTTCTCATGCACAGAACAAGTCACCGTGCAAGGGAGACGTACTGGCTCGTCTGATACAGAGATTTCTTGCAAATAATGGATAGCACTACAGGAATGAGCAGTTGATTTCTTAAGAATTTTTCTAATAGAAGAGACCAGTACAGGCCACATTGCAGCTACCTGTATTCTGCCTGGTGAATAATTTGGTTTTGATGTGGGAGATCTGGGTGTGCTGTGAGTGCACTAAGGAGCTTTCAAAACTGTTTTGGGAGCCAGTCAGAACCATCCAGCAAGCTGGATGTAGGTCAGAGGCTGCCAGGTGGACGGCCTTGCACTAGATGAGCTAATGGTCCCTTTTGGCCTTCATTTGTTATCTGAATCACCTGCTTTTGGACAATAGTTATATACTCAACGCTGCACACAAGCAGGCCTCCTGAATTCTTGATTTCACATCTCCAGTTTATTAATTCCTACATTTCCTCAGTCAAAGAGGTGTTTCCTTTATTAAAGAAGGGAAATATGTGATTCACAATTTTGTACTATTAGTTTAGTACTCATTTTTGCCTGTTTGGTACTTCACAGCTCCCCCTGGGAGAGGCTCACAATGCTCAGCCTGTACAGATGCTCTCAGCCCTGTTCAATTCTGCTGTGAGAGGCTGGAGCTAGAAGAGAACACCCACTCTTCAGTAATTTTCCCAAACTCAGCTGAATGTTATGTCCAGAAGATGTACCATGTTATTTTAATTAATACAGGATTCTTTAGTGTCATTGAGGTGATTCTGGAAAAGGAAAAAAACATAGGTAATTTTTATGCATATAAATGGCTAGTACAGTTTGAACTAGAGATATTGATAAAGATCTTTTAGATGTTTGCTTAACATATTCTTCCTTATGTAAATAAATGCACTATAAACCAGGTAGTTTCCAGACTTACTAAAACTAGATTGCATTGCTTTTTAACAATAGCTCTTGGAAGTCTTGGCGGTAGTGGTGGGAAATGACACACCCGTCTCTGAGAGAAGAAAAGGAGAACATAAGAGTTACGGCTTAGTCCATGTAATTTTGTACTTGAAAAGCTATTAGGACCAAGTATGAACTGTTCATTTAAAACCTTCAGCCCAATCTCACAGTAAAACTAGATGGAGGAAGCCACAGGAAAAAAAGAAATACAGTGGAAAATGCTGTGAGGAAAAAAGTAAATGGTCAGAACAAACCATACATTAATCAAAAACAAGCAAGCCACCAACACTGGACAGGTAGAAGGTGCTGGAATGGAAAATTTTAATTCTTGTTTTGTACTCTGCTACAGTGATAGCTTTAGAAATATTTCTATTTGGATTATAAACTATCGGAGATATAGTTCTTCCACTAAAAATTAGATCTCCGCTAGTTTAAAACAAACCTTCATATATTTTTTAATGCAGGAGGCATCAACATTGCTTATGTACTGCTGTGTACCAGAAAACAAGAATGGGTGTGGAAGGCAGCTCTCAGGTTGCAAATAACTGTCTGAGCAGACCTACTGACAAGATCAATAGCACTGTTATGTTAACAAGGCCATTAAGCAATAAGCACCATGGGAAAGGGATGGAGTTCATAAACAAGTCAATTTTCAGGAATTTACATGGGCAAGCTCATTAGAGCCACTGCACGAGGCTGCTCTTGTCAGCTTCAGCGTAGAGGCTGTCAAAGGGATGATCATGCTGTCTGTTCTGATAACTTAAATTATCATACTGGTTTATTTGGATGAGTACATTTTCATCTGGTGGCAGGACATGAAACCTGGATGACTAGGGGTCCCCTGAAGACTCCAGTGTAGAAAAGACACCTGAGTTTCATGTTGTCAGTGCTCAGGCAGGATGGCAGAGGGACTGGTTGCAGCCAGTGTCATGCACTTGCTGTGTCACTAAGGTGCCTTGGCCAAATAGCCCAGGAGCTCTGGGGAGCTGCAAGGTGCTGCCTGAGCCTTTCCTTCCTCAGCTGGGGGCACCAGGAGCTGGAGAGGCACAGCTGGGCACCAGAGAGTGAGACTTGCTGGGCAGTATTGCACTTTCGACTTTTCAGCTTCAGCTTTTGACACTGCTTCATGATACCCATTTTGGGTACAGCTCAATCTGAATTATAAAGTAACACAGTGTTATGGAACTGCACGGAAGAGTGGCTGTGTAACAGAGTCGAGGGGACATGGGATGAAGGGAATCCTGTGGGTATGAGTCCTGCCTATGAGGGGGTGTATGGCCCTAATACTTGTCTTCCAAAATGTTCTGGCATGCCAGACTAAGGAATGCACTGCAATGCAACTGTAAAATGTATCTAGAAGGGGAGACACAGGTATTCCTCATCTACAAGAGGAATAGAGTTGAACAAAGATGATCAAGGGACTGGAGTATCTCTCTTATGAGGACAGGCTGCGGGAGCTGGGCCTGTTCAGTCTCAGGAAGAGACAACTGAGAGGGGAACTCATCAATGCCCGTCAGTGTCTGCAGGGAGGGGTCAGAGCAGAGACTGGGCTCTGCTCAGTGGTGCTGAGCAATAGGACAAGAGGCAATGGGCAGGAACTGATGCACAGGAAATTCCACCTGAACATGGGGAAGAACTTTACAGCACAGGTGACCCAGTACTGGAACAGATTACCCAGAAAGTCTGTGGAGTCTAATTTCACAGACACTGAAGAGCTGTCTGGAGACAATCCTGTGCCATGTGCTCTGGATAATCCTGCTTGAGCAGGGAGGCTGGAACAGATGACCTGCTGTAGTCCCCTACAGCCTGACCCGTTCTGTCACGCTGAACCCGTCACTCTGCACAAATGGACTACAACTCCCGGCATGCCCCGGGCCGCCGGGCCCCGCCCCCGCCGCGCGCGCGCCCTGTCGCGTGGAAGGTGAGCGCGGGGCAGGCCGGGAATGCGAGTCGGGATTGGCCGGCGCGCACCCCACTTTCCAGCGTGCCGGGCAGCAGGAAGCGGCGGCGGTGGAGCGGGAAGCGGCGCGGCGAGGAGCTACTCCCGGTGAGTCCCCGGCGGAACCGCCTTCCCACCCCGCGGAGCGCCGCGTCGTCGGGCCGCGACCCGGCCGGGAATTGAAAAGGGATCGATTTAATGCGCGCTTTGATGACGTAATAAGGACTAACGAGGCGGCGGCGCTGCCGCGCGCCGGGCTCGG
>VXBC01011674.1:38188-54287 GCA_013399945.1 Ploceus nigricollis
GGGCCGCAGCCCGCGGGAGGCGCGCGCGGGTGGCGGGAGCCCCGGGTGGGGCGGCCGGAGGTGGGGGCGCCGCCTGGCGGCCGTTGTGCCCACGATCCCGGCGAGAGAGGCACCGAT
The DNA here is from genome assembly GCA_013399945.1 of Ploceus nigricollis. Classification (NCBI taxonomy): domain Eukaryota; kingdom Metazoa; phylum Chordata; class Aves; order Passeriformes; family Ploceidae; genus Ploceus; species Ploceus nigricollis. The sequence goes on from VXBC01011674.1 coordinate 38,306, forward strand.
CCCGCGTCCGCGCTGCGGGGCCGAGGGGCGGGATCGGGATTGGGATTGTGCCTGCGCCGTGCCTGAGCGTTGGTTTTGAGGAGAACATGAGAGAGTGTGCATGAGGAATTCCTGCTTCTGTACTGCCCAGCCCGCGGCTCCCCCCTTCCCAAGATGGCGGTGCTGTGGGCACGCCGCATCGGCTCCTCGGGGTCACCCGACCTGCCCCAGCACTGCCCCGCCTGCGCCTGTGGGATCCGTGTGCGGGAAGCAAACATCTGGTGCCTGCAATCCGAGGAGCTCCTGATGTAGCCCAGGAGAATAGTAATAAGAACATGTTTAATTTAGGCGGATTTATAAAAGCAGCGCGGAGAATCATATGCACATCACATGAAATGCGTCCAGAGTTACAGGCTCATAAGGCTAAGGCAGTATTCCGATGAGTCTTTCAAGGAAATTGCACAGACACCTGAAGTGGTCCACTCTCTGTCGCACATCTGTGAGCCCACTCATAAGTGGGAATTTGGATCGCTTCTGTCCATCTTCCTCGGCTGCTTTGTACTTTTCACTCCTTCCTCCAAAGCAGTCACGCTCTTACTGAACATGTGCTGTTTTGTCAGGCCTTCTTGTGCAGTATGACCGAGGTTTTTAAAATGAGAATACTCAATGCTGCAACTGCATTTAGATATACAGTACATTCACATTTTTACTAGTGCTGTGTAAATTAACGAACTGCCTAACATAAACTGTATGTTTCTTACTATGTTTTGTAAGAGTTCTAAGAAAAAAACTTTTTAAAGTATCTTCTGTTTGATAGGCTAAAGTTGCTCTATTATTTTGAGGTTTGGGATGTTTCTTTTAAGATATCCCTACAGTCAGTTTGGAAGTAAAGCAAAAACCATGGGAGATGAAAATCATGGGAGAGTTGGAAATCAAATTTCTGTTTTTAGGAATTATGTTTTTAATTGCAAGTCATCTGCCCTTTTATAATGTGTCAAAAATGGGCAAGAAGAATTAAACTGTGAAGTAGGTAGCTGACACCTTCCGACATGAGACTTTATGTGAAATACCAGATGGTGAAAGAAAGGTAGGAACTTCTGGTTGTCTGTCCTAGACCCACCATTACAGATGAGGTGAAGAGAATGCAGCAGCAGCATCCGTTCCCTTCCACCTCATCTTCCCCTGCACACTGGGCTCCTCTGCCCGCTTGAAGACCCTGACAGTTGTTTCTGGTGCGAAAGACCGGATACATGGAATTTCCTTAAGGAAGGATTTGCTTTGATGTTTGATCTTTGTGTACTGTCAAGCCTCTTCAACAAGAGAGGAGATTTAATCCCTGATACAGAGAGCAGCCAACAAGCTCTAAGTAATGTCCAGGTGTTAGAAAAACAAATTACTTGTGGGTAAAATTGCAGACCTAAGGGCAGGCTAACAAAGCTTGGGAAAATGGGTGTACCACTGATAGTGGACAGAGAGAATCTAGAATTTAGAGGCCACAGGGACATGTAGCAGAAACCCCCACCTGAGGAAGAAACTAATTAAGCAAACGTAGCAACTGTGTTGGAATTGGCTCCAGCTGGGTAACAGGTAATTCTGGCTGGGGGAGATTGCAACGACCAACCCAAGAAACCCACTGATCCAAAAGAAGAGAGAGACTGAGCATGTGGACTAATTAGCACAGGAAGCAAGAAAATCATTAACCAGTAGAAGAGAGAATTCTTATTAATTAGAGAACTATGTTACTCATAACCAATGAACTCTAATCCTTTTGCTTGGTAAAATGTATAATTAGTAAAAGGTTTTTATAGTTGGGTACTTGATTTGTGGAATTCCACTGGGCACCCAGGCTTGCACAACTCTGAAATAAATAATCGATGTCACCTCGAGTGTGTAGTTATTGGCTCATTGCACACTAGGTAACAAATCCGACTTCTGCAGGCAGCATTTCTGTGGTTGGCAGCATAGCAGTAGCAGGTAGGGCTGTATTTCCCTAAGTAGGTGCTTCTACTCTACTTTTTTCATTCTCTTGGCAAAACAACTTCTTCATGGGTGACTTTTTTCTGAGACAAGAAGGAGTGTGTTTTGTGGTGTAAACAGGAACTCCATAATTATTTTTTTCTGCAGCATTCTAAGTGTAAGCCACATTAGTGTGGGAGTTGAAGATGAGCGTTGCTGCATGGATCTGAAGTAATTTTGCCTGGAGGTAATTTGTGAAGTGCTTTCGTTGAGGCACTTGGATGCTCTCCTGAGGTTCTTCTGCATATGCAGCAGACTACTGTCTGCATCTCATCCACAAGCACCAAGTTCTGCTAACCCTCTCCAGGTCTGAGATCCTCTGCAACTCCCACCCCCAGCTATGTTTATTGTGTTAGTAAGGGAGGAAGTGCTATCAGACTACAAGCATTATATGTCAAAAGGCTGGCAAAGACTATTTCACTTTACAGAGGAAGAAGTGTAAGTAGGATGGATGAATAAGCTTAAGAGCAGATGAAATCCCTGGCAATTGTAATGCACTCAGAAATTGAAAATTGCTGCTGTATTGCATCCATATTTAAAGGAAGTAAACAACTTGTGTTCATGAGCTGCAAAGTGTGACTTAAATATAAAAGTTTTAAGAACTGTCTGTTAACCAAGTGGGATTGCAAGAACTGTATGAAGATTCTGAGATTATGTTGCTGTGGTGTTGGATGAGTAGCTGTGGGATGTTGCATCACTGTAGTATTTGCTTTGAGGGTGATGGGTCCCTGCTGAATCTGTAGGATAAAGAAATACCCACTTTGGCTGTTTCTTCATGTGTCCAAATAAGACAATATTCCACATCATTAACTGTGCCATTTCCTACCTGTCAGCTAACATTGGGTAAAAAACCTGTTAGCAAGACAGTTTTTCCATTGGTTTTATAGTCCTGGCAAAGTGCTAGTTAATTCACATTTGTATAACAACCTGACTCTGCACAGTATTTACTGAGTGGCACAGTATTCTTACTCTCATGCCACATTTGTTTTGCAGACCAGGCCTTTTGCCATGGAAGCTGAGGAAACAATGGAATGTATCCAGGAATTCCCTGAACATTATAAAGTTATTTTGGATAGACTGAATGAACAACGTGAGCAGGACCAGTTTACAGATATCACTCTGATCGTCGATGGTATGTACAGGCCTGAGAACTAGCTGGTATTCAGAAAATTCTGAAAGCTGTGCTGGGATGTTGTTGGATTTTTCATGGTCAGGTGTCAGATGGGGCTGTGAACCAATTCTTCGTTCTGTACCTGTGTGCAAGTTACTTGCAAAGTTTCATCATAGTGGTTAATAATTTTGCTTCTGCTTTCCCAAACAAGAGACTAAAATGTTTTCAGATAGAAGCCCTCTTCAAAACTGCTGTGGTATATTTAGTGTGCTAAGGATTCCCAAAACATTGTTAAAATACTTTTCTCTGACTTGAGCTGTCTGACTGCATGCAGAGAACTTTTACAAATACTGTGTTTAAATTAAAAAAAACCCATACCCTGAAATAATATTTACTTCTCACATCAGCTTCTCTGGTATCTGTCTACTCTTTTAATGTATACTTAAAAAAAGGGTAGAAGCACACACTTTTTGTGTGTGTTCTAAGGGCATAAGAACTGTTTTAAAAGGATGATGAAGATGCTTATTATTTCCTTAGAAAAGGCGGTATATGGTAGATCATTTAAGTCTGCTTCATATTCCAAACGTGTCTTAGAATGGATGAGCACTACAGGGAATATAGGCAGTGTCCAGTAGGACAGATTTAGCCAAGGAAGTAGCACCTGACCTTTTAAAGGATAGCAGCAACTCACTTGAAGAAAAAAGATCCTACAGAGTCCAGATTAGAAGGAGGTAAGCAAATGTAGAAAAATAAATATTCTTCAGGGACAGCCACAGTTTCACTGATAGCGCTTGCCCTGAATGTTTGCTCCTGCTCTGTCATTACCAAATCCTTGTGTTGAACTCAGAGCTGGTTTTGTGTGCAGCTGTGTAGTTCTAATCTGTGTGGCTTCCTTTATCCCTGTACCACTGAGCCGTATGAATGTGCATGCCTCTACTGGGGAGCAGAAATACAGACTCTGGAAGACAGAAAGAATAGAGTAGAACCACTTTTGTTCTGTGGTGTTTATGCTGGTGGTGGTGATAACATATATCAGTCTGTAGGAGCAACAAAAACATGAGGCATACAGAGCTGCGCCCAAGACATATCAAGCAAAGTTTGCATAGAAATTTCCCATAATTCATTTGTTAAATATTTGAAAAGCAAAACTAGTGAGTGAGTGACTTCTCCAGCTGGTTGAGTTGCAGAGCTTTAGCAAGGTCAGCAATGTCAGCAAGGTTCTGTGTGAGAAGGGATGAGCCAGCTGCAGTACTATCCTGTGTAACAAGGAGAATCATTCAGTATATGCTGCTGGAATAGATGTTTACACTGGGTGATCTTTTTTTCTGCATCTGCACTTATTCTGCACTATGAAGGGAGAAAGGTGTTACCTTAAACCAAACTTTTTCTCTCCCTTTGCAGGTCACCATTTCAAAGCTCATAAGGCAGTTCTTGCTGCGTGTAGCCAGTTCTTCCACAAATTCTTCCAAGATTTCACTCAGGAGCCTTTGGTGGAGATTGAAGGTAATCTGTCTTGTGCAAATAAAAGCATTCAGAGTTGTGTGCTCAAGCTGCAAATTATTGTAGCATCCTGACTAGAGGCTAGTGCATAGAATCATAGAATGTTTAGGGTTAGAGTAATAGAATGTTAAGATTATCTATGCCCAACCCTCCCCTTCCATGGGAAGTGATGCCTCCCACTAGACCAGGTTGGTCAAGGCCGTATCCAGTCTGGCTTTGAACACTTGAACATGCTTGATTATTGCAGTTAACTGTCTAGGTCTTAGTTCTTGAGTTGTTCTGAGACAGCTACCATAACTGGAAAGAAAATCTCCCTGAAGAAAAATCAAAATGAGAACAGTATTAAATACATTGGAAGGGAAAATGTGAGATTATGTGGTGCTTTTTCATTATTTTTTCCCCTTCTTTCCCCTAATACATGGCTAGTGAAGGTCAGGCAGACCCTGTATATGTTTTAAGGAGTAGCAGTACTACACAAAAGCTTTCCCAGAGAAAAGCCATTCTGGTCAGCTGAAAAAGGCTGTCAGTGATGGCCAATGGCAGATGCCTTGGCTGGGATGCAAGAGCAAGGCCAGCATGGGGCAATACTTATGTGGTAGGCAGAGAGGAAATATAATTCCTAGAGCAGCATTTCAGCCTCCAGGAACAGTATTTTTGTGTTTAAATCTATTTATATTTGAAACAGCTTTTTGTCCATCTTATCATTCCTTTTATCTTTGTCATGGCAAAACTCCACAGTTGTTCCAGACTATGTTTCTCTAGTAGGATTTTTTATTCCAACATGAGTGAGGTTGGAACTAGGTGATTATAAAGGTCTTTTCCATCCCAAACCATTCAGTGGAGCCATTTAAGGGTGTGACCTTTATTAAACTGGTGACTACAGTACTGTGATCAAAATGATGTGCAGGCAAGTGTGCAAGATTCTTTGCGAAGCTGAGGCTGCAGAATTGTTAAAGGTAACTTGTTTCTCTTGCCTGTACACAGGTGTAAGTAACATGGCATTTCGTCACCTAATTGAGTTCACCTATACAGCAAAGCTAATGGTACAAGGTGAGGAAGAAGCAAATGATGTTTGGAAAGCTGCAGAGTATCTACAGATGCTAGAAGCAATCAAAGCACTTGAAATCAGGTAAGCACATAAGCCTCTTTTTCTTTCCAACACTAAAGGAGAGAGTCTCAATAAGGCTTTTGCAAGAGTTGGCTGCCAGTATTTTGCAGTGCTGTTCCTTATGCTGGAATGTCCTTAACTTGTGTCGAACTGTATATTCTTCTACTGTAACATACATTTCAGAATTACACAGGGTAAAACAAGAACGTCACATTCATTGGGCTAGAACTTGATGACAAGTGACATGGCTTCTAAATGTTGCTGATGTTGTAGGGCTGTGACTCTGTGGTAGCTGATAGTTGGTCTCTGTGCTGTCTGATGGCCCCCACCTGATTGACAGCTGGCTGTGCAGTGACAATGTGTCTCTGGTAATCAGACAACATTAATAAGTTTCTGCTTGTTTTGATTTCATGGTGCTTGTTTTGTTTTGTGGTGTTTTGATTTTGTGTAGCTTTCTGCTATTTCTTAGAGAATAAGTAGTGATCTTAAAACCTCTTGCTGCAAAATTAACCTCTCAAACTTCTTGAATGAATGTAAGTGTTAAAGTCGGTTTTATATGGGTTCAATACTCAATAAATGTTGCTGCAGCACCTGTTACCCAGTACCAGAAACTGTAATCCATTGCCAAAGTCTAGCTTGAAAAAAGTGGGTGCCAGTCCCATCATGCTATTTTTCATCCCCTTTCTTCCATTTCACTTCCATAAAGTACTCTCATGTTCTCATTCCTTCTGCATGCTACACTAGTTGCTTTTGGTACGTGATCCAGGAGCTCCTTGCAATGTACCTATGATCTGGTAGACATTAGAAATCCAGGCTATATGAAACCGGGTTTATCTACTGTTTTCCTGTGTGTGAACAGACTAAGGTGCCATTTATAAGCTGTGGCCTGCATTACATCATTAATTACACATCTGACAATATGACTTGGAGATACTGGGCAAAGTCTTGTCTCTTGTTATTAGAAAGCCTGAAAGTGATTTCATTATATGAAAGGATTCATCACGGTGCAGAGGAAGGTTAAAAGCACAGCTTACTCCAGTCAGTCTATTTGATAGGAAGATAGCCACTTATTTTTGAAACTGATGATCAGTAGTAAAACCTGCAGCACAGTAGTGCTGTGGATGACTTGAAAGCATTGACCCACTCAGCTGTGTCTCTGTTTGAGATGCCATGCCATCCCTGACATTTTGGAGGAAGGGGATTGTGTGTGCATTATGCAGAGAGAACAGCACAGAACTGAGGGTTGTGTTTAAGCCCAGAAAACTAAAACAGAATACTCCTTTCACATCCTGGTGGCTATTTTTAATGTCAGCTATTAGCAGTGTGCCTTCCTGACTTATGGGATATGTTAACCCTTGTGTGTATAATCATTGTGTGAAGTCACAGCTAAAGTGTTTTCTGACAAGCTCTAAGTACTGCTTAGAGTTGCACACAATCCAGAGCTTAAGAGGTGAATGGCATTGGAGGGACTTAAAACTTATTTCTGAGTAGGCAGGCCAAAGAATTAATTATTTTAGAGGAGTTTTCTTTCAGTACAGAATTTCACTCATTTTTAGATAAGTCATTAGGTTAACTGGCTTTTCTTCTTAATAGATGCTTTGTATCATTCAAGCAGAGCTATTTACTTTAAATATTTAAAAATATTTTATCAACTTTAACAACGTTATTTTACTGCACTACGAAGTGTAGATTAAGGACTAATTAGCTCCTGATGTGCACATAGATTATGTGTCTGCTGTGCACACAGATAATGTGGTCATCATTCAACTTCGAGAAACAGCTAGGGGAGTTTTGGATGCAGAACCTCATTACTAGACAGGAATTACGTCATTGGTAATTGATCTTAACCATGTTTATGCAAATGCTTTTCAGGAACAAAGAAAATTCATCACCCTTAGAATCAAATCAAAGACAAGGTAAAAATAAAGCAAAAAAGAGGAAGATTGCTGAAACGTCTAATGTTATCACAGAAACACTGCCGTCTGCAGAATCAGAGCCTGTTGAAATTGAGGTTGAGATTGCTGAAGGGACGATCAAAGTGGAGGATGACAGCATTGAAACCCTTGAAGAAGTAGCTTCTGCAGAGCAATCCATAAAGTACATACAGACAACAGGTACATCAGATGAATCTGCTTTGGCTCTTTTGGCAGATATAACCAGCAAGTATCGTCAGGGAGAGAGAAAATGCCAGATGCAAGAAGAAGGGGATAGTGCAACTGACCCCTCGTGCAAACAGGTAGAAGGTATTGAAATTGTGGAACTTCAGCTGTCACACATGAACAATTTATTCCACTGTGAGAAATGTAACCGTTCATTTAAATTGTTTTACCATTTTAAGGAACACACGAAAACACACTCTGCTGAGAGTTACAAGTGTGACATATGCAATAAAAGCTACCTACGAGAGAGTGCTTTGAAACAGCACCTCACCTGTTACCACCTTGATGAAGGTGGTGTCAGCAAGAAGCAAAGACCTGGCAAGAAAATACATGTATGCCAGTACTGTGACAAACAGTTTGATCACTTCGGGCATTTTAAAGAGCACCTTCGGAAGCACACAGGTAAGAACACTGCTACAGTCCTGTGCTTTTGGCCTTCATTCTAGTATTTTGGGCTTTTGCATGTTTTGGGGAAATAGAAAATATGCTGAAGAAAATGCATGAGTCCTGAGTGCTAGAAATACTTGGCCTCTAGTTATAACTAAAATGGTGGTATGTCTTTTTGTTTGTTCATGTTTTTTTGTTTTCCATTGGTGTTGGAAACTTCTGGGGCATTGAGTCAATTAAAAATAGGCACCTAAAACCAGAAAGTAGTAAGGAAGCTTCTCTGTCAAGTCTGTTAAATCTTGGAGATTTTTTTCAAAATACTTCCTTAAGTCATGTCCCCTTCTTCAGAAATAACCAAACTGAGGAACTACTTTTATATTCAAAATTTTCTAGTAAATATTTCTGTTGAAATATAATTTGAATCACAATCTTCTTTGTGGAATACAGTCTAGAGAGTTTCTTTATCTAACAGAGCTTCTGAGCAAATGCGTATTAGACATAAAAATACCCTCAAAGAATTACGTCTTGTACCATCATGTTTGGAAAGTTTTACCTTTGTTCTTGTCTCATCTCACCTATGATATGAATTTTCTTGGTTAATTAAGCAAAACTACTAAAACTGGCAAAACATTCCTAGTCATTGTAGTACACTTTTTTTACTGTGTAATCTGCCTCTTGGAAATCTGGGTAGCAAAAATCTTTTGAGTACAAAGTGATTTGTGCTCCTCCTTTCTTCTTTTTAGTATAGGAGATTACTTCTTCATCTCACTGAAAGTCAGCTGACTGAACAGGCACTGAGAATGACACAGATAACTGAATGTAAAATATATGTAGTCTTGATCTTCCAAATGTTTTTGTTTAATATGCCAGTCATGAGTCATAAGTAAAAGTTTAATGGAGGGTAGCAGCTCTATTTCTTTTGCAGCTTGTTATTGTTAAAGCCTTTTAATTAGAATGTATCTGTGTATGGGACTGCTGAGTATTGATATATGGCGGTGTCCGGTCTATTCCCAATAGCCTCTTAAAAGTTCCTTTTATAAACAAGCTTTGGGAAGTCCTTATCCCCTGTAAAGCAGGGAGTGTTTCTCTGTTACAAGCAATTCAAATAGGTGCTAGTTAGCAAAAATCTATTCAGAAAAAAATTTGTGGCAGATAACCAGAGTAATCCAAACTATGTAATATGTTGGTTGCTCTTGCAAAGAAAGTATTTTCAATTCAAAGCAAGTTAGCATATCACAAGAGGTACAAAATACTTACTAAATATATATTGATCTAATAAGTATAACATACGAAATCTAATTACTTACAGCTTAACATTTTCAAAAGCTTTTAAGCTTAAAATCAGAATAGATATCAGCATTTAACTGTGGTCTCCTAAGGAGAATGACAAAGCTCCCATTCTGTTATAGGCTTTCTAAATTCTGAGCTCTGTATACCACTGGTTGAATGCTAAAATGAACTTGAAAGGCCTGTGAGAAAATGTCCTATAAATATTTTACCCTGTTGTTGTATCACTATACCAGCAATTACATTAAAATAGCAGTGGGGCAGTAATTAGGAGGATAAAATGGCTTGGGTTGGAAGGGACCTTACACATCATTTAGTTTGACCCTCTGGGACCATGGGCAGGGTACCTTCCACTAGACCAGGCTGCTGCCAGCCACATCCAGCTGGGCCCTGAACATTTCTCACAGATGGGATAACCACAGCTTCTCTGGGATACTTGTTCCAGTGCATCACCACCCTCTGAGAAATTAATTTCTTCCTAATATCTAACCTAAACCTACTCTGTTTCAGCTTAAGGCCATTCCCTCTTGTCATTATCACTACATTCTCTTAAAAGTCCCTTTCCGGCCTTCCTGTAGACTGCCTTTAGGCACTGGAAGGTGCTCTTTGACCTCCCTGAAGCCTTTTCTTCTCCAGGCTGAACAACCCCAATGCTTTCAGCCTGTCTTCACAGCATAGCTACCAGGAGGATCTGCTCCATGATTTTTCGGTCATGGAGGTGAGACTGACTGGCCTGTAGTTCCCCAGCTCTTCCTTATGTCCCTGTTTTCAAAGGGTTATGTTTCTGCTTTTCCAGTCATCTTGAACTTCACCAGACTGCCACACCTCAAATTTTATGGATAGTTGCGTAACAACTTCCTTCACCAGCTCTCTCAAGACAAGCAGTGCATCTCATCTGGTCCCATGGACTTCCTTTTTGTATTTGAGTTTGTCCAGGAGCTCTTTGGTCATCCATGCATGCTCTGTAGAATCATAGAATTACAGAATGGTTTGCATTGGTAGGAACCTTGAAGATCATCTAGTTCCAAACCCACTAGTTGTTTGGGCAAAGTGCACGATTTTTGACCTGCAGGACTGAAGGCAGTTTAGCGTTCTTTGCCTTTCCTGTACTACACTCTCCAAATGTGTAGCATTTTGTAACCATTGAGGAGAATGTTCCCACCATTTAACATCTTTTTGTAGCTTTCAGGTGTATAAGTAACATTTCAGCTACTTGTGAATTTCTTTTGAAAACCTAATTAGGAACTTGTAAATCCTTCTGAAGATTGTTTTTCCACTGCAATATCCAGTAACTATTGCATGCCTGAAAATGCAGGCTTTTAAACTAGCTAGGATTGATCCTCATAGTATTCACTGAAATGGCTCAGCCTCTTTTGGAGTTCATTATCCATTTGTTTCAGTAGTGGTGTTGGTGGCAGTACCTATACAGATTATTACAGACTTTCAGAGGAAACACACTCTTCCAGGTTTTTTTGTTATTTAATTTGCTTGAATGTCATTATGTTTGTGCATCGTGCAACACCCTTTGTTCATTACCACTTGATGACAGCATAGTACCTTGGATAATAAAAAGACCTGCTTTCAGCTTCCCCTGCTGTTGTTGTTAGCTGGCTTCTAACTTTGATACCATGGCTGAAATGAAGTGGTCAAACTGAGAGGAATTTTTATCTTGCTTGTGTCCATTTACGTCCCTCTGTGCTTTCTCTTCAGTGTATTTTGGGGGGAAGTTGGGTGCAGGGTTTTTTTTTGTTTTAGTATTGATTCACTGTTATTTCACAATCATTCTGTGCCAGCTTTGTTTTCTGGAGCTCAGTTTCAAGCATAAGCTGTTATTACTGAAAATAAAAGATTGTATTATTTAAATTCTTCCATCTTTAATATGTCACTTTGTATACTGACTTATGTTGATTCTTTAATTGTAGCTATTATCAGATGGAAAGTGTGAAATAGCTCCTATTTCTTTAAAATAGTTTGCCAGACTAGTAATATAATTTCCACAAATACCTTAAAAGCTACTGGTAATTGTTACACTGGTTTTCTTCTAAATGAGAGTTATGACTCTACATCAGTTTTTTGCCCTTTTATATTGCATTTTCATCTCTTTTTCTGCAGAATAATCCCATTGGCCACATCTTTACAATGTATTTATCAACGTACACGAGAGAGAGAGGGGAAGAAGAGAGACCTGAAAGAAGGCTGGGTGGTTTTATACACTTACAAATCCTTGTATCTGTCTCAACAGGTGAAAAACCCTTTGAATGTCCAAACTGCCATGAACGTTTTGCTCGGAATAGCACGCTGAAATGTCACCTGACAGCCTGTCAGTCTGGAGCTGGCGCTAAAAAGGGAAGAAAGAAACTGTATGAATGTCAGGTGGGTAATGGAAATAGGTTAGGTACCTCCCTCCTTCAAGGAGCGTGGGAGGACTGAACGGGAGAGGCAATGAGAGTGGGCTTTTGTCTCTAAGAGCTACTTCAGTAAAATAATATTGAATCATAGAATATGCTGAGTTTGAAGGGACCCACAAGGATTGAGTCCAACTTCCAGCCTTGCACAGGACACCTGGAGTCACACCCTGTGCCTGAGAGCGTTGTCCAAACGCTTCTTGAGTTCTGTCAGGCTGGTGCTGTGATCACTGTTCTGCGAGCCTGTTCCACTGTGCATCCACCCTCTGGGTGAAAAGCTTTTTTGATATCCAGCCTAAACTTCCCCTGGCACAGCTTTGGGCCATTCCCTCGAGTCCTGTCACTGGTCACCGCAGAGAAGAGATCAGTGCCTGCCCCTCCTCTTCTAACCAGGAAGTTGTAGACAGTAGTGAGGTCTTTGGATCACATTCAACCACAATATGCAGATAAATTCTCACATCTAAGTATCTCCATTTAAAATATGGAATTACTGATGTGGAGCCTCATAATACTTACAATCATAGAGATTAATCTGGATAAGGCTGCATTTTACATTGCTTCCTTTTCAAGATTCTTGATACACTGACCTAGGCCTTTCCCACTTCTAAGCATGCTTCACTAAAAGTGAAGCCCAAAGTAAAGTCCAAAATACAAATTATTATTTAATTTCTTGTTCTATTATTCTCTGTTTGATACCAAACATACTGATTTTGTCTGGAAAGTAATTAAAATTTATGATGGCACTCTATAGTATTTTTAAGCAAAATAAATGCTGTAGAGATTGCTAGGGTACTTGGTCACTATATGTAACTGACGTTTGAAAAGCTGTTGAGATCTTACTTCACTTTCAGAGCTGATTCAAGTCATAACTCCTTTTCTAAACTTCCTCATCCTCTCACAGATGTTGCGAATGTGGATTTGTGTCTCTTCAGCCTGCAGAAACTGCAGCAGTTCTTGGATAAATTTTTCATTTTTCTCTTTAGAACTAAATTTAAACAAATCTTTGTTCATTGAACAAAGAGGAGAAAAAGCTGTGGTTTCTTGATGAGTCCTTTTTGTGCTCTTCAGGTGTATGCCTTGAATACTGAATTAGATTCTATGTGGCAAGAACAGTAATTATGTGCCTGGGCATTACTGATAGTCATTATCTTTATGTATGACTAAGTAATTTTGAGGGCTTATCTGTAATATTAGTATTTTAAAAACTGTATGTGCAGTCTCTTTCTGAAATGTGAGCCTGGGGGAAAAAAATGCGTAGCAATAGTATTACAACCCATTTTAGCAGACTTCAGCAATGGAGATGTTTGTCTTGGCTACACAGACCTGCTCTTGAGTTAATCCTGTCAGATACTCCCTCCATCATCTTTCTGTGCAGTTACTGAAAATTATGAAGAGATAGAACCTCCTGTTTCAAAATTGTTTGTCAGCAGTGAAGGGGTGTTGAAATGTGTGTTCTTGTTGCTTTCTACAGCCAAACACATTTCCATGGACAAAGACTCCTCAGCCTGTGGGTTTTTTTACTCCAAGCCTGACTCTACCCCACTCTTCTGTCTCCTCTGCCCTGCATCTCATTTATTTCTGCAGTCTCTGTGTGTTGTTTTCCAGCTATTTACTTCCAGTGCCAGCTGAAGGGAAGGAAGGGAGCTCATGTGCTTTGTGAAAACAGTATGTCTGCTGTTGAGGCAGTACTTTTCGCTGGAAGAGAATGAGAGGGATGGAGTTTTAAAAGTTTTATCTTCTGAAATCACTCAAGTAGGTTTTTTTAATCACAAAATGGGAGAGTTCAGGTTTTTTTAATCACAAAGTGGGAGAGTTCAACCTAGCCTGTTAAACCTCATGATGTCATGAGCAAGTGCAAGCCCATAAGGAAAAGTTGTTCAATAGTGCTGCATCTAGAATGTCAGTAAAACAACAGTCTGTATTACACTTTCAGTGCACCCTATTAATGCATAAATATTTTTCCACCCAAAACTCTAGTGCCAGACATGTATTGATTGGGGTATGATACTGTACATGAATATCAGATGAGAAAACTTTCAAATGCTCTACTGACTCGTGAATTTTGTAGGTATCTTATGTATGCACAACTCAAAATAGCTCACCATTCTTAAAGAATAAAATATTAAGTCTTCTGTTCATTTGAATCTTTCTTCTCAGCTTTTACCTCTAACATGTATGTTTTTTGAATCCAAGTAGCAAGAAGCTATACAATGTGAAGCCATGATCCCAGGCACTGTATTTTGTCACATTTCTGTTGGCGCTGTTTAACACACTGTATCTTTTGTTTCAGGTTTGTAATAGCGTGTTTAACAGCTGGGATCAGTTCAAAGACCACTTGGTAATACACACTGGTGACAAACCCAACCACTGTACCTTATGTGATTTGTGGTTTATGCAAGGCAGTGAGCTGAGAAGGCATCTCAAAGAAATGCACAATATTTCAGAACTATTAGTGACAGAAGAGGTTCTTCCAGTGGAAGCTATGGATGCTGAACCAGTAACGTCAATGACAATAATAGAACAAGTTGAGCAAGTCCATGTCCTACCAGTAATTCAGGTACAAGTGGATCCTGCACAGGTAACTGTGGAACAGGTGCACCAGGATCTCATACAGGACAATCAAGTGAAAGGTGCACAGATGGAGGAACTACAGGAACAGGTGCAGATTAGTTACTTGGAAGTTGAACACATTCAGACTGAACAGGGTGCTGAAGTGCACGTGGAGCAGTTACATGTAAATCAAATACAGATGGAAGAAGTACAGGCAGAACTTATAGATGGAACAGACCCTGAACAAGTAGAATATGAAAGTGTTGATCAAGGAGAAGCAGAAGAAAAGGATCATAATCAAGCAGATGATGCAGATAAGGAACATCACGAGCAAGCTGAAGACTTAAAAACACAACAATTAGTGGACACACAAAATGCAAAAGTGGATGACTAGGACACATAATGACACTTCAGTTTTAAGAATGAAATACCAAATTATTTTTTGTTAACTTTTACATTGATTTTTTGAACCATCACTGGTCACCTTTCCAATATACTGTCCATAGGAAGTTGGACAAGTGGACCAAAATTGTTTCTTCATGAACAATTAAACTTCTCTCATATATGAAAAATACTTCCCCATTCATGTAGTGCCATGAAAAAGAAACTACCACAGACACGGACAACTTTGTGAGATTTTTAGCAATGAATAACTTGTATCATTGTATCATTCCATCATTCCTCGGCATATGTAAAAGTAATTTCACCTCTTTTCCTCTTGCGGTAGAAGCAAAGTCTTGTATAAATTTGCAAAATGTCTGTGGCAGGAGAGTCAGTAAAATCTGAGGGGTTCTGCTGTAAATGGCAATTACGTACCTGTGAATTTTTGGATCTTAACTTTCAGGCTGGGCTAGAAGCACTGTTGCTGGAGGTCTCTGAGCACAAAGTCCTGTGCCTTTTCAACACTGAGTGGTTAAATTTCCACAAAGTTTCTACAGTTTTTGAGAACTTAGTTCTGTAAAAGGCAGTGTAGGTAATGTTATAGTGCTTTATATTTTTGCTTGAAATTGCCAGTTACTGATTTTCTTTTTGCATTAAATTTAGAGGCGGGGGGCTGAGGGAGGGAACAGACTTCACTTGGAGGCAGCAGGACACGCTAAATGGGACACGTAAAAATAGGAAGAGCTTGGTAAAGTCTGTGATAAACATGATTTGGAAGAAAGCCACGAGCAGGCTCTTCTTTTATAAATAATCATTTTTGAAAATTAGTATGTTTAAACATAAACATAGAGACTTGTCTATATGGTATCAGGTTCTTGGGTTTTTTTTTAAATGAAATTCTGACACTTGACAAAAAGGTGTGCTAAACATAAAAGTAAAAGCCATAGGTATGAGTGCTAAACTGTGGATTGAGAAGTAGAAGTGTAAATAGTTTAATCAATATTAGAAAATAAAACAATACCAACTATTAAATGTTGCATTATTTGTTTCATCCAATATATTAGGAACAACTGAATGATCGGCAATTAAGTGCCAAGTT
>VXBC01011674.1:56771-93181 GCA_013399945.1 Ploceus nigricollis
ATCCCGCACCTTCCTAAGGCCGAGCCTCTTCAAAGCCCTCAGCAACATGCGGCAGTACCTAGGTGTGAGGCCCCGGGTTCCAGTTGTTAATTAAATGCAGATTGTTTGAGCGTGTTGTATCTGAGACCCTCTCACACTGGGGGCTAACTGGAGCCTGAGGCAAAAACGTTTTGATTCAAAGATATCTCATCCCGGGTTTGACCTACAAAATACACGACAAATTCCATGGAGGGGCAGGGACATGCTGCAGTGTTTTCTGGGTTGGGTTGTTAATTTGGACACTGCAGTCAGTGTTCCTACAACTTCATAGCAGGAGGGACAGTCCCCGTCAGAGCAAACCTGTCGTTTCGGGACCTGCTCCTTTGAGGGTGTAATCCGGCATCTTAGTTCATCTGAAAGTAGATTTGTTGACATTATGCATGCACAAGTGTTCCAGCCTGTTTAGGTGGTCCCAGTTCAGAAAAACTAAAAACTGGTGCTTGTTATCAGAAAGAGTATTTGCTCATGTATATATAAAAAAAATCCACCTGAATTTAAGAAATCTAATTCTATCAAAAAGGGTCCTAAATTACATGTGTTTTTTTCTTGCACTAAGTAATTTCTTTTAAAGTATTTTGTCAGATCTACAGCAGTTCCAGGGCCTGAGCAATGTCATGAATGGAAATGAGCAAATGATTTGGTTGAGATTATTTATTTTCCCTGAGTATGTTAATCATCTACTGTCTTTCATTCATTGATGGTAATTTTCTAAATAGTGCCATATCCAGCAAATAGAGGTGAGGACTTTAGGATTTTAGTTAGTCCTAGATAGTCAGTCTGTTTGGGAGTTAGGAAATAAATACCTGAACATGTTACTTCTCCTCTTCTTACAGTTACTTGTTTGAGATCTTTTCAGAGTGTTGTTTTAAAACTGCAGCTCTGGGATGGGTGTTCAAAAAAATGTCCAGTTGTGGAATCCTTAGCTTTGCCAGATGGAAAAACAGTGATTTTGTGAACTAACACAGGATCTGCACTATTGCAAATACAAGTAATTCATTATAACACATTAAAATGTACTGATTCTATTTTGAAGGCAATTAAATTGCACTGGAAGATAATTGGGTTTTTCATACTGCAGCCATATTACAACAAACTGATCTGTTGGCCCTTTGCTAAAAAGGATTTTTCTTTGGTTCCTCTAGGTTGGACTCCATGGAAGGATTTTCTGGACTTTACCACTGAGAAAATGCTCTGGAGTGGGGCTGCTGCAAGTTCCCACTGATACTGACCCAAGGAAATGCAGAATTGTGACATCTGTAGTGCTTTATTTGGGGGAAGTACATGTGACAGAGATGCTTGTAAGATAAACGTTCAGAAGTTGCTCTTTGTGGGAGGATTTGGGGTTGTTACTCTTTTTTAGACGTTGGGTTACACTGGAGTGGAAGAACACAACAAAGGACAGCACATGATTTTGAACCATACTGATGAGTGATGGGATTAGCTCCGTACAGCTGGAACATCACACAATTTCTTCACGGCCAGTTTTAGCTCCTCTGTTGTTGCAAAGCACTAGCAATTGGGTGTGTTTGCCTCTCTTCCTGATATTTTCTGTGAGTTGGGAAATAAACTTCAACCTTTGAAATTCCTGGCTAACACTGAGAAAATCTCCAGCATGGCTCTTCTGTGTGTTTGGCAGAAAATAGTCCTTTATGCATAGACAGCTCCCTCTTAGGACACTTGGCAAATATTATTTAGCTCAGCCTCTAACTTACCTATATGTTGTGAAGTACCTATATGGCTTTTGTTTTCCCTCTTTTTAATTTTTTTTCAGTGTTTTTTATGGTTACACAGACTAAATAATCCTGCAAGTAGGCAGTGATGGAACTGAAAATACTGTCCAGTTTTCTGTCTTTCTCTCCTGAAGCATGAAACCAAAGACTCTTCTCATTGCAAGGAAAACAAGTTACCAAACTCCAAAATAGAAATCAATGTATTGCTTGCTTGAAATATGAGAGGACTATGCCTAGTGTGGGAAGTACTGGGTAATACTCACTTTCTTATATTAGTAAAATAAACACAAACTTACTCAGTGCCCTGGAAAATTATTTGGAAACCACTAATATTTTATAACAAATTACGCATTTCAGATGGTATCCAAGGATTTTCATTGCTTTCAGCATTAGTGCATCATATGAGCACATCTCTTCTAGTTGTGAATTGGTATTTTAAGATGCAGAGAGAGTTAGAGATTATACCAGTCTAGATATCTGCAGTAAAATCAGTGAAAGTATGAGACTGTGCTAGTGATAAATCTTGTTAGTGCTGCACGGAGACAGATCTGCTCTGTGCGGGGAGGATTACTGGGATGCATTTTCTGCTGGTTGTCATGGGAATAATAAATCCATTCAGCTGTACAGCAGTGCATTAATCTGTGTGTGCAGTGTAATCCAGTTTCCAAATTAGGTCGTCAATTCTGGGCAGATTGATAACAGCTGGATTAAAATGCTTTCCATTCACTTCACTGGAAATAGTGCCCAGAGTCCAGCCAAAACACCTCTGATCTTCTCGGAAAGACACAGTGTTATACCATGGAGCAATTTCATGTTGTAACGGCAGTGTATGAGTTGCCTCAGTGTCCCAAGCCCCATGTTTTTCAGGTGTTTATAATAAATAATTGTTCTCACCCTGAATTATTATGTCATTTATGTTTTAGAGATTGTATCAGAAGTATAAGGACTCTTTAGTCCCTCATTAAGATAGTCTGGTTGTTACACTGTGTAGTAATGCGTGCTGATACCATCATGACTTTTAAAGGCGTAATTGCAAAACAAGATTGTGTTTAATCTGGAAGGAATTTAGAAAACATATTACCTGCAAGACAATTGAGTAGTAGAGTGTGCTTGAAAACTCATCTGTGTTTGAACAATTCAGGACCACTACTACTGATGTGACCTGATCCCTCTTTTATTATTTTGCAGTTACTTTTTTTTTTTTTTGCAATTACTATATTATTACTTCCACTGCATTTCCTGTAGCTTGCTGAAATGTACTTATGAACTTCAGTGTTTGAGAAAGTTCTCACAAAATCAAGGTGAGCAGGCTCAGTTCATATGTGCCTCTTTGAGAGGCTGTGTTTGTGTAAAATGACAGGCCTGTCCTCTACAGCAGGCCTGTAGATAGGGCAGGTTTTTGGACAGCACAGTTGAAAAAAATCCGTTTTTCTTTGTCCCACAGGGGTTGATTGTACTGCCGGTTGTCTTCTCTGCCCTGCCAGGCCACTGTGAATTGAGCTAATTGTGGGCTGAGAGGAGCAGCATGAAACTGGGCTCACAATTACAGAAGGAGAATGTAACAGTGCTTCTCATTTTCAGTTTCATTTTTACACATGACAGAGTGGTGTAAGTTTGGGGCTTTTTCATTGGGTATGGGTTCCATAGAATCCTCATTTAGGAGCTTGGTTTTCCAGAACTCAGGTTGAAGAGTCTGTTTCAGCTCGTGCTCAAGTCCAAAAATTATAGTGTAGGACTGAGCCTGGAGCTCTGCTCTTAAATAAAGTTCCACTACTCTGCCCAAGCATGGCGTAATTGCACCAAAGGAGAGCTGATCACTGAGTAGTCGGTGTTTAATTCCCAGTGGCACATTTCCATTAGCATTAAATGGGGAAGTCTTGCTTTACTTGTTCTCAGCAATGTGCAGGGTTATTTAAGATACCAAAAAGCGTGCCACAAGGAGCACAGGGATTTCAGTTTCCCAGGGATGTTCAGCATTGCACAGCTGGAGCACCACACTGAACACAGACACTCCAGACCTCTGTGGCTGTGCATGTTGTGTCCCTCTGCTTGGAAAGGAGCACATTCAGCCTGGGCTTCCATTACCTGCGCTGCTGCAGCAAGGGCAGAGGGCAGCTGCACTCGCATCATTAAGGGCTTGTGTTTGTAACTGAAACTGCATTTCTGCAGGTGTCACCTAGAGGCTGGGGCTGCGCCTGGAGAGCTGTCCTGAGGCTGGGGACATCCATGAGAGGTTGAAAAATGCTCAGGTCTGCAAGGATCAGATTTTGAAAAAGCATCAGAGGAAAGTAGTTCAGAAGTAGTATTAGTGCGAAGTGTCAGCTCTTTTGCAGGATATGAATGGCTGATTTTTTTATCTTAATTTGAAGGGTAATCAGCTCCGTTTGAAGATTTCTCTTGACAGTAGTTAATTTGTAATTAAGATTCCTTGGGGCTTTGGGTTTTGGCTTTTTTTTTTTTTTTTTTTAAATCTCTCATGCTTTTCTGTCCCAACCCCCTTTTGGCTGCTTGATACTACTTGCAACAGCTGATAACCTTGCTACGTCGAAAAAAATAAAATGCAAGTTTCCCTTAATAATCAAAGAGCAGGAGCATCAGTACAAGCTGGGTTTGGCCTTTTTCCCAGATGTGGATTATATCATCCTCTTTGCTGGTCTTTAGTGACCCAGGATCCGATGACCATCTGAGAACATGTTTGGTAGAAAAATAAAAGATTGTAGTTAAGAAATACCTGTAGCCCTACACATGACATGAAAATATAGACATTAACCAAAGAATATTGAATATTTATGGGAATATATGTTGGAGTTGCTGAAACTTCTGTACTTAACAGAACAAACACATTGAAACTGAGGCTTAATTATTGCTAAATATCACATTACTTTATTCAAGTGTCTTCCATAGAGCTGTGCCCATAAGCCTGATGTTGAGAAATTATTTCTTAACTTTCCTTCACATGAGGGTGTGATAGTTGCATACATAAATTTTATGTGTAAATTGCTACATGGATCTGCATCACAGTCATTGAATTGCTCTCTCTCCAGCTTTCCAGAAATTTGTTTTAATGGTTTTCAATGCTTATAGGATAGTTGAGCACTGACAGTACATTGAAAGACTGCATCTGAATTCCTTCTTCTGGATTCAGAACAGGGATTCAAATACACCACTAAAGTCTGTGTAAGTGCTCCAGTCACAAGACCATTTTTCAGAAGCCCTTTTGACCTGGATTCTGTTGGTTTTGTTTGTTTTGTTTAAAAGCATGCAGAACTTGTTTTGTCCAGATGTACCTGCTTCAGCTGGTAGACACTGAAATGACAATTAGTTGCAATACAGTTCCCCAGAAATTTTATCCTTCAGAAGTGCTTTGTGGAGTTCGGCAGCTTTAGCAGTGGGAGTTCACTTCTTTTGGCTTTGGTCTCCACTAATCCTCCCAACAGTAAATATAGCGTGGCGTGTGGAAGGGATTTCAGGGTTGTGAACAGGAGATGTCTGCCAAGGCCTCTGGAGTTTTAAAGATGGTTAGCACTCATTTGTACAATTTGTACAGCCCAGGTTTACATCTGCTACTATAATTTTCATATGTGTAAGACATTCTTCTAATAGAGGGATTGACAAATGCATTTCAGTACAGAAGCGATATGGACGTGCTCAAAAGATGTCTGTGTTTTGTCTGATTCTTGGAGTGCAAACAGTAGGTCATCTAGTGAAACCTCTGAGGAAGGATGAAAAAATGTCTCTATTAACAGTATTTTTTGTGTGTTCCTTCAACTACTAAGTCAGAAATCAGAATTAAAAGCAAGTCTAAATTACTTGGAAATAATAATTGCATGAAAACTCTGTTAGAACTAGAATTCCCATGTGGGCTCAAGGAACGGAACTCAGCTTGATCAAGCTATATGAGAAGTCCCTGTATAAATTTTTTTCGTCTGATTCAGTAGTATTGCAAAACTTTTTAAAGCTCAGAACTCTGTCTTACATTTAGTGCTGTAATAAGAA
Source organism: Ploceus nigricollis (assembly GCA_013399945.1). NCBI lineage: Eukaryota > Metazoa > Chordata > Aves > Passeriformes > Ploceidae > Ploceus > Ploceus nigricollis. The sequence goes on from VXBC01011674.1 coordinate 62,537, forward strand.
CTTCCAGAATTAGTAAATGTGTTGTTAAGACTCCTTTACATGATGAGAAATTCCATTGTTGGTACACAAATAGAAAAGGTGAACAGATCCCCTCTCAATCAGAAATGAGACTCCATTGTTTTCATTACATCCATCAGGCTAGCAGTTGTGGTCTAGCAATCTTTAAGGTTCAATTTCACCTTTGTGGTCATCTGTGTGTGATTGTCTTGGGCATACAGTAACAATTCACTAAAGCTGTTGGCTTAACTCCTTTACTTCTGTACAGTGAACTGTACATAGAAGCAGTAATTTTTGTGCATTTTTTTTGTTACAAAGGAAAAATATGTGAAACATCTTAAAGGAATATTAGGAGTATCATTATCAGGAGTAAAAAGCAGGAACTGTGACACTGTCTAGAGTGAGCATTAAGTCTATATGCATGTCTAATTTAATTTTCATGAGCAAGAAGAAAGCACAGCAAGGAGTGGTTGTCTTTCGTTTGGCAATGCACACAAATGGTGTGTATGTTCAGTTCTGTATCATGTATATGAAAAATTGTGGAATTCTATATCGAGACTGCAAGAGGTGCAGAATATAGGCTTGATGCTGGTTCTGAATTGGGACTGGGCTTTCAAATTAATGGGTTTCTGGATTTTATGTTGAATACATGACTCTACAGTGTTAAATAATGGAATGGCAAATAACTGTATCTTTGTCTTTAGAGTGATCAGGGGTGCCCCTGGGTTTAAAAATGAGAGACATGAGGGAAATATATGAAGTTCTTTGGCCCAGTTAACCAAATTTTCCCAGCCCTGTTCTTTAGAGGTTATGAGAATAATCTGTTTCCAATCCTGTTGAGCTCTGCATGGTGTCATCAGATTAAACGGTGTGATTAACTGGGTTAAGTACTAATTATATGAAGAGGATGCAAGAGATACGCATTTTCTTTCTTTTTCTCTCTCAGCTAGTGCTGTGGCACTTAGAAATACTGCTGCTGTGGAGAGACACAAGAGTAAATATTGTCAGTGAAGGTTCAGTCAGAGACCTTTGGAGGAACCAGAAAAATCAGTTAATCTTTAAGCTTAAGGTCTTGGTGCCAGCAAAGCAGTTCTAGCTCTGGTACATCACCAGGTAATATTAACCAGGACAGTATTGTGTCTACTCTGAGATGCTTGCTGGAGAATTTCTTCAAATACACCTCTTCAGAGCTGCTCATGAGTCTGTTCCCTGAGAGGTTTCAGACTCTTAATGGAACTTATTTACTAGATTGGGGATATAGGAGATCAAACAAATCCCTTTCACCTGAAAATACAGCCATTACAACACTCAACTTCATTTCCTGACCTGTTTCCTGCTATCACACTGTGGTGCTAATATGATATAATGTCATTTGTAAAATGCTCTGAAGAGTAAAAAGATTTTGATCTTGATGCTGCAGTTCCTCATGATGCATTTTTTTAATAATCAGGAAGATGGAAGGGTGCCCTTTCTCCAGAAAAAGTGTTGCCATCTTGCCTTTGAGCTGGGGGTGATGCACCCAGTGCATGAGAACTTAGCCTTTTACTGCCAGAGGCTTTGACTGTCATCCTGACAGCAGGTAACATCCTGCCCAGGCTGTTATCCTGCCCAGCACCTGACAAGTCAGGGTTTGTCCTGAGAGAAGGGGACCTTCTGGATTGCCAGCTGTGCTTTTTTCAGATTTCAGAGCAACATAAGCATTTCTTGTTCTATCTTGCAGGCCTTCTTGTGTTAGCCTGCTGGGTTTGGAAAAACTGAACAGACTGTTCCTCTCTGTCTCTTGTTCCTATTTTCCTCTATTCACAAAAGACGTCCTAGAAACCTTAGCAGGTCTTATAACTTTATGTTTTTAAATGCACAATCACATGAACCACTAGTGACACTGTGTGCCTTTAGTAGTATACAAAAGCATCATTATGGTTTTAAAGCCATTTTTTTTCCCTCAGTATGTTTGCCTGCTGGCAAATAATTTCACATACATACCACTTAAACAGCAGTTTCATTCTTAAGTGTCTCAACAAAACTCCCACTCAATAGATTTTATAGTTTAATTACAGTGATAAATGGAAAAAAAAAAGTTGTGCTCAAGCAACTCACACCATTAAAGACTCTTATAATATTTTGACTCTATCCATTTTCTTTCTCTTTTCTTTCTCTTTTCTCTTAAACACTAGCTATGAACAAATTCAACTGATTGTTTTCCTATTGTCGTTCCCCCTCACTTTACAAAGTAAAATGAAACTAGAGTTTTTTTCCTTTTCATTGAGTTCTGCTGCACTCAGGCAGCTGCTTTTCCTTGAGCTGATAGAAGGCTGCTGGAAAGGGGTGTAGCATTAAGCAAATCCAGGAGAGATTAGTCAGTGGATGAAATGCTAGCAGCATTACATTGTTGTCTATTTGAAAATAGATTGCTCTTTCAGAATTTTAGTCTAATAGGAATAGCTTATAAAGTTGTCTTCATACCTCTAGTTGCAGATACATTTCTGGATTCTAATCTGAAATTCTCCTGCAGATTTCTTTAAGGAAAAGATTGAGAAAAGGTGAGGAACTGGAGTCTCTTACTTATAGACTTTTAAATAAACTTAGGATTTTGAATTGTGTTACGTGTGTGCTGGTTGTCCACAGAACTGTGTCATGGGAGTGGATACTTGCAGGGAAGATTATAGCTGAAAGATGTTCTAAAATTTGTTTATGCTGTACTTCTGCATATATTTGCTTTCTGCTTCCTTAGTGAATCTATGCTCCCTGAAATTGTGGAATGTAATTAGTATCTGTGTTATACCATAGAGTTATATGTAATGATAGAGTTACATGTAATACCATGGACTTATTCTTAATTTCTGTTTTTGCAGATTTGTCAAAATCTCTTCCCTAAATTTGAACATTGAATGTGTTACTCATTGCCATTTTAACAAAATGTCAACTGTTACAATCTGTTTTACTCAGATTTGCTCTGTTCTTTCTAAGGAAACGTAGTTCCCATAACCCTTCATTTTCACAGTAATAATAGTAGTGATAGCAGCAGTAATAATAATAATAATAATAGTAGTCTGAGTTTCAGGACAGATAACAAATGTCTATAAGATTAACTAATGAAATTAAATGCTAGCAAAATGTATTAACATTAATATTCATTCAATTCAGGATAGTTTTTGCTGTTTAAATTTGATATGAAAAGTAGCATGGGTTTTATGGATTTGAGATATAGCAGCTTTTTCACATGACTCTGTCTTTCAGTGGATCAGTAGCAAGGTCTGTATTCCTTGGAGCTCTGCAGTGTTCATCTTCTGCAGTTTCCCAGGGTATTGGTCTATGCCTGTGTGCTCTGCTGATCCTCTCAGCAGGAGAGGTCAGTTGCCTAAATGTGCTGGCAGCTTCCTCAGCACACACTGCTGCATTTGGAAATTCAGTTTGAGACAGCATTATGAATTTTTCAGTGCTCCAAAACCAGGTCAGTTAAAAAGGAAAAAGAAAAAAAAAAAGCAAAAAAAGGCTTGTAAAGGAAGCCTAGGGTACACGTGAAGCATTTAGCTGCAATACTGAAGTCAAAATTGCAAAAGAAGGGTAAAATCTAGAGTTGTGCTTCATCTTGTTTGGGTTAATATCCCTCATTTAGGATATACACCATGCTGATGAAGCTGATAGAACATTTCAATCTGCAGTAGGCTGTCTTGAATATTTCTTGCTGCCTTTGTACTGTTTCTCTAGATCCCAGTTTCAAAAATACCTATTCTGTTCTCAATCCAGTGGAAGAGGAATCTTTAGTGAGAAAGATGTCTTTGATATACCGAGATTAGTGATTTATGACCTGTAGGATGTCAAATAAGCTCAGATTTCTTCCTGCTAAGCTCCTTGCTGCATCTTGAAGATTTGCTATGCATTAACCAGTTTCCAGAGCTTCAGCAGTAATCAAAGCTTTAACAACACTGGGGAGCTTGTGCTTATTCCCCTGCTCTGTAGCTCTGTGCCTGCAAAGCTTGAGGAGGTCATATGGATGGCAAACTTGGTAGCAGTGCACTGCAGGGGTTTTCAGCATGTGGTACCCAAATAAGTTCCAGAGGTGGGAGCTGGTGTGAAGGGCATGTGGTCTGCATGGGAAGGGGATCCCTTCAGTCTGAGAAGGTGGCACACTCTTACATTACTGGAGGAGTATGTCTGGGACTCTTTTCCCTGTTGTTTTCTGGTGTATTCTAGACATTTCCAGTCTAATGGTCAGTGAGATGAGAAATGCAAATACCTGTCTTTCTATCAAGATTTTTTCTCTAAAAGCTCAAGAAGTTCTCAAAGTTGCAGTCACTTCAGGATGTTTAAAATGGACAAGGACAGAGAAGTTGCAACAACACTTTCAGGGGATAATTCTTCAGCATTTTTAAAACCAAGGAGACAGTCTTTATAATGCTGCTCTCCTGACACTTTTATGTAGGTTTTATATTTCTACATCTGTGTCTTCTATTAGTGAGACACGTAATTACTGTAATGCAGTGTTTTCTTAATACTGATTCAGGGTAAATCTCAAGTGTCTTAGAGATTACTCTGAAAAATTGGAAGCTTCAGTCAGTATAAAGTATATTTCAAAATGCAGTGCAGGATTTATATATTTTCAAGTAGGTCGCTGGAGAATAGTACCAGCTGCTTATCTTCTGCCCAGTTACATTGAAAAATGACCTTAAAATGCTTAACCTTTTATTACTCAGTACTTTTGAGTAGTGCATATAAAGTGATGCAACTAAATTTGATTACCTTATAAGAAGTAACCAGAGTTGTTTCTATTTTTAAGGCCCAAGTACTAAGTAAGTGGGGGTAGTGAAAGAAAACTGTGATAGACAATATGAACCAGAAAATGTTCTGTTGCCCTTGTATGGGACCATATTTTAGGTTTCTCTTCCTTGAAAATCACAGGGTGGTTTTATTGTAGGCTGTCTTCTTAGCAATGCATATCTGCCTAAATATGCAGTCATTTTCTTGATGTAAGTGAAGACTGATTTCTTTAGTGATTTCAGCAGTACTCTATTGCCTGTTTCTTACTTCTTGGACTATAGCTTGCTTTATCTAGAGAATTTATTTTATTTTCACCAAAAAAGGAATCAAACTAATATTTGGAGAAATAATCAAGTTAGATGTAATTTTTTTCTGTTATTTAAAAGGCTAATAAAGACTTTTTTGCATCTCTGTTGACTCAGAAATACATACTTAATGGAAATTGATTTTATCTTGGAGGAACAATTCTGAGGCAAATTGATGTCATTTGCATTATACCTCAAAGAAGGAAATAAAATAGACTGGCAAGGCTAAAGTTTTGAAAGGGTAAATTTAATTTCAAACAGTCAGGCTTCAAATTAATCCATCCCATGTATTTCAAAGACTTGGGAAATCAATGGGTTCTACTAATAATTTTTTTTTGTCTTTGTTTTTAATGCTATTTTCTGCACAATTCAAAGCCTAATTAATTTTAATTCTCTTTCTAGATGTTTTACCAGCAGTGCTGTGAAAGGATGAAAGGAGTTATCTCCCTGCACTGCCTCCCCCATCCCCCATTTTAGTTTCTAGTTCACAAGTCTTAATGTACTTGCTTAGTATGGTTTGTGTTATGTTGATTTTCTTTTCCATATACTCTGTACATTGCAGACAGTGGATTTGATGTAAGACTCCACCAGCTGGGCTTCACCCAACCTCTGTTGGCAGGGTTATGTAAGCTCTGACTGCTGAGGGCTCTGTGCAGCCTTCCTTCATCTCGCCAAGAGCTTATTCCAGCCTGTTGGCAGCTAACCCCCGGGGAGGTGGGAAGGTGAGTCTGTGCTGCACCCTGACACCCGTGTCACATGAAGTGCCTGTCAGTGGCCCTGCAGGACTCCCTGAGCTGCTGCTGCCACGCAGATGTTGGCAACCTGAGCAGGTGAGTGTGTGCTTGTGCTGGCCCAGCCTGGGGGTCCCACTGGGCGGGTCTCTGTGGGTGAGGCCATAGCAATCCTGGATGCAGGAGGGCTAGCTTGTTGAAGATCATGGAGAGATCTTTTAGGGGTGGACCACAAAACAAGGCACAACAGTGTGCTTTTTCTCTATTTCTCATCTCTGGTCTTGGCAAGAAGAAAGTTGGACTGAATAAACCTGGGAGGTTGCTTAGATCTATAGTTTTGTGCTACAGTGACCTGTGCTGAATAGTGCTCAGTCAGCAGATCTAGCAAGGGGCTGGTCAGGTTCCAAGTAACTGGGTTTGTCTTTAGGGGTCCATCCCAGAATGACTGTGGGGTCAATCCAAAAGATGAAGGTTTTAGTCTTTCCGCTGAGGTTAGGGACACTTGAGTAAGCATCCACCTGTAGTCTGCTTCAGTATGAAGGGCTCAGGCTTATTAAACTTCTAAATAGGTTGCAGAGTTCCCTGTCTTTTGCTTTAAGTTACAATTGTAGAATTAAGTTGCAATTTAAGAGTGTGTTCCAGTGTAGAGGGGTATTTTTTGGCTGGTTTTTTTCTTTTTATACCAGAGTTTCTTGTTTGTTTTTTTTTTCTTTTTGTTTGATAACAATGTGTAGAACAGGCACTTCATTGTGAGGAAGGAGTGAGTACAGTACAACTGTTTGTTATCTCCTGCTGCTTCCCTTCTTGGTGCTGTGGCCTGTAGGTGAGGTTTTGCACAGAAGCCTTGAAAGTGTTTATGTTCCGTTTCAGCCAGGGTTGCTGCATATGTTAATGTTCCCTGTGTGGGAAAACAATGCCATGTCTTAGGCTAAGAAAAATAGAATCATTTATATTGGTAAAGACCCTTAAGATGATTGAGTCCAATGTGTCGTGGTTTGACGGTGCAATGAAGTGCTCCCCATGCCCCTGCTCCAGCTTGGATTTACCCATAGTCTGCAGTGCCTTAGGGCTGTACCTGCTTCAAGTGGAGCCATATCTGTGAGCCACTGTCTCCTCAGGGCTGTACCTGTTGCAGCATAGATTTACTCAGGCACAGTCCTTCGAAGTGCACCTGCTCCAGTGTGGCCTGCATGGGCCATAATCCCTCCAGAGGTGTACCTGCTGTGGCACAGTCACAACCACAGCCAGACACTTTGAGAGGTAGCTGCTCCCACCATCTACAGGCCATAGTCCCTTCAGCTCGAGTTCACACTGCAGCTCCAGCCTGTCCAGTGCAGCAGCACAGAACTGGCAGTGATGCCTTGCCCAGCTGCCAGCCCAGGCTCATTGCTGTGGCTCTTATCAAAGCATTTCCAGGCACAGCAGGAAGGTGATAAGAATTATGTTCTTCATGTCTGGTTTTCATCAAGCAATAACTGGTAAACTGAATGCTGTGCCAGCTAACAGTAGTAATTCTGGGATGTATGGAAATGGGTGGCATATGGGAGAGAGTAAGCAGTTTCTGGAGGTTCTCCATGGTCAGTCCCGTATTAGTATTTTCTCCTACGTGAGCTGGGAACATAGAGGTCTGTGTTCGGCCTGTAACCATGCTGTATTTTGTATTTTGAATAGTTGGGTTTGGGAGGGTTTTTAAACAATTCATGTGAAGCTCTGGGGTGTATTTTATATAATCATTCTCTTTTCTGGCATTCACCAGAAATAAGACTGAGAGTGATTCTCATGTAAATCAGAAATGTGCTCAGGACAATCCTTGAAAAAATGTTGACTTCCTTTGGCCGGCCACAGCAGTCATGCACTCAATATTACTTGAGCATAAGCACAGAAGTTGAGCTGTTACTTTCTCTGAGGTGTCTGTCTGCAGAGCAGAGCTTTTGTGTCACCTGTGGTCTGTGCTAGAGGTGTTGCAGGACTGTTCTGCTGGCCTCTAATCTTTTGTAAAAGATAGGTCTTCTATACACAGGAGTATACTAGGTTGTTGGTGTTTTCTTGCAACAACTGAACATTCAAAGCTGTGACTAAAAAAATGGGGTCGATATTTTTCTAGCGGGTGAGTTAAAAAAAAATCCCTGCTACTTTAAATTCAGTTTTGATCCAGAGATGGCGCATGGTGCATATAATCTACGAAGCAGGAGACATGCTGTTCTTCAAAGGAATTTAAAATAATTTAACTAATCCCCAGCCCTAGGGAAATACCTTAAAAATCCCCATCTCGTCAGACTAGACAGCAGAGGGGCTGAAAAAGGAACTCTAGTGAATGAGTTGCAATATCCAGTGACATCCTCATTAAAACCACCTGGTACTCTGCAAGTTTGAGTGGTAGGAGACCCTCCAGTGTAACTTCCTTCACATTCACTCCAATAGGAGCTGCAGCAGTTTAAGCACTCAAAGCTGAGTGGATTTTTGCCTCTCTGAAAGACAGATTTAATGAAAAAGACCGATTTTCAAAACACAGTGCTATCAGAGAGTGCTGGTCTAGTTGCTTCTGTTCTTTCATGTGCTCCATTCAGAGCTTCTTAAAACCAGGTCACTTTTTATCTATCTGTCAAGATGGGATTTTAGGAACCAAATTCTCTATACCCAGTGATCTCTTTCTTGGTTTAATTCTTTTTCCAGTCATTCTGAACTTCCTTAGAGTTGTGATGCAGGGTTTAAACTGAGCCTGCAGCTGAAGCCTGAGGTACTTAGCACTTAGAACAGGAGGAGAATGTCAGTTTAAAAAACAAGGTTAAACAGTGTTAGATCTTAAAGGATTGATACATTCGTTCACTGTCTTGTGACACTTTTTACAGTGGTTTGGTTTTGGTTTTGGTTTCTTTTCCTTGCTTATTTTGTTTTTTAAAGTAATTATTTGGTCAGATAAATTTTTGTGAAGTACTTCTGGTCACCAGTCAGCCAGACTGGAGGAAAAAAAAATAAATCATTGGTCCTTCATTGTGTTTGGATCACTCCTGATTTCCTTGTTTTTCCCTTCTTTCTTAGAAGTATTTTCTTTAACAATCAGTGCCCTTTTGTATTATATCAGGATAGATTTTGCTGGGTTTGATTACAGGAAGGAATGTAGGCCATAAATAGATGGTATATATACTGCTAACACCAGGAATACTGAAATAACTCATCTCAAAAGACAGGGAAAACCTAGCCAGCTGGCCAAGTGCCAGGAGGTTGCAGGGTTGACAGTTACGTGTCAAGCCTGAAAGGAAGATGAATGGTAGGCTGTGCTCTAAAAAACAGCATGTTGAGCCCCAGGAAAAATTCTGCAGGAGCAAATTCAGGAAGAGCCATGTGCTGATGCCTCAATGCAGTTTTGCCTTTCTCTTGACTCCTCTGTCCCCACAAGGTTGTGGCATTCCCATATGGTTTGTCTCTGTGATCCACATGGACTAACCTAGCTGCCTTCTGTGCCTTGATAAAATGTATTCAGGAGGGGCTTGTCTACACAAGTCCATTTGAAGGAAACCCTTCTTGTTACACAGTCAGCCTTTTCTGTACAGCCAGTTAACTGCAAGGGCACTGATAATTTTTGCAGAAGATGGTGGTAGTTCTGTGTTTCTTCTTTTCTGTGTTCTGTGGCAGGAGCAGAATTGTCCGTGCCTGCCACTCTGGAAATTACAGCCATAAGTTACAGCTATTTTTTGGTGGTGAGGATGTCACTGCTCAGCTAAAGACACATGATTTAAATAATATTTTATAGTTTGTACATGGCATGCCTGACACTGCTCATGGAGGTTTCCAGACTTTTCATGTGGACGACCTGTGCTGCTGTTCTCAAGATCAAAGGGCAGAGTGGGGCCAGAATTGTGCCTCTGTATTGCTGTGGCACTGTACAGCAGACAAGTGGCTTCCAAAAACCCTGCTCTGCTAGAGTGCCATCCACCATTAAAATTGTGAAATACAGTCGGGTTTCATATAAAGTGTTTTTTATTACCTAGAATACTTTTACAATTGTAATGTGAAACAGGTTAAAGCAGAAAACCTGTGGGTAGGACACTCCTGAAAGACATTTTCCTTTTCCCAAATGGAGGAAAAACAGAGTGTAAGATGGGGAGTTTGGGTTTTTCAGTTTGTGTGGGGATGGGGTGTCCTTCCACATGGATTTTTTCTTCCGAGGTATAAAATAATAAAATTAGGGGGGAACACTTAGTGCTAAGAAAGAGTGGTTTGGTGGGAGAATACTGAAGGATTTTCTCATTTGTCACTTGGTCTCTTCCCTAATAACAATATCAGGATTTGGCCATTAGCTGTATGTACACATACAGTACTTGTCAGGGGTTTCACTTTCTTTAGCTCCAGAGAATAATACAATGATACATTTATTATCTTTAGTTTCTGTCAGCAATGAAAAGGGCTCTTTTCTTCAAACATGAGAAAGCCAAAAAGAGTTAACAAAGGCATTATGGATGTAGTAAATTCTCCAGTTAATGTTCCAGTTACAAACTCTGTCAGCCATTAAGTTTGCAGCACATACAGTAAGAAGTGCCCCTGGTTCAGAGAAGTGACAGAGTCACATATTCTGAGGGAAAGCCAGGCTTTCTGCCTCACCCTGGGACAGGTTTGTCTGCCTGCAATGTGGCTGCAGCACAGAGAGGTAAAGTGACTTTCAAAATTTCTTCAATGTGTCTCAAGGAAGAGAGCAGTGTCCCAAAACATGGGTCAGTCACCTTCGCCTCTTGGAAGGAGTAGATGAGTGCTTATGTGCCACTCCAGTTCCCATTTAATGAAACCACCACCAGCTGCCCTTTCTTTGCACTTAGGTCATGCCTCTGACCTCTCTTGCTCTTGCTCATGAACGAGATTGTGGGGTTTAGAGGGCAGCTCCACCTGGCAAAAGTCACATGCCCTCTGCTAGTGTGGCACCTTAGGTGACTGTCTACCTAAGCTTCAGGCAGTGACTTACTGCTCTGATTCACTCCCCCTCAATCTGGTGCATCTGTCCTGGCAATCGGGTGTCTCCCGTGTCCATCAGTCGGGTGTGCTGCAGGCTGAGAGCAGGGAGGGTGAGCACTGCCACTGCCTGCACTGTCTCAGCTCTTGTGCCCAGCTCACCACCCTCAGGCGTGCAGCTGCATGATCAGCACTTGCTGATCAACTCCTGGCTTTCAAGGTTAAAAGAGAAAGGTAAAGAAGAAAAAATAGTGTGCTGCTTTAAAGGTAAGTGGTTGCTTGTGTATTTAGGGTAAGTACTTCTACGTCTGTGCTGCCAGTTAAACTGGTGAAATGGTATGGGTCATGCTGTCATTCAGTGAAGCGTGTGGCTGTTATGTAAAGGTTTTAATTACTTTCTTCATCTGTCTGCTCAGGAACACCACGCGTCTGGCAAAATTTTGAGAAGGCTCAAGGCGTTAAAGAAAGCTCATCTAAATAAAGGAGGGTTAACGTGACATTGCAGTTACTTAATCCTGTATTGTCCTGCCATGTGACTGCAGGGATACTGAGGCGCAGCATTTCTTTTGCCTAGTGCACAGTTTATGCTTTTCCTGTCATCTTGCAGAATCAGTTGCTTTGTTGAACACACCATGGGAAAGAAACAGAGGGGCAGTGTACTTTTTACAGCAAGGCTTCCACACACAGTGACATTTCCAAGGTACAGTGACAAGCTCACAGGCTGAAGAATGAATCAAAGGCAATCCCTACAGTCAGCTTTTGGACCTTTACCAGAATCAAGGAGAACTACGCTTTTAAGGTCAGCTATTCAAAATTAGCTAGAAGTATCTGGATTTATTCGGAGCAGTTAATCAACTTTCTGTTTGACCTTTATTTATCAAGTTAGTTTTCAAAAGATCAACCTAAAATCTGAATATTTGTGTCAAATATTTTGCATGTGTCAAATGTACTGCATAGACAGCGAGCACCTTGCCACTTTCTTGCACAAAGTTTGCAGTTTTAATTGCAAATCCTCTTTTACCTTGCAGCTGAAGATCCCGGCGCACTAACTCTGTTAGTGAGGAATGGATGTTTTATCTCTGATTTTGAACAGGACACGCAATATGTAGAGGTGCCAGATTTGTTTTTGAATGAATTTTCAAACTAGTCTTTGGACTTTCTTTAAGCTGCTATTTTTTTTCTTTTGCTGCATTTGTCACAGTGTCCATAATGTGCAGGATTGCATATTCATACAGAATTACTTCATTTAAATTTATCAGGACATCTTGTTAAATGGGGAAGTGATTACCCTATAGACTATGACAACAGGATATGTGAATGAAGGAAGTTTTGGAAAATACCGCTGTTCCAGGTGGCATCACGAGGACAGCAGAGAAGATGATGGGCGCCCAGAGTGCCATGAAGGAGATGAAGAGGGCGAACAGCACAGGCTGACCCCATTTGAGAAACTAATGCAGGATATGTCTCATAATGAAAAAGTGGTGAAAGAATTAACGCTGGGAAAGAGAATTGCCTTCTATCGAGTCAGAGGAGAAATAGGAAGTGGGAATTTCTCACAAGTGAAGCTTGGAATTCATTCCCTAACCAAAGGTAGGCACCATTGCATGCTGAGTGACCTATATAAATGGCCTCCTATGGGAAGAAAGATGCTGTATGAACCTTAAATACACATATAGAGTGTGTGTGTGTATTTTTAATGTTTTTGAGTTAATCTATAGACAGGGTCACACACACATAAATGCTCAGGGTTGGATTAGGCTTTAATGAAACTAGAAACAATTTCTCTACCTGGCAGCTATTACAGGTGGAGTTCATCACTGCACTTCATGGAGTTAACACATCCTGTGGCTCAGACACTCCACACTTTGAACTGTGGTATTGGGCCTCCCCTCCTATAATCTGCCCTGTCCATCCACTGTCTTCCCCTGCCCCAGCTCCCGGCTTGCAGAGATACAGGTGACGAATGCCCAGGATAGCAGGTTAGGCATGCTCCTGTCTGCATCCAGAGGTAGCAAGGCTTCCTTTGTTTCGTCACAAATTTTACTAGTATGGACAAAAACTTTCATTTGGTCATGGTAATTTTGGTGAGAAATGCTATGCCCACTTAACTGACTCACATTTGCTGATGGTTCTTTACTGTAAAAAGCTAGGATGGGGCTATAGGTGTGGAAGGAATGGGTGCAGGGGAACAAGCTCTGGTAGTGCCAAACTGGTGTTTCTGTTGAATTGTGAGTTATTTTTCTTGTTTTAATTATACAAAGCACCCTATCTACTTCCTTCTAGGAAGGACTTGAAGGGCTAGGTAAGTGCACTGGACACTTCAGTCAGCTGTCCTGTTTCTTCTTCTGCCTTTGTCTGACAATAATAGAAATTGTTGTTTTCTGTCAGGGTGACTAGTTTTCTCTGTATCTTTGTACAATACTATCTTGCTTTTCTTCTAAGGGTCTTTACTTTTCAGTTTGATTGACTCTCCTTCCCTTCATCATTTTACAGGTGAGAGAATGAGATATGCCCCAAAACTGTGTTATCTATTGTTATTTTGTTTAATCACCTCTTTCAGCCCAGATTTAAGGAGGGGGGTGAAAGCTCACAATTATTCCTCGGGTGCAGTGGTTGTTGCACTGGGAATCTAAGTGGAGAACTGATGATACTTAATTTTTCACATCTAAGCCTGCCAGCACCCAAGGGTTGCTTTAGCTGGGTGTTGAGTTTTTGGTTATGCTTGTTTCAGAAAAGCATCTCTGTTCTCCTTGGCCCACAAGTTGTTTCCTTTTCTGTGATATTTCATTTTCTTCCTGAGGTAACTGTTTTGTGCTTACTGTTGGAGGAAATGCTGCTCCTGTACTGAGAACACAAGGAATGCTAATGAAAGGCAGTTAGAAATTTGATCTGGATGAACCCTTTGGTGAACTTACTTAGGAAACAGGTTGCTTTAGTATCTGAGTAGAGCTGATTGAAAAATTTTGAACTTCAGTGAATACAGTAAGCTCGGACAAACTAGATACCAAAACCAAAACTGTACTTTCTTTTTCTGGAAAAGGTTCTTTTTCAACAGAAATCTCTCAAATTATTTTTCTTTTGTTTGTTTGTAGCTTTTTTGGTTAAAATGTTCACTGGAAAGGGAGTTGATTTATTGTTGCCAAGTTTGTAACTGTCATGAGAAAGGGAGAATGAAAGATAAATATTTTCTGACTCATTCTGCCTATGAGTTTATCTGTGCTAATAAAATACATGGCTGTGGACAGAAGAACAGGAACGTGGACATAGGCATTCATGTACACACACTCAGCACCACCAAAGGGGATTCTGTTTTTTGTGGTAGATACACATTGTTGTGTTGGCAATGAAATGATGTTCCTGTGCAGTGTTAATGAGTGCAAGTCTTTTTTTTAATCTGATTATATAAATAAAAGGCTTCTTCATTAATGCTGGTCTGGTCTCTGTGGAAGAGGGTGGTGTATGTGTCAGAGTGCCCTTCAGCTCTTCAGTTACTGCCAGTTCTAATAAGGTCTCACTCCTGTATCATCCTGTATCAAAAGAGGAAACAATTTTGTTTTACTAAGATGAGCCTTTGTAACAGTTACATATATATGCTTTTCTGTTGCCCTTGTGGTCTGTTGATGCAGGACGCATGATTTCTAGAGGGGGAGCGAGGGAGAGAAAAAAACTTCAGGATCATACTGGTTGATGAGCCTTCTTTCCCTCACAAGGGCTGTCTTGATTGTTTAGAAAGCACAGAAAAATCTTCAGTGCTATATGTGGATGCCATGTCCCATGGCTTGGACAGGTGCACTCTTCACTGGATAAAAAGCTGGCTGGCTACCTGGACCCAGGGAGTGGTGCTGAATGGAGTTATATCCATCTGGGGCTAGTCACTAGTGGAGTTCTGCAGGGCTCAGTATCGGGGCCAGCCCTGATTAATGTCACTCAGTTTGCAGGTGACAGCACATTAGGTAGGAGTGTTGATCTGCTAGAGGGCAGGAAGAGGGATCCCTCTGCAGAGGGATCTGGACAGGCTGGACTGATGGGCTGAGGCCAGTGGTGTGAGGTTCANAGTATCGGGGCCAGCCCTGATTAATGTCACTCAGTTTGCAGGTGACAGCACATTAGGTAGGAGTGTTGATCTGCTAGAGGGCAGGAAGAGGGATCCCTCTGCAGAGGGATCTGGACAGGCTGGACTGATGGGCTGAGGCCAGTGGTGTGAGGTTCAACAAGGCCCAGTGCCAGGTCCTGCCCTTGGGTCACAACAGCCCCAGGCAGTGCCACAGGCTGGGACAGAGTGGCTGGAAAGGACCTGGGGGTGCTGGTGACAGCAGCTGAACATGAGCCAGGGTGTGCCCAGCTGGCCAAGGGGGCCAATGGCATCCTGGCCTGGATCAGCAATGGTGTGGCCAGCAGGGCCAGGGCAGAGATTGTCCCCCTGTACTGGGCACTGGTGAGGCCACACCTGAAATCCTGTGTTTCATTTGTTTTGGACTCTTCACTACAAGAGAGACTTTGAGGTGCTGGAGACTCCAGAGAAGGTCAAAAGAATTGGGGTGGGGTGTGGAGCACAGGTCCTGTGAGGAGCAGCTGAGGGAACTGGGGGTGTTTATCTTGTGGGAAAGGAGGCTCAGGGGAGACCTTGTCACTCCCTACAAATGCCTGACAGGAGGGTGTAGCCAGGTGGGGGTTGGTGTCTTCTCCCAGGTAGCAAGGGACAGAGTAAGAGGAAATGGCCTCAAATTGTGCCAGGAAAGGCTGATGTTTAGGTTGGACATTAGGAAAAATTTCTATACCACAGGGGTGGTCAGGCCTTGGAATGGGCTCCACAGTGACAGATGAAGTCACCATCTCTGGAGATACTTGATGTGCCTCTTAGAGGTCTTTTCTGATTTATGTTTCTATGTGTGTTGTGTTATTCAGGGGCTTTGCCCACTATATTAACCTGAATTTCTGAATTCCAGAAATTAAGGGAGTTTTCTTGCTAAGGACTGTTAAGTTCCTAAGCCCTGTATAGCTTTTATTTTACATGCCTTCCATCTGACAAAGGAAATGTGAGAGCACAGCTGAATAGAAGCAAATAAGAGCATTCAAAATTTATAGCTAGTAAGAAGACTATCTAATGTGACACCAATTGCAAAAACAGGAATGTCCAGGCACCCAGCTTGCTTTTTTTTTTAAGCAATTTTAACTTGGTTTTGTTTGTATATTTTTTCCTTCTGCCATCACAGCATACACCATTTCTTCCTGAAACTATTTCCCAACCTTTTCCTAGTTTATATTACTTATATTTCACCTAGCAATTTTCAAACCTCATACACTGCATATAGTCAATCAAAATATCTTTCAATTCTTTTTGTAAGTATTTTCATAAATAAGCTGCCTGCTAAAAATGTCCTGTTCAGCACAGCTGCTAAGCAAGAGTAATAGAGGATTTGTAAACGAAGCATTGTTTGGAAGCAGAAAGGAAGAGTTTAGAAAAGGAAAGGAAGGTGTCAGGTTTCTTTGCATGGAATGCATTTGCAACTGCAATGATGTAGCTTTAAAGGAGCTTGGTCCTGATTTATGGTGGTGTTTGAGTAGGATCAGGCTCTTCAGTTCAAAATCGTTTTTTCCCCTCCTCTTTCCTTTTGAAACTTAGCAGGAAAACTTAGCAGGAGGAAAAGTAGAGCAAAATGAAAGGGGAAAAAATTAACCTAGAAGATTTTATTTTAAAGCCCAAATATCCCCAACTTGCATGGTTAAGATTGTAAGAGCTGTAATCATTTAGTGGTGCAAATATAACCTACTGCAAGCTGATTCTCTTTCCTCTTGGTTTAGGAGATCAGTGTGCTATGAACATGACAAGGGTCTTTCACTAGGTCAGCAGTCACTGTCAGTAGCTGCATTTCCTCCCGGTTCACCCAGCTCCACACCACACAGGAGGTACCTGCTTCCCTGAGGGACTCTCCCTCAGGTCTGAGAGAAGTAGTGTGACCAGGATAACTGCCCTGTACTCAGCACAGACTCCTGAAAACAGGCACGTCAAGGGATAATTCAGCACCTTCCACCACAAGAATCACGTGTGCTTCAAGCATCTTCTGCACTTCAGTAGGGAGATCAATTGATATATATATCACACTAAAAATGTAAATATACCAAACATGGAGATTTCTTGATCTGTACAGACACATGCATAAGTATCCTTAAAATTCCATTATATATGTTGAAATACTAAACTTGAGTCAAAACTTGATAATATTCAGTAAAAACTTGCATGCCTTTATACCTGAGCATCTATAAAAATATAATAGCCTTCTCTCTCTTTTCTTACAGCAACAAGAGAACAATACCTTTTTTCCTAATTTATTCCCATTTACTAGAAACTGAGGTGAAGTTTTTTTCTGAAAGATTTATTAGAAGTGATTAATTTTTAAGAAATCTGTGATTGTTTGACTAAGATAGTCTTGAGGAAAAAAAAAAAACCCAAACAAACAAGAATCCCTTCTTCCCAGGAATAAATAGGGTTTTTTTTTTATTGCTGTGATCCATTTTAATTTTGCTGTCCTGACAAGTTATACAAAGCCACTGTAAACCTATTTTAACCAGACTAATCCTTCAAATACCGGCTGTGTTCAGAAGAGTAAAGACAAAAGCCGTAACCTACAGACTAAAACAGGAACGTAAGGGCAACTGTGATTTACCTATTCATACTGCTCTGAGCTACCCTGATGATGTGGTGCAGCTGCAGATACATATATGTGTTTTGTGGCTTTTGGCTTCACTATGTAGGCTTCCAGAAACATGTAGGATTAACAGCAGCTTTGCATTACCACAACAATATATGCCAGCTAGACTTGCTGTTTTACAGGATCCCTGCGACTTACTCGACTTCACTGCTCAGAATAAAATAGCCAAAGCTTCTAAATTCCTCACAAAATTGTCTGTCTGGTCGGAATCAAAGCACACAAATTTCACACCTCCATTAGTCTCCAAGTACCTGGCTCATCTGAGGAGCTCTGAGCTAACAACAAAAGTACAGACTTTCTCTGCCAGCAGTGAACACCAAAAACAGATGCTGAACCTTCAGACACCTATAAGCCTGTCACAGCAAAGCACACCAAGGCAGCAGATGATTTGATCAGCCCTTGGAATACTCTACCAGCCTTCAATTACCCCAGCACCGAGTAGCATGTCCTAGACAGAAGGGGGCAGGGGTTGTGTGAAAGATTGCAGGGCTTAGTAGGCTCCTGCAGCTTAGTTTATACTGATGAGGTGAAGTTTTATTGTGCTTCTACAAGCAAGCATCGTTGTATGTAAATAGTATTACCATTTGTACCTATTGCATTAACAACATGGAAAAAATATTTTTCTTCTCAGAGAAAGTTGCAATTAAGATTTTGGACAAGACAAAGCTAGACCGGAAGACTCAACGTTTGCTGTCTCGTGAGATATCCAGCATGGAAAAGCTGCACCACCCAAATATCATCAGACTGTATGAAGTGGTGGAGACACTCTCAAAACTGCACCTGGTGATGGAGTATGCAGGAGGTGGGGAGCTCTTCACTAAAATCAGTACGGAAGGAAAGCTGCTAGAAACAGAGTGTAAAATAATTTTCTCCCAGATTGTGTCTGCTGTGAAGCACATGGTAAGTTGCTCTTACACAGGCATGCTGCCTCTCACTACTCTGAGCTCATTTTGTGGATATTTCTTTTGAATTTCAACAGTAGATGTACTGTTACCCAAAATTTCAGGCCCACATTTCTAAAAAGCAAAACAGCTAACAGCTATAGAAGAGCTGTTAAAGGTATCTGAGGGTTTTCACGTCCACCTCAAGTTACTGCCTCTCTGTTGACAGCTTTTGGGAGGAGACTGGAAACACCTGGTGAGTGTAATCACCCTTTTAGCATCAGTGTTCTGTTTGCTTTAATGTGCTGTGGGCACCAGTGAACAAAGCTTCCTTTCTTCCCTCCCTGTTTCAAAACATAGCATCAGTCACTCTTCCGCTTCCAGAGAGGCTGGTTAGGTGTTGCAAACATCCGGCTTGCTTATTAACGAATGTGTGAATCTGTCACTTAAAGACAGTCAATTCCTGGTCCTCACTTCGATGCAAATCTGTGAGGTTAACACCAAACAAGTCACTTTTTGCCTTGTCTTCAGTACATACACTTAGGATGATGCTATTTGTGTAGAGCCGAAAGCATCTTGTCAAGGCAGAAAAGGAACAATTAACTACTTCGGTAGGTCTCTAAACCCTGCAGAGTGATTACAGCTACTTCAAAAAAAAAAAAAAAACAAACCCAAAAAAACAACCAACCAACCAACCAAACAAACAATCACGGAGAACTCTTCTACAAGTCTGAGAGGCAGCATTCGTTAAAACTGGCTCAGGGTGCCCTCCGGTGGCTCCTGTCCTCCTTGCCAACAGCTTCTGGTGAACTCAGAATCAAGGGTGATCCCAGGTCAGATGTCTGGAGACTGCATCACACACTACTCGTGGCTTACATAAACAGCATGCATTTCTTATGTATTTTGACGAAATGATCGTATGTGCTTTAAGTGGTGGATTAGCTTCCACATTTAATCCATAGGACAGGCATCCTGCAGCTATATGAACTGAATTTACATTTCAAAGTTACACCACATCTCTTTCTTAGAATTAAACATAGACTATCAAGCTGGCCAACCTCTTCATTTGTACACAGAGACTTCTGCCCATTTCACTTTTGCTAAGCCATCACATTCAGCCTACGTAAATCCTACCTCCCTACTGCCAGTCCACAAGGACAGAGGATCCCTGGCTGTTACTGATGAAAGTTGAAATAGGATGCCAAAGGGTTTCTTTATTGCCTCCAGATACTGTATGTTACTCCGAAGGATAAGGCAGGGAGTGCTTATCCATTCCTTCTAGTTATTCCAAAGATGAAGCTAAACTGTTAATCAAGACAGGTACGTCATGACTAAGCAGAGCAAATTCAGTTTGAGTCCGTAGCTACTACTGGCATTTCCAATGGAAAAAAGTAGAAATTATGGTGTATGTATTTATAGATATCTAAAACTAGAACACCACTAAACTTGGTTGTCCTGCAATATGAAGTACTGTGAAGCCCACTTCTGTGGTCCTTTTCTCCTGCCCCCACCAGTTCCTCATAGGACATTAGATCACAGAATGTAATGGTAGCAAATTTCTTACTTTATCTGTGATAATGTTCAACTGGTGAACTAAATGTTTAAATCTGTAAGGTACATGTAGTAACTGCAAAAACAAGTGCTGTGAATCCTAAAAAAATACAGATTTTGCACATGAAAGCTGTCTAGTCTTAGGATCAGTTATGCTGCCCTCACACATTTGCTTCATGAAAATAATTGCTATTAGTTAACAAGTTGAGAGTGCTGTGCTTAAAAAAATCCCAGCATCCTTCTTCTCCCCCTACTAAATTGTTTTTGTATCCTTGGAGAATTAAGTTAGATTTGTTTAATAATTTTTCCAATTGCAATACTAGTTTTTGAATTTGCCCAGATAACTCCCTTTTTCCTTCAGGGTAATTAACCAATTAGAGGTAGCCATTGAGAACTTTCCTGGGAACAAACCAATACCAACTTTTCATCTTCTTCCACAGCATGACAATAATATCATTCACCGGGACCTGAAAGCAGAAAATGTCTTCTACACCAGTAACACCTGTGTTAAGGTGGGAGACTTTGGATTCAGCACAATAAGTAAAAGAGATGAAACTCTAAAAACTTTCTGTGGCTCTCCTCCTTATGCCGCTCCTGAACTCTTCCGAGATGAAAACTATATTGGCGTCTATGTAGACATCTGGGCACTGGGAATCCTCTTATACTTCATGATGACAGGTAGCATGCCATTCCGGGCAGATACAGTAGGCAAGCTGAAAAAGTGCATTCTTGAAGGGACATACACTTTGCCTCCCTGCCTCTCAGAAAATTGCCAGAAACTGATAAAAGGAGTCCTTCAGCCAGTACCAACCAAGCGATACTCTGTCAAGCTGATTATGAACAGTGAATGGATGCAAGGAATACAGTTTCCCAAACCTTTACAGACATTTAAACTGGATCCGAAGTATTTATCAGACATCAGTACACTAAAAGAAGAAGAAATTGAAGTGAAAAATATTCTGGAAGATCTGGGAATCACAGAACAGCACATTCAGAACAACCGGGGAAGAGACGCACGCAGCTCCATAACGGGGGTCTACAGAATCGTGTTGCACAGAGTACAGAAGAAAAGGGCACTGGAAAGTGTTCCTATCATGTCCCAGCCAGATCCAAAAGAAGACGACTCGAGGAATGGAATCACTTCTTACAGTGGCATTAAGCACACATCCAAGCTGTGTTCTATTTTATAAAACTACACTGCAGGCTTTATGCACAGCACATTTGACAAAGGGGATTATTCACTTATCCTTAAGCTGTAGTGTTACGTTTTTTTGTAACTTTTGAATAAACCAAAAATGCCTCATTTTCTTTGCATTTCTCAATTAACAGTGAAGCACTCAAAAACAGAGCTCTTGTGCATTTGTTTGACCATTTCTCCATATACTTGGTATAGCCAGAGCAAGAACCCAGTAACTGCAAAGATCATGAGTGGAGGGGATCTTTTAATAAACACCATGCTACTGCACTTAACCCATTTGGGAGATTCTCTGCACAGGCATGTAACAGCTAACTTCTGAAAAGCTGTACCTAAGCTCAACACAACTTCACCACCACAAACCAGGACAGTTTTTGCAGAGAATGAAATTTAAGCAGAGACCAGACTGTAATCTAAACAATTGCAAATTCTTTTGAACTTCCTCATCAAATTTAACAGTTTTTAAAAAGCATTTTATTTTCTTTCAAGAAACATCAAAGCTGTTGTTAGCTGCAGTTCCCAACTTGTCACGATTCCAGAAGACAAATCAGGATTCAGTACTTTAACCCTGTACGTGTGGGTGCCTGACTGGTTGTGCTACCATCAATTACCCTTCTGACGCCTTCCACTGCTTGCATGATTCTGCCACTCTGGAACTGCTTGGACTCCAGCTGCATTCCAATAATGAAAGATTTAAGCATACTCTAAAACCCATGTAGTTTTAAATTCTTGCCTTAGCCCTTGTAACCAGCAGCTGAATGCAAGCAGCAGCAAAATCTGCTTATATTCACTGAGCATTACAGGCTTGTCCTCACTCCTGCCATCCTGCTTTGGCAACCAAAGCTTGCTCAAAGCTGACTGTGACACTTGATCACTGCAAGTTAAAAGCTGGACAGTCCAACAACTCCAGTTGTTCTGAGCATCACCAAAATGCAGATGCTCTGATTTTCAGCTTTAGTCACTTAGTCTATGCTTAGATCTTCAACAGCATCAACTCCAGTGCAAAGGACAAGTGTGGCAGCTGTTCTCTGAACAGCGACAGCTGACATGCCTAAGCTGAGAGGTAGAACCTATGAGTTTAGCTAAGGAAAGATACCCAAAACAAGGTGTACACAGGTACAGCTGGTGCTCTCACATTTAAAGGCATAATGTTATGCCTTATCTGTTATGACACTGATGAGACAATAATTTCACTTTAGAGGGAGTAATTAATATAAATGAGCAGTGGAATGACTCTGAAAAGCCACATATGGGAAACTGGACTCAGTGAGGCTCAGGTGTGTACAAAGCAAGAACAAAGCCTCCTTCACAGAATTTCAGAGGGTAAATAAAATAATACAAATTTTTATAAAACAGTAATTAATTCCATTTCATAAAGTGGGTAATAATTCCTCTACTATAAACAGTTTCCATATAAAAGCATTTTAAGTTATCTTGAAACATAGCCCTGATAAAACTGTTTTACACCAGCCTAAGCAACGCTTTTTTTTCCACTTTCGTAATGGAATTACTAAGCAGAAAGATGCAGAATGTCCGCAGAGCTTGTGACCCCACAACTTTGGGTTTTTACCAGAGCCAGCTTCCTCTTTCCTGTCAAAGAAAAATAAATCCATCCTAAAAAACCAACAAGTCAGCACTACTCCAATAGGTTTCAAATATCTCAAACTTTATTTTAATAACGGATCAGCCTCACAGACCTGTGAGGCCTGTGCCAGTAGCTCACTTCTTGGCTTGTCCACTGCCAGCAATGGACTTTGTTCCATGACAGTTTGTTTTACAGGTGCCAAGGTTAAGTTTCATGAGGGCAACCTAAACCAAAATACTTGCAAACACTATCACCATGCATTGCTCCATCATTTTCAGCAGAACAAACAGATTAGTATTCACCAATTTATAATAAACTACTATATTACCAAGGCTTGACTGTACAAATACAGCAAGTTATCAAATCCTAGTGAGTGACAGGTAACACAAACACTTCATTACACACACACAAAAAAATGTAATTAACAGAAATAATTTTTTGCTACTTTATATTAGATAATGTTGCTTCGTAGAATTAGCAAAGAAATAAATTCAATGAAACTTCATTCTGTACATTAGCTCAACTTAAATATATATATATACATATATATGTATGTGTATATATATATATATATATATGTTACAAGCTTAAAAGGCTCATATCATAGTTCATTTCCAATCTGGGCTTTAAAAATCTACCAGAATGGACTCCCCATAACCACTGTAAATCTATCTACTGCTTGCAAAATGAATAGCTTTAGCTCACACACTGGGGAAGGGGGGAAAGAAATAAAAGACTCCACTCCTACAGTATTACCAATAGTGAGAAGGACTTCAAAGTACAAAGCCAGATTCAAAGCCAGAAAGAGTCTTTCGGAAATGTATTATATAAAAGACAATTAATAGGCTAGAGTTCCAGACAAAGTGATAAACATCACTCTCTTCCTTCGTTTGCCAAAACAGCTCCACAATAGCTCTAAATTTTATTTGAAAATTCTGCTGTCTTGGATATTCTACTAAACTATCTATTATGGTGTCAAATCAATGATCCCCTTTCTTTAGAATAAAAAATTTACTACCTCCCTTCTTCTTTATCTTTCCTCCCAGTCTCCTGTGACTTAAAGTTCAGGTATAAATCACATAAGATGTTAGGAGGAATTACATAGTAACTAACACAGTGGATCACAGAGTTTCTTCTAAGAAAACCACTTGTCAGCCTAGCCGTTCTTGATCCAGTCACTGACGGGGAAGAGAGGCTCTATTCCAGCAGTGGATGTTCTTGGTTCTATGCCTGTCCCAAAGCAATGGGGTGATGGGAGGCAGACTGGGAGGTGAAAGGGAAGGTGATAAAGTGAAAGAGAATTGCAGTATTCAGAAGGTTGACTGCTTATTGTCAAGGCACTGAGAACCCTAACATTAAAAGCTTGGACTATTTTGCACACACTTGAGTACTAGTAGAAGTTAACAGTGTAGGTTTCAAGTCATTTTATATGGAAGAGCAGGCAGAAGATTCCTTTTTTTTTTCTTTCTGTGTACGAAGACTTTGTAATAGACTACAGCTACTTCTCAGCAATTAAAAAAGTTCAGACACATTAAGGAATCCCCACAGCACCTGGCAAGTCCTTCTATCTCCAATATACTCCTGATTTTAGTGTTCTGAAAATACTATAAAATCAGCACACCATATTATGATGTTTTTTTTCAAGGAGCCTGAACAGTTTTTTCATGCTCCAATTAAGTACTAGTGTACACTGAAACTTCAGTGCTACTGCAATCCTTTTTCTCTCTCTCTCACCCTACCCTCACACCTCGTTTCTTTCCCCACCTCACAGAGGTATCTTAATGCTCCCCATTGGAAATGGCGACAGTAACGCCTTCAGATTCTGTTGTTGCAGGGATTCTTGGCACTTTCTTAGCAGGGCTTGGGATGTGCTAAGAAGAAGGGAAAAAAAACATTAAATACGGTTTTCTAGTTCACAGACATTCATACTTCATGGCTAGTCCAACTCTCAAACAACATTCATGCTACAATGGACGGCTTGGCCTTAAGTCAATCAAATTGGTCATGCTTCGTGCAAACAGATTGTGTGCGAAGAGACATTTTGTTCCTCTTTCATTCTTGTGCAGTTTCGTTCTTTTTATGATGGAATGTACTTTTTAAAATCGCAGTTTCAACTTTTTACTTCTGGCTTGTATGTTACACATGTTAACAAAATATTCAATGTAACTCATAAAACCACTTCCTCTTAACATACATGCACATGCTAAGACAAACATGTAAATGGTTCCACCATTTACATCAAACTTTAAAAGAGTGCCGAGTGTTCACCTCATGAACAATGCCTGGGTGGACAACTCCAACTCTTGCTTCCAGAGGTCCATCACTCATGAGTGGGCGCCGGGCGTAAGTTCTCCTGTGTTTTTCATCCACACGCACAAGGTACCATGTTCCTTCAAAGAGATCCTCGACTGAACACTGTGGAATATAATTGGCTGTAAGAAAGGCAGTAACACATTGTTAGTTGTTTCCTGGTCAGAGTTTTATGCCACACAGGCCTTTGCAGATTGGATGCACTGAGACAGAAAAAAACCAA
This sequence comes from Ploceus nigricollis, assembly GCA_013399945.1. Classification (NCBI taxonomy): domain Eukaryota; kingdom Metazoa; phylum Chordata; class Aves; order Passeriformes; family Ploceidae; genus Ploceus; species Ploceus nigricollis. The sequence continues at coordinate 87,724 of VXBC01011674.1, forward strand.
GCCACCATTTTTACTTCAGACATGTTGGGAGAAATGAACACAAGCTACTTAGAAGCAGAAAGGGTTGGACATTTCCTTCATTCTACACTCTAATCATTTAAAGTCTGGCGGATTAACTGATAAGCATTTTGCTTGAGGACTAGGAATGACTGACATTTATTAGGTTCTTACCCAAATGATGTGTTTCCTGTCTGAGCTTCATATTTTCAGCAAAGACATCAGGTGCAATACATTTTCTTGAGTCAAGTCTTGTTTTGAGATCAGAAAGACTGGCAGTTATTTTGTCCAGTGCAGAACCTGCAATATAGAACCATCATGTAAGGTAGAGTCAGTACTGAGAACTGCACTCTAGTATGTGAACATTCAAAGTACTTTGCATTATAGAATATGAAGTATTAGTCATTTAAAATATTCCCAATTACCAACTCAAAACATTTAACAGAGTTTGAAGACTATTATTTATTTGTTCAAGGAGACACTTAAACACTCCCTGGAGCTGGACATTCTCAGTGTGCCCTGCAGGTTTCCTTATGCTAGTGGGTTGTGCAACAAGGCATCAAGAGTGAGCTGAGCATGGGAGGCAGATGACATCACCTCCCATCACTCACCAGGAGTGGCATCCTGTGTGACCCTGATGGAATACAGGGTAGCAGCAAAACCAGAGCCATATGAGAACACGCTGATTCTCTGTCCCGCAAGCTGCTCTGGGGAGTACCTGCAAATCATACAACAGTTTTTTAAAGTCAGAACTAAGCCAAAGTTCCAGTTTTAAGTAACTAGAAACTGCATCTAGCTTTGGAAAAGCAACCAGCAAATTATAGTGTCTATAATACACATTTAGCATACTATGTGCATAAATGCTGACTTTTAAAAAAACAAATTCAAATACTGCTGTTATGAGTTTGAAAGCTGCCTAGAGCAAAACATGCATGAGAAATGCCCAGAATATGATGAAGGCAGACAGTTTTCACTCTTAAGCAAACTAAAGCCAAAAAAAAATGAACATATCTTGGAAGACAATGNAAAAGAAAAAAAAAAACAGGAGGAGTGGTTTAATATAAACTTAAAATGATTTTGTAAAAGGCTGTATTTGAAAATCAACATTAATTAAATGCTAATTTAATTTAGCTTTACTTATTATAGTAAGAGAAGACATTCAGATTTTTCTCCCACTTCAGGAGTGTTTCTATGGGAAGGAAGAGGGGGAAAGTTGGGGCTGAGAACAGACACTTCCTTACAAATAAGATCCTACTTTGCAAGGCAGTAAGCAGCTGTTTTGCATCAGCTTCTGACACAGGCATTTTCTATCTGCATGTCACCTGAACTGAATGTGTGTGCAGAATTGTGTTTTAACTTTAGTTTATCTGCTTAAGGCAATCTCGTAGGGAAAAGTTTGCTAGATGATGCTTTTACAGAAGACCTTCTGAAAAAAACCTTTTATGACCTTATTCATAAACAGCTTTTCCCAATTTTATGCTTACTGGGCTAGAAGAGAGGCAAGGCAACCATAGACTGAAGGGGTATACATATTTCCATTCTGATTGGATACAAGTAATGAAGCTTTGGTTTTCTGATTGAAGAGCTCTGCACTAGCTTTCATAAAAGCTTTTTCCACATCTCTGTCAAAGTATGTATCTTCAAGCTTTATATCCCTATTCAAAAGAAAAGGAAAAAAAAAAAGTTCAGAAACAGTTACTAAAACAGCAGAAAGTAAAAACACACCTTGGATGTGTAACAGATTAGGTGGATAAGGAAGACATAAGACATAAGCAGCCATTCTCACCTGAAAGCTTCCAGACCACTGAAAATACCATTTGCTGTTTCTGGGTTTGGGTCACTGAGAAAATCATTCAGCAAGAGTCTAGCCACAGATTTCTGTACCAGTTTACAGTACGGAGAATGGAAGATCATGAATCCAAAGTCATTCAAGGTGAAAGGTCTGTCTGTCCCCTCTGGAAGTGGCAGAAGTGTTATGTTACAACCTCTGTTTAGTACTCACTTCAATTATGGAAATAAAGCAGGGAGCTGGCAGGACACCAGTCATCGTAACATGTTGGCATAGCAGAGACACAAACATACAAGTAACACTAACTACTGCTGTCAAGCGCACTTAACACACTGCACTGCTTCTTTTTAAAAATCCCTTTTTTTACCACCTTTTGCACCAGCTAACAATGTTTGCTCTTTCTCTAGAACAAAAAGCTATGTTTAATAGAACCTCTGTATTTCTACCCAGCATTTTGACATAAAAATCTGCTTAATTTGCCTCTCTTCACACTTATGCCTCTTAATATAATTGAAGCAATTACTAAACATATTTGATTTAAAAAAAATCAGTATAATTACAGAATATTTAAATATTAACCTAAGTTTCTTAAAAGCCTGGATGGAGGTGGGTAATAGTATGCTTTTAACCAAGGCATTATATCTTACACCAACAAATGCCTGTAGAGACTACTGCTTACACACTGTCAGGAATTTAGCCATGGCAGAACAGAAATAAATAATTTCTTACAGGAGAAAGCAAATATTTCAATCACTTCAGAACATACAAACATGGACAGACTCACAGACTAGTTTTTAGATCAGATACTAAAACTGCCTGTGTGGTGCACACTCAAGTATCTGCCAGTCTTGCAGTATCATCCAGAGAGGCTACGCACCCTTTTGCCACTGGGCGTGGATTTTGTTGCGATAGACGGTGTAGCAGCGGTCCAACGCACTGAGGTAGCACTGTATGGAGAGCTTGCCATCCACTACAGGATATTCAGAGACCATGTCTGGTTTATAGAAGTCATACGCATGCTGCATGTGGGTTCCACGCAACCCTGGTGGACAGAAATCGACAAAAGTTGAAAATTAGTTTATTCAGCTGCTTTGAGTCAATTGTGATGTGTTAGTTGGCACATGTGGGAAAAGAAGCAGTTTTGGCCCCAGTTCAGCAGTTTTTTATGGCACTTCTGCTCTTTTAAGGTAAGGTTTCACACAATCCTCAATAGCCTGTAAAGCAGAGTAGGACTGAGCACAACAAACACATGCAATAAAGGATTGTCATATTGTCCTGGAAGTAGAATGTTGTTTTATTCAGCTCTAATATTACTCTATCAATTTTACTGGAGAATCCTCAAGGAAATAAACAAATAGGAGCACCTCTAATTGTTCCCTGCTGCATGCTGTAACTGGACTTAGCTGAGTTAGCCCAGAGCAAGAGGAGACAAAGAACAATTTCTGACATTAGTGGGAATTAATCTACTGCTTTGGCAAGGCACAAAAACCAGGAAGAGGCTCCAGGGCAAATGCAGTAATCTGACCTGAACAGTGTATGTTCTCCCATAGGACTAACCTCTCTCAAAAATCAGCGGTGCATTTGGGCCGACCAGCATTGCAACAGCACCAGCTCCTCCAGTGGGCCTGGCATTTCCAGAGGCGTACACAGCGATGTCTCCAGCCACCACGAGGGCATAGCGTCCTGGGAAAAACACACAGGAAAAACGGTGAGAAGGAGCCACGAGTCTAGCACATCTTAACATCCATCAGCAGTTTTTACACTCTAGTTATTGAGGAGATGACACCAAGAATAAAGGGCTCTTCAATTTTGACTTTTCTCCCACATTTCAATTGGCAATCACCAAAATTTACAGAAGACCTTTACATTAGTAGCTATGTCATTATTCATGCTGTAACTGAAGTGGCAAATGCCCACAGCATTTAAGAAAAAGACTTTGGAAGAGAAGAAGTTAACCCTCTGAATTTTATATGGTTAAACATGACCACTGTCATTGTTGGGCAGACTGATGTAAGGATGATGTAACTTTTCAAGAAAATACCCTTGACTTACCATACCCTTGACTTACCATCCCAGGAACTGGACTCAATCCAATTAATAGCATTAAAAAGAGCAGCAGTGCCTCCATAGCATGCATTGGTGGTGTCGATTCCTTCTACATCTGTATTACCAGACTCTTCAAAAAGCTGCATCAGGACAGTCTTCACAGATTTTGATTTGTCAATTATGGTCTCCGTTCCAACTTCTAATCTCCCAATACAATCATAGGAAAGGTTGTTCCTCTCCATGAGCTTCTGAACCACAGTCAAGCAGAGGGAATTGATATCCTCACGGTCAGAGCAGAACCCCATCCTTGCCTGGCCTAGCCCAATGGTGTACTTCCCAGCATCCACACCATCATACTTCTCCAGCTCTGTCTGGTCAACATACTGAGAGGGAAAATATATTTCCAGTGCCACAATTCCCACATCTTTGGGCCAACAGGATTCAGCATTCACTGGAAGAGACCCAGGCATCGTGGCAGATCTTTAAGAAAAAAAAAGAAACCCACAAAACCACGTGATTTCCTCACATATATTTAGAGGAGACTACTTTTAGTTCCTGTAATTGTAAGGAAAAAGTTGCGTTGCATGTACTCTATAATGTCATTTGCAAAGGGCAAGTCTTTGCCTCTGATTAAGCTTCAGTAGGAGCATACTGTAAACATCATTAGTTTTCTAAGATTTTATTAAGTGAAAATACACATTTCAGCCTTGGAGATGAACAGAGGTAGATTAAACCCAATCTATCTTTCTGAAGCAAAACACACACTTACCGAGTGTTAAGTGTTTCAGAAATTAATGTTCAGTATCTTACTTCTGCTTATATGCAAAGTCTCAGTTTTGCATATAAGCAAGCTAGAAACATTGGATATTTTTATTAGTGTTGCTAGTTGAAAACCCTTACTATGAAATCACCATCTTAAGACAGGCCAGAACTCTTCAAAATAATTTTTAAACAAAGTGATATAGGTCACTTTGTTTCGTTTAGACTTGCAACAAGGCAGAATTATTTCAGTGTGGGGTGGTGTTTTTTGGTTTTTGTTTTCAGGGGTGTTGGTGTTCTTTTTGGTTTTTTTATTTCTTGCATACGCTATTCTGGCATTCCAGAACACTGGATAATACCATACCTGGAGGAGTATTTCATGAGCTGAGATGAACAATGTTCTCCCTGACAGGCCGAGTTTCCTTATTCTACCCCCACAACTTTCCTGTCACCACACTTGGGGATTTACTACTCCCAAGGACACACTACACCCCATTACTTCAACCCTCCCTCAATTACACAGCCCGGCACCATCCTCCTCAGCTTACATCCTGACACGGCACTCGTCCCTTCCGTGCCCAGCTCCAGAAGCCAGGACCAGCTGCGTAAAGGGACAAAGAATGGCCCTACAGCGCACTGCGCGGTTTTAAGCAAAAGAACCAATTTCGCCTTGTTTGTGTCCCGTGCTGCCGCCGACCCCCCCCACCTCAAAGTTATCCATAACCCGCCCGGGAGCCGGGCAGGAGCCGCGGGAATGTGGGAACAGGGTGTCACAGCGCGCCACAGCCGCAGGCTAAGCCCAGCGCCCCGCCGCCCCGCACAGCCCGACCGCCATGCCCCCTCTGCCCCTCACGCCGCCCGTCTCTT
>VXBC01011674.1:96760-126655 GCA_013399945.1 Ploceus nigricollis
CCTGCCCCCGGCGTGCCCCGGCACCGGGGCTAGCACGGGGTTCTGCCAGCAGAATTGCTTCACGGAGGATGTGATGGTTGTCCTGCCCTGCCCTGCCCTGGATCTTCCGTAACATTTTTGTTCGCTCGTTAAATCCTCCGTGTGCCAAGCCGCACATCACGGGGTTACTGCTGTCTGACAAATTGGCATTGTGTGGGTTCCTCCTGCCAGCCTCGCTTGCCTTTAGGCCGTGCGATGATTTATTGCCACCTAATCCATTGCTGCACACCCCCAGAGAACTGGGAGAACAAACCTTTGTTGTAGATGGGAAGCTGCTTGACAAAAGTCAAACTCCAGTTTTGTACCCTGGATAACTGGGTTGTAAACCACTGCTCAAGTCAAGGAAATGTACTTTCTTAGCAGCTGTCAGGTTCTGTGAGATCTGACTGCTGAAGCCAGCAGAAGACACCAGCTTGCCCACCTCACTCCACTCCAAGGTGTTAAACCACCATCTTAGGGGCAGGTAAAAACACTGCCGAGGGATTGGAAAAGCCATCATTGAAAGTGTTAACTCCTGTCCTGTTTTAAACTTTCAACTGTTTGTTGTGCCATTGTCATGGAAAATCATCACAGATTTGTCACGTAACTGTAGTGTGAGGATTGAGAAATACTACTGAGAAATCAAGAAAAGTTTTGCTTGCATGTGCTACTCTGCAGTCTCCTGATAAGCTTGTGCCAGTCACTGTTACAAGCCAGTTCCATTTGTAATTCTGAAAAAAACATGTTGACAAAATGCAAATTCAGTAGGTGATGGTGTAGTTACATCATGTAGACACAGTTACCTCCTTTGCCTATAGACAAAAGGGATTTGTCAGGAAAGTTTATCTTCTGTTCTGGGACTCCAAAACTTCAATTCCTTCTTCAAACAAACAAGCAAAACCAAAAACGCCCACCAAACCCAAACCCAAAACCAAAACAAAAAAGCAAAACAAAACAAAACAACAAAAAACCCCCGCCAAAAATCAACCAACCAACCAACAAAAAAGAACCCCTCAAAACCACACAACACAAAAAACAAGACCCAGAGCTGTATCCTTGTTCTAGACATCAAAATGGGCTCCTAATACCAGCCTCAATATGCACTTGGTGGCAAAATGTTTCCTGCCACAGGGATGCCTGGATTGCCCTGGCTTTATGGAAGAGGTGCTGGGGAGCAGAGGGACTGGTCCACCCCCCTGCTCCCTGGAGACTCAGCTGTCTATGCACAAGGCCAGCACTGGTTCCCATGTCTCAGGTAGCCTGGGATGGGGCTGCCCTGGAGAAAGCAGTGTGATGGAGCTGTGAGAAGCCTCCTTGGCCACCTCTTCCCTTTCACTTGGAAGCTGTATTCAAACTTGGGCCATTGCCAGAGGGGCATCATGAATGTGCCTGTGCGTGGTACAACCCTTACTGATCCTGACCCAGTGACTTGACTTCCCAGCTTCATCTCTGACCTACTCATCTCTACAGACTTGTCTGAAAACCTGGACTCTTGTTTGACCCTGTTTTGCCATCACTTGCCCTACTCTACATGTTTGTTTGGGCACTGTGAGAGTGTGCCCTTGGTGAGGTCACTGGCCTGTCTGCTGCCTTGTCACGGCTCTGGCTGCACCTGCTCTTGCTGGTCCTGGCCAAGCAAACCTGCTCACCTTGGAGCCTGCACTCAGGTGGGGGTTTTTCTTCTGAAAAATGTCTTACTTGCTTTCCAAATGGTGATGTCAGAATTGGGTTCTGCAATTTTTTTTGATGCATGTATACTCAACACTAAATGCAGATCTTAAAAATGCAGAACTTTTACAGATGTCGTAAAGAAACCCTACCAAAATTACTAAGGTTAGCTTGGGGAGGTGATCCATATTATTGCTTTCTTTCCCATAATCTATGTATCTCTACTCTCTCTTTAGAGATTTACCTGGTCTTTACACTGCTAAAAGCATTGGTTTTGTCTCCTCAGGATGTTTATGGATCCAGATGCTAATTTAAATTTATATCAAGTCCAGACTTCTTCCTCTTGCAGATTGGTTTGATGACTAATCCTTTATAGCCTAAGATCTAGAACCTACTTTTTCTTATTAATCAGTACAATTTATTGTATAATTGTTGTCAATAGTGTTATTCTTTTTATTCAGCTTTGTGACACTATTTGCTTTTCCTGCCACAGACTGTATTACAAGTAAATACTTATAAAAATTACAATTGTTTGTTCACAAGAAAGGATCTGTCTATGCTGCTGTTGCAATAATCTACAATTGTTTTACATTAATTTCTCATAAGGATTGCATTAATATCTTTAAAGTTGTTGATGAATCTTATTCCAAACCTCTTAGTTAATTAATTATAGTTTTCTAACCAAATTATGCTCCAGATATGTGATTGCACTATTTCCAGCCCAGCTAGTGAGAATGCAGGTAATTTCCCTTTCATGGCTGTAGAGCTTAACCAATCTGCCCAGGGAGATATTCAATCAAAAATTGTATTTGCAAATTTTGTTTGTTAATTTGGACTAATGTACCAAAGTGAGTGCTGCACCTCAGTAACGTTAGAACTGGAAACCTGAGAAAGGACAGGTTGTTTTAATAAAAATGGTACTACCAAAGAAACTCAGCATAACTCAGAATAACATTGTGTCAGAAACATGCTCAGGTGTGCTAGTCAGAGGGCAAACACATATCCTCTTCCTCTGTCAAAATCCAGACTGTTTTGGTAAACGAGGGGTTTGAATTTGAGCCTCTATCAACATTTTTCAACTGTGTAAAAGTGTCTGGTAAATCTTAACCCAGTACTGTTTTGCAAGAAAAGTGTTTGCAATCTTATGACTCTAGTCTGATTTCTAGTTTTAAGCAAGAGTATCAAATTCAGGGTGCTGGTTTTGCTTTAATAGACCCAACAGGTTCTCTGCTTTTGTTTAGCAGTTCTTAAGCAATGCTATGTGTTATTTCTTTAAAGCATCCTAAAGGCTTAGAGGCTGTCACATTAAGTTAATAACTCATAAAATAAATTAAAAAGGTGGTTGATAATAATCTGTTAAGCTGTTTCTTAAAAGAACTTGAGTGACTTTATTGCAATTCTCAAGAATATTAATTACAAGTCTAATTTGGACTTAATTCTATGGAAGTTACACTTCTAAGCCACTAAAATACTCACTGGTGTTTTCAAATGCATCCAACTACATCTTTTAGGCACCTAAACCTATTGAAAAGAGAGCTTTATACAGCATATTCAGGGAAAACAAAGTAATGTGCCCTAATAATCTCTTCCACAAAACAAGATGTTGAGATGACTTTAACGAAAAAGGCATTGATTTTATTTTTTTGCCAAGTACAAAATAGCAAAGGTCAAAAATAATGCTCAGGTACAGAGAATATGAGTTCACTCAAGTGAAGGTTTGGGAACTGGAAGATTTTTCTTCTGCATATTTGTGTGTCAGCGTTCAGGGATAAATGAAACTGTATGAGGGAGTGGATCTTTCAAGTGTTGTTTTGGTACTTCATATACCAGTATCAGGGAAGAAAGTTTTTATTAGATTGAATGAGAGGTAGAAGTTATTTCTAATTCAATGCCAAAAAGAATGCACAGGAACCAAAACTTGAAATACAGCTGGAAGCAGGGAGTGGACTTTGTAATCTCATAATCTCTCAGTTTGATCTACTGATTCCAGGAGAACCTGATAGAAGACATCACACTGAAGAACTGGAAGACATAAACAAAAATATCAAAGCCTGTCTTTAAAGTAGGTCCAGTAATGCAAATATTTCAATAACATTTGCGTTGCAGATCTGGTTGGGTCTTTAATTTCAATACGAAGAAGGAATTGCCAAATTGATAAGAATCAAAGATTTGGAGGCCAGAAAGGCTGACAGTACAAAAACTAGTTAGTAGTATCTGTACTGCTTTCCAAATGGGAGAGATAACTGCAGCTGTGCTGTGATCCTACAACTAACTGTCAAAGGACAGGTCTGCAAGCCAAGAGTGCATGGAGCTTCCCAGCAGCCTGTANCTGCACTCTATTCCAGCAGACAGACGATGGAGCTATGCCAGTGTACATGCTGTACAAAATATTCCCTAGATTCTGGAAGAAGAGTTATATCAGTTGCCTCATTCCTGTCAGAAGGCAGTTGGCTCATAAGAGCAGTAATTGTTTCTCTTATCTGTTTTGGAGGGAGTCAGGTTTCTTTCACCAGATTTGCATCTGTAGGAGTATGCTGTTTATCTCTAGTGACCTTGCTGCGGTTATTCATCTTCTTTCTTACTTAGGAAGCCTACCAGCAGCTGCTTCTATCCCCTGTCATCGGCCTTGCTTTCTCCCATGCTTGCAGGATGTAGTTTTACATAAAAATTTCAAAGCAAACACTAGAGGCAACTCAGAGGAGCTCATTTAAGTCAAATGCAGTGATTGAAAAAAACCAGTAATTGCTAGGGGAAGAGGAGAAAGAGTGGAGTTGTGCTGCTATATTAAGTATTTTTGGCTCATGAGATGTGTGCACTCTATGGCACTTACTCTTTTAAAGACCCCTCTTCTTCCTCATTTTCTTCTTTCTGTATACGTGTCTGTGAGGAGAAGTGCTGTTGATGAGATGTCTTTGTGGAAATACTAAATTACTTTGAAGTTTCCAAGGAATGAGGGAGGGAATCCAGACTGTGCTACACAGGAGAAGGCAGTACTGTACAGTGGAAGAGAGGCTATGGAGTGGGTAGCCAGACTGTCATCATTGCTAGTCTTTGGAAAAAGGCCTTGAGGGACAGACATAATCCTCAGTCTTAATTATGAGAAATTCAGCAAAGAGAGTAGGAAGGACCCATCTGAAGGATCTGAGCATTTGAATGAACAAAATTGAATGAACAAAAGCGAATGAACAAAAGCAAGAGAGATGATCTTTATTGCATAGCTCTGCGTGCCACACTTTGAGTCCTCTGAAGAGGATCAGATGTCACTGAAACTATATTTCATGATACTAACAGCTAGGAGCAGAGATTGTTTAAAACAGGTAAAAGATGTGGTTCTGGTAAACAAGCTGAAAGTATCTGAAAAAGTGTTTGTAAAACTATGTAAAATGAAGGAAAAAAGAAAGAATAATGACTGGAAGACTATAAACAAAACAGGCAACATCAGAAAGATGATTGCAGACATGAAGAATAGGGACCAAGTGTAGGACTGGGGAAAAATGGAGGAATGAGAAGGAACAGCATGTTAAAACAGAAGTCACAGGGGAGGTTGCCATAAAAGCAGGGTGAGAGAGAGGAAGATTTAAGTCTGCCAAAAGATCCAGGAGGTACAGCGAGCACTTGCTACAAGACATTACCAGGAACACTTTGTTATTTGTCTGATAGTCTGATCAGTATTGTTCTGAGTACAGGTGATTTCTGCCTCTGCTTTCTCTAGCACATAGAGATCTGAAAAGTCATTTTAATGCTACAATCATCCATCACTAGTGAAATCTGGTATCCTTGCCCGCAGTGCCATATGCCACAGAATCTTCATCATGGGTCATTTTGCTTCATCTTGTTTAATTTTGCTACTGCTTCTGTTCTTTCTCTTTGGTAATTCTGGTTCTTCTCTGCTTTCTAACATGAAATTTGCTCCTGTGAATCTTGTGCTTCATCTTCTTCATCATTTTTTTGACTTTTCTATTCCATGGATTCACACAGAACTTTCTGCCTTTCATGTGGAGACTAACATTGAAAAAAAATGGTTGTCAGTTTCAAAGTAAAAAAGTAAAAATCTCAGCTTTTAAAAATCATCATAATTATCACTCACCTATGAAGACCACAAAGTTAGACTTGTTTAATCTTAAATTATATTTTATGCTGTGTTTATTAATTTTTTTTCTGGTTTCAAATACTTTAGGATCTAAGTTTTACATGACTAAATTTACATTCCAAAATCTGAAAAAAGGCTTTACTACTTCAGTGCAAAAAGAACCACATGGAAAGCAATGCATTTCTATGGCCAATAAATAAGCAGACTACTGTGTAGTTATTATGACTGTCATGATTATCATGCAAAAGTCTAGAAAATGTACCAGTTTAATCCAAATGGTGTGATATTGTACCAGAAAAAAAATAGATATAGTTTATATACAAAAGTAAAGCTGATTTAATGAGTTTAGGCAAGGGTTTTAGGGGATAAATAATTGGAAAAAGCAGAGAAGTCTTAAGGTGCATGAGAAATTTTTCAGTTCTGAAAATAAAGCAAGTGTCAATGAAGGCTGAATAACATTCAGTATTATTACTGAAAAAAGAATTAAATTTTAACAATCAAGTTTAAATAGCACAAGGAAGGACAGTTCTTAAATCACATACAACATTGTTTTTTGAATTTATGTTAGCTTTCCAAGATTCTACTTATTTTAATGCTGTGTAATAGGTTTTAACTTGCAGTATCCCTTTCACAGTGAAGGACACAAAATATCTCTTACATAACAGCCTCTAGGTGACACAGGCCACCAGCTTTCTGGATTTCAAATCTCTCCACTCTTCTGAGAATTCCTTTGGAAATGTCATCTGAAATTTTCATGCAACAGTTAAAGGCCCCAGGAAACAAAGCTAAAAAGAGGAGTAGCAATGTTAGAAACAATACAGATATAAGAGGGATAACTCATAGTTTGACTGCACAGAATCACAGAGGGGTTGAGATTGGAAGGCACCTCTGGAAGTCATCTGGTGCAGCTCTCTGCTCAAGCAGGGCCATCTGGTCTCTGGGTCCTGCTTGAGCTCTGCTCCCAGCCCCTGATAATGTGGTTAGCTTAATTAACTCCATTTTATAAGACAAGCAGCCATGACTTTCTGTTAACAAGCAAGTCATGTGTTCATACCCCTTCCCTCATTATCAGGCCCAATCAGATTTCTATTTCTGTTCCCTACCAGCCTGCGGCCTGCCATCATTGCCCCCCAGATACAGGACTTAGCATTTCCCCTTGTTTCCTGAGTTTCTTCTCTGCCCATTTCTATGTCAGCAAAACCATGTGGTGCATCAGCTTCTGCTCCCAGTTTGTTATCATCTGCAAACATGCCACAGGCACGTTCTGTTCCATTATCCAGGTCTTTAATGAAGGTGCTGAACTCAGTTGTCTCCCATAGTGACCCCTGGGGCTCATGGCACCGATTACAACCCCCTGGACCTGGTCCTTCATTCAGTTCTCTGTCTGCCTCAATCTTTACTTGTCTATCCTACACTTTGTCAGCTTGTCTGTGATGGTATTACAAGAGACAGTAATCAAAGCCTTTCCTGAAGTCAAGGTACACAAAGCCCACGTCTCTCCTCTTGACCAATAAGCTAGTCACATTATTGGAGATGGCTACCAGGTTGGTCAAGCACAATGTCCCCTTCATAAATCCATGCTGACCACTCCTCATGCCTATCTTGCCTTTCAGATCTTGGGAAATGCTTTCTTGGAGAATTTTCTTCATCACCTTCCCAGGGACTGAGATGAGGTTTAGCAGCCTATAGTTCTCTGGATCTTCCTTCTTGCCCTACTTGAAGATAGGGGTAATACTCGCTCTCTTCCAATTTTCAGGAACTTCTCCCACTTGCCGTGACTGTTCAAAGGTAACTGACAGTGGTCTCATGATGGCATCAACCACCTTCCACAGCACTGGTTGTGGTCCATCCTATTTGTCCTGTAGCCTTATATATGTCTGGTTTTTAAAAGTGCTCTCTAGTTTGGTCCTTCTCCACTGCCAATAAATCATCCTTGCTGCAAACATTCCCTCTGGTCCCAGGAACCTGGGATTCTTGTTAGTTTGCCTAGTTTGCATGGTAAAGGATAAGACTAAGAAAGTGTTGAGTGTCTCAGCCTTATCCATGTAATTTGTGACCAGTTTCTCTGTCCAGTTTAGCAGTGGGTTTTGGTATTCACTCTTCTTTCTTTTGTTATTTATATACTTATGGAACATTTTGTCACATGTCACATTCCTTGACAGATTCAACTCCAGCTCAGCTTTGTCTTTGTCTTTCCTAACAGCATTCCTGCATGATCAGACAACCCTATACTCCACTTGGGTCACCTGGCCCTGCTTCCACCCCTTTGTTCCACACATTGTTTTTACATTCTGATGCAGTTAAAAGCTCTGAGAACATCGAGCCAGGCCTCCTGCTTGCGTTTCTATTTGTCAGGACAGACCTTTCTAATGCTTGGAGAGGGTGACCCTTGAACATCAGCCAGCTCTGCTTGACCTCTCTTCTATCCAGGATCACATTTCCATAGGATTCTTCCAAACTTGTGAAGAGGTTGTAAATCAGCTTGTATTAAATCCAGGGCCATGATCCTGTTTTTTGCCCTGCTCCCTTCTCCTAGAATCTTGAACTCCACCACTTTATGGACACTGTAGCCAGTGCTGCCTCTGATTTCTTGTCCCTGACTAGATCTGCTCTGTTTGCAAGTATCTCACCCATCTGAGTGCTCTTCTGTGCCAGTTCCTTGATTACTTGTCGTGGAAGATGTCATCAATGCACATCAAAGTTTGTGGATTTCTTCAGCACTGTTGTATTGCCCTTCCAGCAGAGATCAGCATGGCTAAAGTCCCCCATGAAGACTAAGGCCTGTGAATATGAGGATTTTTCCAGCTGTTTGAAGAAGGCCTCAGCTTCTTCTTCCTGGTCAGGAGTCTATAGCAGACCCCCACACTACCAGATTATCCCTGTTGGTCTGCCCACTGATCCTGACCTGTAAGCTCTCAGCCAGCTCATCCTCCATCCCTAGGCAGAGTCCATGCATTCCTGCTGCTCTCTTGCTTAAAGGCCAGCTCCCTCTCCTTGCCTTCCAGCCTGCTGTTCCTAAAAGCCCATATCCCTCAGCTGCAGCACAGCAGTGACATGAGCCACCCCCGAGCATGTCCCTGAGCCCAGTGAGGTCCGAGCCCTGCACCTGCAGCCACTCTTCATGCTCCTGTTTGCTCCCCATACTGCATGCCTGAGTGGAAGGGCAGTTCCGAGTGCTGTCAAGGACTAGTTATCTTCACAGCTTGTGTGGTGAGATACTGTCCTCTCTGTTTCTCCCACAAGAGAGATTGGTGGTTTAAATAAGTTTCCTTCACCCCTCCTTGTGCATGCATATGTAAAGGCTTGTTACAGTAATGTAAAAGTAATTTTAAAAGATTTATTTTTGCTTGTGGAAGATCACCAACATTAACAACACAGGAAGTGTCAGGAGTATAATTTAAAAGCTCTGCCTTTTTAGGTTAAATCAGATCCATTATCTTTTGTTGTCTTTTTGAAATGATAAATGCTCTTGCTGGGCTTTGTGTTTTCTTTTACCCCAAGGGCTCCCATGGTTGAATGTGCCTCCACTATGGAATTATCTCCTGCACATTTTTTTCTTTTGCTAATACCATCTTAAAAATAAAAAGTCACTAAACTTTAAAAAGCAAATCATAAATCTAGGTGGGTTTTTATTTTATATTTTGGGGCTTGATTTTCTTCTGTGCTAGCAGAGAAATAGATCTTCTAAAAGGGATTTCCTCTACTAGCTCAAGGACAAACAAAGCTGTATTGCTCAGGGATTTATCTAGTATGAAGGTCTCAAAATTAAACCCACTCTTCAAAATGAGCGCAACAAGGACCCCTGGGTCCCAGACCTTGAACTAATCTGGGAGAAGTGGAGAGAGAATCTTCTTCCTGTTAGTTTTAATTTTTCTTCCTATCCATGCTTTCCCTAAGTAATCATTTAGCCTTGAATGCAAGAGTCATGAGCTAGGAAAAAAAAGGACAGAGAATCAATTTCAGCTTCTGTAAGCAGGAGATAAGTCTGTTTAAAAATTTTCCTGTAAGCAAGATGATTGTGTGCTCTTCTTCGTACAAGAGTACTTGCTGAGTGCTGGAATAACAGATGCTGGCACAGCTGCAGCGGTGAGCTTGAGCAGCCAGCAATGGAGCTGGAGTCTTCGGAGAGCACTCACACTGCCTACTGCTGCTTACAGGGGGATTTTGTATCTGTGGGGTTGATGACAGGGCCCTGGGATCTCACAGTCAGAAGGGAGGTGGAAAGACAGAAGCTGGCTCAGCAGTTGTCTCCTCAGCAACCCAGAGAGGAGGGCTATAAATAATCATATGATGCAGAAGGACTAATTAAGTGTTGAGTACTACCTGTTTTATTTCCCCATTGTCCTTTGTTTTTCTCTCTTCAACAGCATACTTCTTGTGAAGCAAGTTAATTGATGTTCAGAAATGCAAATTCAACTCATTGAGCACCACTAAGTTTAAGGTTTTTTCTGGGTCCTCAAGATAGAGTTGGTAAAACTAAAGTATAAACTTTTGTTGTTGCTAGTCAGCTCCTGACAGAAAAATTCTGTCAGATGAAAACTTAAGGAAAGGTAATTATATTTTCAACTCTGTCTGATGTTGCCTGCTGTGCTTTTTAGAGAGGTCTACTCCAGTACTTCTAGTCTAGTAAACTAAAATATTTGGCAAGACCAGTACCACCAGCTTCTGTTGAATGGCTGAATATTACAGCACGTGCTAGGGAGAGCCAGCTGTCCCCTGAGCTATTCCTCAACTGGTTTTGCTGATGCTTGACTACTAACTACCTCTTGCCCTCATCCTACTTTATGTACTTAAAACCATCCCTTGCTTTGATACTCAGATCTGAACTATTAGTATTGCACTTTACAGTGTACTATATAGTACCATGTTAGCCATTTGTATGCTTTATAACTGAAAATTATTAAATTAGTATTGATGCACTTTTATAGCTTTGTAAGGAAAAACACAGGCTCAGCCAAGGAAAATAAAGCAAAACTCCTGATACATCCAGGTGGGCTTGTGAGTGTCTCACCGGTCACTTCTGACTGTCAGCCCTTTTGCAAAAATCTTAACCAACAGGAATTGCATCGTTTAGCAACTTGTTTATAACTGCATGTTTAGACATCACTTACATGACCAGAGTTGCCATTTTAGAGTAAATTCAATCACCCACTGCTCAGTCTATGACCCGGAGCATTGGATGCCACTGACATCCAGCCCATGCAGCTGTACAAAAGCTGTGCCCCACAGCTGTGAGCATAGGCAGCAGGCTGCATGTGAAACTGGGGAATGCCTCAACAAAAACCAGGCTGGAATTCTGCATAAAATGTAAATGAGTGGTGCTAAACAGGCAAGAGCATTTCTTATGGACATTGAGAGCCTGCTAGTACATTTTTATTAGAGGTATGTACCTGGGGAGGTTTTGTTGCTTTCACGTGTATGTATTCCTTGAGGAATTCTGATGTGCACTGGTTTTTCGATGAAAAAGAAACTGTCACAATTAATTTTTTTTTTACATTTTTGTTATGTGTATGAAAGCACAGCTACAATATGGAAAATAGAAATCGATAATCTGTGAGTCATAGATGAATGCATGGCATGAAAGTCTTTCTGCCAGAGAACATGAAAGTGTCACCAGCAACCTTCTGCTGAGAGAGGCACTTACGAGATTTTTTTTCCTGCTTATGAAGTATGAGAGTAGTGAGCCAAGGAAATCCTGTAATTCCCCAGAGCCCAGAAAAACTGATGCTGCTCTCATGGAGTACTGAGCCATCCTGCAGCTCTGTTGTTACTATAACTTCATTCTAATCCTGCAAGAAGTTAGGAGGTAATCCTAAACAAAGTTAATCATTTTGGCCCAACCCAGGGCCCTGGTTATTTTTTGTGGTTTCAGCAATTCGATAAGGGTTATTAGTAATTGTTGATCTAAACAGTAGTTAAAAGGAAAGAACTGTGGGTTTGCACATGGATGTTGGCATGGCCTTTTTTGTGCCATTTATCAGTCAATAGGATTTTTTCAGTGCTGCTGATTTCATTTGTCTCTATTGCTCAGTGACACAGTAAGAAATACACAGCAGCTTACCCAAAAATTTTTTAGACTTGTTGTCTGACACAGACTCTTAAAGCTAAAGGAACTGCTGAAAGGACTAAGCTTAATGGTGGATCTTGAGACAGAAGGGATTCCTCTGTTCTTATTTTAGCAAGTGATATTATCTATTTTGGTATTTCTTCCCTGAGAACTCTCTCCAGGGAATGACCTGTTGTTTTCAAAGTTATTTAGCACATTTAGAAAAAGAAAAAAAAAAGGAAACAAAAAAGAAAAGAAATGTGAAAGTTGTCCAAGTTGTGCCTCCACAGGACAGAAGAGGTTGGAACTGAATAATCTTTAAGGTCTCTTTCAAACCAAACCATTCTATGATTGAAGTGGAGTACTTGGGAATGGAACGGTAACAGAACACAGTGGAAACAAAGCCTCTCATGGAACAAAACCTCCATGAGTATTGTCCATTATATCTGCCTTTACATTTTAGTTGATCAGTATCAAATCTCTTTGACTGCCTAAACTTTCCTTTTTCATTTCCTCTCTGCTATCTGGCCAAACTTAGTCTATAGAAACTTGTCTTACCCTTCTGCTCTACTTTTTTCATTGTCATTCTCAAACTTGAGAGCCACATGTTAATCAGCCAGAGAAGGCTGGGTGTCTAGGGTTCAGGCAAAAAAAAAAAAAGAAAAAAAAAGTTATTGGTTCTTGCTCGGTTTCTGGGGCCACAAAGAACTTTCCTGTCCTTCTTCAGTTTCAAGCTGATATTCCTAGATTTGCCAAGTCTTTTAGGAAAACTGTTGTGCCTGATGAAGAGCCCACCTCTGACACACAGTGAGGGTGTGCCAGGCTCTTGTACTGCTCTCCTCCGCAGTTTCAGGCAGGTGGGACTGGCAGGGGGTAGGGCAGAGCACTGGTAAGGACAGACATGGCAGTTAGTGGTTCTGCCGGCCTCCTCCGTAGACAATTTAACATGGCAGGGCAGGTTTTTACCTCATGAAGGAGGGCCAGATGGAGGAAAAAAGAGGAGATGATGCCCCCTGGAAACAGATGGTGAGTGATGGAGCCATTGTGCCCCCAAACCCTGTGCTTGCTCTTGGTTTCATTTTGGTCTCTTTTGACTAAACATGATAATCTGTGCTTTAAGTGAGAACAGCAGGGAAGGCATTTTTCGTTCCATTCTCCATTTCCCTCCACTCCAGACCCAACCCAGCTGCCTTAGGCAGGACTTGTGCAGCTCTTTTCTTCACAAGTTTCACTCCAGCAGTTAGTGTTTTGACCAGGCCTTTGGTGGTCCCTCCTGAATCCTGCTGGCAGCGCACAGGAGCCTGTCTACTCCTGGCAGAGCACCTGGTTCACCTTTGTGAACTGGACTGCTTGAGTGAAAAGCCATGCTGTACTTATTCTTTTATGTAACCAAGAAAACCAGGACAGTTCTTGAATTTACACAAAATGAGGGAGCCCAGCAAATATGGGTAACATTATCAAGCAGGATGGGTTCCCCCAACACTTTGTGTGGTCTGAGGGAAAGCTTCTCTTGCACAGTGAGGTCCATACATCTGAGGCACTTTCTGTTTCTATGCTGAAATGTGAGACCTGCTGCTAATTGTGCCTCAAGTTCACCCTGAATGGTTGCAATTCTGCACACATTGCACAAGTTTGGCACACCTGTGCTATTAGCAGCAGGCATTAGTGTTTCCTAATGGAATTCTTTTGTGGTTACAAAGTAGGCTTTGTACATCTGGAAAGAAAACCCACACAACTTTGCATTGATTAATTGTATTACCGTCTTGCTTAGTCAGAACACTGTGTTTATTGATATGCTCTGATATCAGTACAGCCATTTCCACAGACAAGTTTCAGCACTTAGTCCCATGTTGTTGGCTTATGAACTTAGAATCCAGGCTCTGCCCTTGGAGGGAAATGTACTATCACATCACCTACACTAAATATTAGCTACTGTAAGGCAGCTTATTTAGCACTCATTTCATAAAGGTGCCAGTAAGTGTTTCTCTCATTTAAAACAAACTTGAGGCTATTTTAAGAGTCCAGGACCTCAAGGCAGGTCTTTTAATCTTAACCTAAAGCAAGCCAATTACTATTTCATTATGCAGAAGACTCTGATCCTGGTTGACAGGTGAACGCAGCCAGATGCTAGAATTTTTGGGAAATGCAGCATAGACATAGACTGTAAAAATAAAGAGGTTGCTTAATAGCTGGACTTGAGAGGGGAACTCAAATGCTGAAAAAAAAAATGTTCCAATGCATCCTACTATTTTAACATGGTAATGCACACAGTTAAAGCACAATTCTGAGACAGCTTAAAAAAAGGCAGAAGGGATTTTAAGCTATAACCATATAACCATAAGCAATAATACATAAATCTAAAAAAACATACTATACAAAGAATAAATATAATTGAAGTTATGAAGTGAAGCTTCTCCTGTTTTGCTATGAGGACTGCTGTTAATATGGATATTTTCAAAGCTGGAAGGCTGACTGGAGATGGATAGATGGGTATTTCCTATAGGTCAGGATTTTAGGATGGGGTTTTGTCCATCAAATCATGATCAGTTTGCAAGCTGTCTGTCTCTATACAACGTCCTTGGTGCCTGGGTTACGGAGCATCAAAGAAATGCAAGCTGAAAACAACATAGACTGTAATATTGACATGGTCAAAAAGCCAGTAATATCTACTGCCTTACCCGAAGGGGAAGTTTCTGCTATTCCTAGCAAAAACAAACATCACAATATCTTGCATATTAAGATGCAAAAAGAAGCTGTCATGTGAACATAAATCTGATTTGTTTCTACAAAGAAACATATTTTGATAAGAGGGAACCCATCTCCCACACTGCACAGACCAGACTAACATTACTGGAATACCATCAGTAGGATAAGTGCAGGTAACTCCTCTGGGAAGTCTCAGAGAGTCTTATTTAGTTGTTATTGCTATGCTGCAGCATTAAACATTTGATTTGGATGCTATTACTGTATATGAATTACCAAATTTCTCCTTTCATGTCTTCAAGATGAAATACATGTAGGAGCTTCCAGAAGAGAACTTTTGTCTTCTCAAATTTAAATTCAAACCAACCATCTTTGGAATAAGCTCCATTGTCCAGCCTGCTGCATACTTCATGCAGTGCTGCCTCCTTCACGGCATGTGTGGCACCCTGTAAATCCCTGGCACTGAGATGTGATCATGGAAGATTACCGGGATTTTTGAAGTAAAATTGCAAAAACTTATTTTTAGTTATATTATGGGAAATGGGGGTAGAGTTTGTGGAGGGAGAAATCCCCATCACACTCTACAGAATACCTTGATCTTGTTTTCTGGCCTTGCCTGGCTGGGCCATGCTTAAGCCTGTAGCTAGGTGTGATTTTGGACAACAGATGGCTTTTCTGGCCTCTGTCAACAGCTGCCAATTCACATCCACAAGCAAAGGAAACTTCTGCAAGTACCAGCCCAGATCTTACTTGTATGTCTACTGTCACCGTGGAATAAATGGATGCATAATGGTGAGCCTAAGAAGTGTAAGCCTAGGTAGGGTTAAGCCCAAATCTGGTTCAGCTCAGGTAGCGTGTGCCAGTAACCCAGCCAGCCACCTGAAATTCTGCTCATTTTTATTGTAGATTCTGCCATTTGAGTATTGTAGTCAAGTATGGAGCATGTCTGTTTGAGGAAAGTTGGGTGTTAAAGGCATTTCCCCTGTAGTTCAGTGTAAAAGAACACATTCTAAGAGAACCTTTACTTTGACCTGTGCGTGTATGTGTCAGTTCTATTGCGCAAGACCTTGCTGACTGGCCAGATCATATATCTAGACCAAAAGCACTTGCAGAGCATTCCCATGCCAGCAGGTGCAGTGGCCATTTTAACAGGATAAAATTCTAACCAGATTTTGTCCATGTGTTGTCTAAATCTTCAAGGAATTCCACAATTCCTACTCCTACTGAACCCAGTAGAGCCTGAGAAAGGATCATCCTGAAGAAAGTGCTCCAGAATCTGAGTAACCTCGTCTGTAAACAGTCTATTTTACAGTAAAAAATTATAAAGAAAAAGTAAGGATTCAAGCACAGCATTGCCTAGATGGTTCTGAAAACTTTTAAAGTTGTTTAATTTTTAATTTTTTTTCAATTTTAAGTTTAAAGTGAAGTTTAATTTTAAGTGTTATTAGATCTCCTGAATCCTTGAGACATGCTGCACTGAACAGAGAGCAAAGTTGCATGCAAAACTGCTTTTCTGCTGGGAGAAATCTGTTACTTGAAGTTTGTCATAAAAGGTTTTTTGAAATCTCTGCCACCCAGGGCAACTTCACTTTAAAGGAAAAAGACCAAGTGACTTTCTATACACATTTCCTCTGGGAAGCTTGTAAAGAAGGAATTTACACCTGAACTTGAGAGATCCCTTTGAACAAATACTGACATTTTACTAGGTGTTCCCTCAGGAAATCACTGCTTTAAAGGTCTTACACCTTCAGCAGCTGAAATCTTTTTGATAATGTTTCCTATGACAAATAGCTCACATGGCTTTTCCTTGCTCAAGCTACTTCACAGATTTATAGTGTGCTCACGCCTGTTATGGAAATATCAGGTTTGCAGAGGAAATTCTCAGGTGAAGCCCTGACTCCACTGAAAATGCCAATTGCTCTGTGCAGTTAAGACATACAAGTTTGACTTTTTGAAGAAAAACAGCATTTAAGCTATCACCTCTGGTCCTGTGCAGAGCTGCAAAGGCTCAAGCAGACACAGTTCCAGGTAGGCACACTTCAGGTCTTTTTATCTTTAAGAGACTAAAGTATAGAAATAAATAAAGTACAATTTTACTTACTCTCAGACGTCTGACTAACCGTGACTGCTAGAACAACCAAAACAGTGACAAATTTCACGTCCATTCCTCCTTGGAGCTGCGGGAGCACAGCCACAGAGCAGGTGGTGAGCTGCAGGACTAACACCTGACCCTACCTGCTGGCTGCTGGGGATGAACGTGCCTTAAAGCCCCACCCTGAACAGCAGCTTGGCATCAGTTCTGTCTTGTGTGGCACTATGGACTTCAGCAGGATTCCTCCTCTCACCTGAAGATGTGTGGTTCAGTTTTTTGCCAGATGGGAAGACAGGCTGTATTCCACACAGTTCCCCAAGAAGGTACTGCCTTACAGCCAGATCCTCGCAGTCCTCCTCACTGATGAGGCTCTTCAGCAACAGACTGGCCAAGGGTAGGAGTACTTAAGAAACAAGTACTTGCAGGATTGAGGATTAAGAAAAAAACTTTCTGCTATTAGGTGTCACCTGCATGGAAGCTACACATGCAATGCTGTGGGCGAAACCTGCTGTAGTACAAAAAATACAACCTCAAGGAGACCTCAGCCTTGCCCTAGCTTTGCGTTTGACCTAGGCATTTTCCGTCTGTAAGGACCATGTTATTCCTGTCACACTGTTGAAGCTTCCAAACCTCTAAAAACATTACTGTGTGGTTTCAGTCTGAACTGAGCAGAGTGGCTGTAAGAGTAGCAAGCAGCTGCTATACTCCACGACAGGCAGCGCAGTGAAGGCTGCCTGCTTTGACCTTTCCCAGGGCTGAACTAGAAAATCAGTCTGGAAATTTCCTACCTATTCAACCAAGCTCATCTTTGCTCTGTCTCATTACATAATTCTTACTATTCCTAAATTTCCAGGAAGGAAATAGCTTCTACAAGGCAGAAGAAATTACTAACTTCAGGGACTTTAGTCTATACTTACACTGTCCCAACACCGGTTTTGCAATTTCTTCTAATAATAAATTAATAAAGTGCAATCAACCTTTCTGGCTATCAGTTTTACTTCATAGCTGTTTGTTTCTGTTATTCACTGTTATCTACCAGGATAAGAGACCAGGGCAAATCCAGACTACTGCACTTTGAAATAAAAGTCTACTCTTAAAATGAAAAAGAGTAGAAGATAATCATGTGTGTTGTTTAAAGTATGATTTTGAGGAAGTCATTTATGTTGAAATCAGCAAGTTGATTCATTGTCACCATTTAGTTTATAAAAGCTACACCATCCTGGCCAAAGCTAAGACAGATCACAACAGCTTTACTAACCTGAACCTACATAAGGACAAGAATATTAGCAGCATTATTCTTTAAAGTAGCATGAGGAGGAAAAAACTAGATTAAAAGAAATACAGCGAGACAGGTGCTACTGGAGTAGCATGTTCAAGAAACAGCTTCAATCAGTATTAGATTTTGTATTCCAGTGTTTGGTTGATGCTGCAAATCAGAATGCTTTGTTTCCTTGCAGATAATTAATTAGTTTGTCCTGGCAAATGCTTCACGTGGGATGATAAAATTTTAAAGACCTGATACAGATTACAAGGGTCTTTCCACAGTGAGAGTATGGGGTACAGGGAGCTGTAGCAGTGATGGGGATGGAGGAAGAACCAAAGCATTTTGTGTTTCTTAAGACCTGTTCCTGTATGACAAGTTCTAAGTGCTCCCCAGAAGTAACTCAGACATGCACACCTCCTCTGCTCTCAGAACCATGGAGTAAATACACGTATCTGGATATTATTTTCTCTGCTGCTGGCAACAAACAACAGCACACTGAATATAACTTATTACTTTCAGTTTGAGTTCACGTTTTATATCTTATGTTCCTCTGTCTTATGTTCATGGTGTCATTTATAGGTACAGAATTAAGTAAATGGCCATTTACTTCAACATGAAAGTGCAGCAAGGAAATTAGGATTGTGTCAGACCTGGAACATGCTTCCCACTTTATGGAGGCTATATAATGTGTCAACAATTCAAAATGCTAAACCTATTGGAACAGGACAAAATGTAAATTGGGGAAACAACACTGATTTATGAGACTGAGAAATTAAAAATAAAAACAGGGAGAACAATAGCAAATATTGTGCTATGGCTCCACATGAACGTGCAGGCAGCCATCCAATTTACAAAGGAAGAAGGAGTTAGCCAGAAATTCTTTTCCAAGAATTGGGCTGACAAGAGTTGACAGTGCCATTAGTTACAAGTATAGCTGAAAGAAGACAAAGAGTTTTATTGACATATTGACTTGGATTGCATTCAAAGCTCAAATCAAAGCACTAACCTGCAGGCAGAAATTGTTGCAAATGAGAAGCTAGTCATTCTTCTATCCTGAGAAAAAAAGTAAATGCTTTTAAAAATCCTTTTTTAAGTTCTACCTTTTATTTGTGAAGTAGAATGGCTAGCAAGGCTAAAACTGACAGATCTTTTAATCTGAGCCTTCAGTTTTTGAGCAGAGGTTAATGATTGCAACTTCTTCTTCAGTGTGCACTGTAATATAATCCCCTCAGTTATATATACCTTTCTGCAATTACTCAAGGTGAGGCAAGAGTAAATGCTCCTTCCTTCACCCATTCCTTGCAGTCAAACAATGTTCTTTTGCCACAGGAGTGCTGATTGCTGAGGAAGACTAAGTCCAGTTTGCTAAAGTAGGATAATTCATGTTAAAACAACTTTGGATCTTTACTGTTTCCAGCAAGACTTAATTTGATGAAGGCCTCTAACACATTGATGGATGCAATAGGCTTATCAGAGTACTTATTATGCTGTAAATGATCATAATAACCAACTCACAGTAATAAATATTTTTTCTAGTTTGGCTTAAATCATGAATGGACAGATTTCACAATGAAATATACTTTGAACTACCTAGCAATGTCTCAGTTGTTTATGTGCGTATCAAAACCCGAAACTGAGGCCTCCTCAGATGTCCCCTATTCTAGACTGCATTGGCTGGCCCTGTGCCTACCATAAACCTCTGACTTTAAAATGGTTTGCATAACTCTCATTCAGCTTCCTCCATACCAGATATTTCATCTGTGGATACTTCATTTTGGGGAAAAAAGAGGAGTTCCAAAGAAAACTTTGGGCTGTGAAAATTATTAGTGCTTAATATGCAAATTCCAATATGCAAGCCAGGTTCAGTCCTCTGCCCAAGAGGGAGGGTATGGATACACCCACACGTCAGGATAGCTCCCCAGCAGCCAGCTAGGGCCTCATGGGATCTATCTTACACTCAGCACTACATCTTATGGGTGCATAAAACAGGGAAGAAACTTGAGGAGGGACTGGAACACCCATTCCCCTTGCTCCAGATGAATGTCCCCACAGATGATGTTCACATTCTCCTGCTGTGCTCAGCCTCCCCAGGACTCTCTGATGACAGAGGTGCAGTACTTGCAGGAATTGCTGAAAGGCTTGTCTCTGGCTGTGCTGTTGCCTGGCATTCACGGCATGGACTTCCCATTCCCTGACTACTAAATTTTGACAGAATAGGATGAAAGTTGAGTTCTTGGGAAGAAGATGCAGGTTTTTGTCCTGAAATGACATTTTGGGTTTTACAGACCAAAAAAACAAAGGTGCCAGCTCTGGCTACAGTGCTAAAATTTCAGAGAAATACCTACTATTTCCCATTGTCCATTTCAGTAAGCTCTTTATTATGGGTATTTTGAATTCCATCTGGAGCAGCTGACACACAAAGTCATGTACAGACAGACAGACACATATACACCCCCAGGCACTTTACCTGAAGGTGCTGTATAGACTTCAGCTCTTCCTGTGGCAGCAATTATCATCACCAATGGAAACTGGACAGAGGAAGCCCCTACCACTAGCACACAGCAAAAGGGATTGTTCCTCACAGGGCAGTGTTTTGGAGGCCAAACCACAGGAGGAGGAGAGAATGCTGTGGCACAGGTGCTAACAGAGAAGAGAAGATGACTGGCATTCAAAAGAGAAGTGAAAATATCTCTGAAGTGAGAACTATGAGAAAACTGAGGCTGATACAAGTTCTGTGATTCTGTTCCTCTCTGAAAGAATGAAACAGACTGAAGAGAAGATGGCCATGAAAACATTGCAGACTAGAGAGGCAGACACCCAGAAAACAACTACTGAAGAAGCAAGGAGTACCATTTGATAGAATGCTGTATTTGCATCATGTTGCAGATGTTGACTGGGAAGTCAGCCCTGAGCAGAGCCCCAGCATTCACCTCAGAAACTTACTTCAAGACTGCTAAAGAGTACATTATTGCTGGTAAACTGAAAATCTTGGCTTCTAATAGCATGTTCCCATCATCTGAAATAGCCAAATTATAACCCTTTCCATATATCCAGTATGATATTTAAGGCTGACACCTTATTATGCAGCATAAGAAGAAGGACCTAATTTATTGAAGCAATGAGCAAAATGACAAACTGAAGACCCTTCCCTTCTCAGTCTCTGTTTAAAAAACATAATAATAATAATTTAGAGGATTACAAAGTGAGTGCTGAAGAGAAAGAATGTCAGATGTTTTCCATGGCTGATTAGCTCAGGAGAAAACCTGATGCTGAGATGCACAAGCAGGAAATAAGTACATTGGGAATTGTGTTTTTCAACAGAACAAAGACCAGTAATTCTGCATGCTTCCTTATTATTTTAATAATAAATGTATCTTCTTGAATACATAGCTGAGTTGTTCTTGGAACCAAATTTAAAAAATGACATTTACGTGAGTGTTCACACAGCCTCTTTCCAACTCAGCCTCCTAGGAGACTTTGCCTTCTGTCATGACAAAGCTGAGTGCCAAAGGCCAGGTACCCCTAAGTTTTGGATTTTTTTTTTTTTTNNACTGACTTTTTGAATGAGGAAGTGAGTCTGTGATTTTGATTCAAAAAGGCAAAAACCAAAATGGGGGATAGACAGAAGGTCTACTCACAAACATGTGAAAGCTCATGCCCTACGGAGGCAGTATCTGACCACATAGGTTAGTGGTCTGGATCAGCAGGATGTTCTGTTTCTAACCTGCTTCTCCTGCGTCCTAAAAAACTTGAAGTTGTCTTTCTGGACAAGATGTATCCTGAGCATCTGTTCTGATCTTCCTATCTGTTAAAACCCAACATTGTATGCATAGGATGATAACAAAAAGTGACAAATGCTCAATGGGAATGCATTAAGTCAAGTTTTTTAAAAAGGTTGGTGCTGTTTTCTACCAAGATAAATACACACAGAAATGTTCTGGTGTTACAGTTTGTCTGAACACGTTTACGGCAGAGAGGCTTACGCAGGACGACCGCAAACAGAGCCGCAGACAAGGTTATACCAACATGAGTGTGTGCGGGGCACGTGCAGCACATTGCAGCAACGCGTGGGGAACAGCAGTCTTGCACCACTTTTACAGCGAACAAATGTCATTCTAACTTTTTTCTGACCCAAATTCACTCACTCTGACAGTAGTTTGTGAAGTCACTATCAACCCTGAACTATGATCTCTTGCAGCCCTTGTTTATACCAGATTAAATTTTGTTTTATAAACCATCATGTCCTCATGTTACATGTTTGTTATTTAGCTAGCACTGAGACTTTTATACAACTTCACATGACCTCAGGTCAGTTGTCCCCTCACATCCCTGAGGTCTCTGAGGCTATGCTGCATTTGTCAGTCTCGCACAGCACACTTGGTTCTTTGTTTAGAGCTGAATTCACAGTTTCTTTTAGACCAGTAGAGGCCAAGACTTCTTTCATGCTTTCTACAGCCCAGGCTAAGAAATGTGAGGGTGACACTAATGAAGGATCTTTCCTTCTGAACAGGCCTTGTGGCCCACTGTAATAGTGTTTTCACTTGGTGTCTTTGCATAAATTTCCTATCAATGCCCATTCTGTCTCTGGGGCTGTCAGGTAGCTTGGCACAAATTGGGAAACTCATCATGGAAGGAGCAGTCATCCAAAACAGCTTCTTCCCCATGCCATCAAAATTTTTTTTGGTTCATTTTTTTTCCCCACAGAATGGAACAAAATTACTTCAGTGTACAATTTCATCATGTGTTATGATGAAACAAAGTAGACAGGACTGCAGTTGGGTTAATTTCTACTGTCTCATTTAGAAAAAATTAGATTTGCCATGCTTTCAAAAGAGGCCAGACTCTATCAACAATAGGACACAGAGAGAGTACATTTTTGAACAGTAAAATGATGTATGAATTGGATAGAGATCCTCCCCATCATTCTCCACAAGCTCATTGTCGCAGGAAAACATACTTAAGAAATTTTTTTAAACATGAATTTAAAGAAAAAGGACAAAAAATGTGGGAGTATTCCTGGCCACTCTCTTTTTGGAATACCAGAAGCATGAATTTCACAAGTCCCTGGGATATGGGAAATGCCAACAATTTGAGAAAAGAACTACTCACTTGCATTCATTAATTTTAGTTTACATTTTTAAAGTCTGTTACTTGAATTTAAACAAGATTACAATCACTTCCTCTATTTTCATATTTTTATAGGTAGATGTTACCTACATAATATAAACCAAAATATTTACAGTGTAAGACTACTTGAGCACAGATTGTCCTATTGTTAAACAACATCTAACACAATGAGTGACTGAAACCTCTCTGACCTAACCTGGACAAATAAATTATTAATAAGGATGTTATTAATATTATGTAATAACACATTCTACGTTTCTTGCTCATTAATACTGGAAGGGCTTTGGTTGCTGGATTTGGCCTGCTTTTCTTTTGAATTCCACTTAAATGTGGTCACCAAATATTCCTCACTTACAGTAAAGGTTACATCATGAAACTACCACAGCAAACCAAACTCATCTCACAGCCAGCAGATAGAGGCTGCACAGATATAACAGAATTAATTTGGTTTGTAAAGATACACAGGAGCAAATCTGCACTTTAAATGCCTTCTAGGTTATGTTAGCCACTTGAAGTTGGGCAAGTAAATTTTTTGTTTAATCTTATTTACACTTCAATACCACTGGCTGTATGTTTCTAGTTAAGGATGGACCACCCTGAACTGTCCACTTCTTCAGAGATCCAGTCTTTGGGTTGCAACAGAAATCAAACACGAATAAGAGATAAATCTTTCAAGTAAATGCTGACTGTCCTGCCATGGGGTGGTTCTGTGCCCTCCAGAAGCAGGACACACACTGTCTTCCTGTAATCTCTTTCAATGCCTGTTTTTTCAAATTATCCAATGGTTTCCAGTCCATCAAATACTTGGATGGAAAGAGTCCTGCGTATTTATATTTATTGAGTAACTTGGGGCATGGAGCTGATTTACTTTGGCAAGTGAATTTGATATCTTAGTTCCTCATCACTATTCCAGATCCCATTTCCTGGCAGTGCAAAGTTGTTTGCAAAACCTGCTCATTTCTGTAGTTTTAAAACTCAAACTATTTCATCACTTTAGGTCAGCTAGCAGGAAGTGACTGGTACATACCATTTAAGCATGAGTTCCAAGCTAGTCCTTACAGAGTTTGAAACAAGCTCCTCTACAGATCAGTCTTTTTCTTGAAGAACTACATTTCATCATAACAGTCTCCATTCAGCTCTCCTTCCTCAGCTTCAAAGAATTTATCTTTGAACACACTTATTGGCTTAGGTACCCCATTTGTTCATATTAGACAATAAGCTTTTTTTCTTCCTGTAAACTAATTAGGGACCTAGTGAGATTGAGTAATTCTTACAAAGCACATTGGAGACAAATGTGAAATGCTACCACAAGGAGACTCATGGAGATAGAGCACAGAAAGGACTAGCCATGGACTGGAGGAAAGAAAACAAGTGGCAGTGAAGTTTTATTTTGATAAAGTATGAAGGAATAAAACATTCAATAGCATTGAAATGTATTTTCTGTATGCCCCATAACACCTCTGCTCAATTGTTTTGACTTTGAAACCCTAGCAAAAAGCCTTCAGAACACTGGTAACCACATTTTCTTCTGTATTTAACTCTACAAGTTCTTTCCTTCTGTGTGAAGCAGCTAAAGGCTGGCAAGTATGGTGAACTTTGGGATAGGAAGCAGAAACAGCAAACACCCTTTGTAAACATGGCAGGATGTGAGTGTTTTCAAACATCTCCAGTGCAAAGTATTCTGTTGCCCTTTTTTTTTTTTTTTTTTTGCAAGTCTAGATATAGCACAAACTTGGAAAATTTTTGTAGAAGCTGTTTTCATTACACTGGGAACATCAGTGTTTATTACCTCTGTAGATGTAATTATGTCAGTATGGAATCTCGGCTGAAATGTAAAGCTTCTATCTCCAGCAGTAAAGTAACTCCTGCCAAATTCCCTGAAATACCACCAGAGTCAGGGAAATAATTTGCTCTCTACCTTCAATCAATAGTAATAGTTTTGAGAGGTGCTTCTCCCACCCCATCGTGGTATCACCTACCACCAACTGAGGAACAGAGCATTCTGCTACCATCAGGCAACTCACCTTCCCCTGTGCATTTGAAACCTTTCCCCTTTCAAGTATGCTTGGTATATGTGCACCCTGTGTAGCAATGAGAACAAGCCCACTCAAAGGCCAGTCCTCCTGCAAGGCAGGGAGGTAGAACAACTGGGTGAAGAAAAAAGCCAGAGCAAAGCAATTCTCTCTTCAATGCTTTGTTTCCCAGTAGACTTTTTCACACTATCAGTTACTTTCTTGCAGAGGACATCAACCTAGAGTGTGTTATGTGAGCAGTTTGGACACATTCTGTAAGTATTCAGTGCATGCCTAGTCCAAGGCATTTTCCATCTTT
Source organism: Ploceus nigricollis (assembly GCA_013399945.1). Lineage (NCBI taxonomy): Eukaryota > Metazoa > Chordata > Aves > Passeriformes > Ploceidae > Ploceus > Ploceus nigricollis. Next base: position 122,100 of record VXBC01011674.1, read on the forward strand.
TGTTGAATACCTTTCATAACCGTGACAGGTGAATGCTTGTGAATATGTGCCAAAGGCAAAAAGAGTTGTCCTCAACAATTTCAAAGCTTTCTATCTGTTCACTAAAGAGGAGAAATGCTCACGCTTGGTGACTAAGAAAACACGTCCTTTTCTGCAAAGCTAATCCAGGCAACAGAGAACTACAGAAATGTGCCAACATTCCTCACTTTGAAACAGACAGCAGAAATATACTTGTAAATCAAGCCCCTGCCAAACTGGTTTTCTTATCTGAAATCAGTTTTCAAGAAATTTGATCATCCAACAAGACTTTCAGTGGCTGAAATTCATCGGGGAAAAACCCTCTTTTTTTGAAACTCATGATTTTCTTTGTAACAGAAGCAGGTTTTAACACTCACAGAAACCACTGAAGCATGGAGCCCCATAAAGCACATACTCAAGCCATGGTTTCCCTAAACTAACACTGCAGCACTCATTCTTTGCACTGAGTCTGCAGATGGCAGCAGCAAATACAGCCCACATCTCCCTGGCAGTGCTGCAGAGAAGTAGCAGGAGTTTCTAATTGCAACAAATAGATATCATGACAGTATCAGCTGGTCAGCTTTTCTATATTACCAGAGAGACTGCAAGCTAGACCACCTAATACAAGCTCTACTTTAGGAAACTTAAACAGAGCCTCTGTGTCAAGTTTCAAGGGAGAAAAAGGTGCAAACTTTCAACAGATTTCATGTTCCTAGTCTAAGTCCCCGTACACTGAATCTAGAACAAATAGTAAACTGAAGCAAAGATTTAGCACTGAAAACTTCAGCCATGATAAATATTCTCCCTGAAATTGTGAAATCTTTCGAAGAGACACTCCTGTGTTTGGACAGATGTTCACAAAATTGTCTAACTTTACAATAAATGTTTTGTCTGCATTTTAAAAGTTAAAATTGATTTAAAAAAGCTGGTCATCCCTTTACTGAAATATGCCAGTCCAGAAGCAACAATAGCATCAATGCCTCTTGAGAACTGCCTCTAGTTGTTTCACTTTTTAATGTTTACATTATTATGTTACACGTTAAAGAACCCCTGGATATAGTCCTTAAGAAATAGTTTCCTTCTCCAGCAAGGGGAAATCATGTGAAGGACAGGAAGACAAGCCCAATCTACAATCCCAATTATATTTGTGTACCATCTAGTTAGAACAATCTGTGATGACTGGAATGCAATTCAGTACACCTGAAGCATACATCTCTCTTAGGAAGATATAAATCACCTTTTAAGCACCACTGAATAGACTGAGCAGTCACACACTGAATAGAAAGGGTCTCTATGATTGTTTACTACCAGACAGGTGTCTACCACTTATATTTGCTACACCCAGCTAGCAATCTGGTACACTGAGGCAGTAGGATCATGCTTATCATCCAACCTGAGTTAAGTCAATCACCAGGAGAGCATAACAGTGTCTCTATAGCCATATAAAATTACTAGAAATACCATTTAGTCAACATTTATATAGATATTTAAATGCAAGATGCATGATGCTACAGCATGTAGAACTATTTTTCACCATGTGGAAAAATTACAAATAAATCATGTGCACACGTTTTTCAAGTTCTGAGTGCCTCTGCTTTGCTTATTCATGTTGTACAAGGCATACAGAACACTCACACAAAAGATGTTGGCAAAGCACTCAAACTTTCACCTTAACAAAACATATCAAATAGAAGGGAAGATCTATCTCCACATGGACTAATGAAACAAAAAAGGTCATGCTAGCTAGAGCATTTTGTACCAAAACTCCCCAAGCCACAACCATGTTTCCACAATAAGACCAGAAAATAACTGAGTGTTTGTATCTACATATTGTATACAGCTACATGAACAAGATGACACACAGATGCTTTTGCTGGAAATACATTCATAAAGCCTTACTACTTGAATCTTACGGTATTCACTTGGCCCAGAAAAACCTCAAATTTTTAGAGCAGTCACCTCAATCGTTACTTCTAAATTGCTGGCAGTAATACATAAAAAGGAGGTGGTTTTGATTATCAGCAATTTGAATGGAAATGTGAAACTAGAAGCATTCTACCTTCCAAACTCCTTATGTCAATATTATGTCCACTACCTTTAATTTAATTTCTTTTGCACAGTTACTGTACTGAGCTTCTCTGGCTCATTTGTAAAAACTGATGTGAATGACTGGACAGCAGTTTAAGGAAATTAGCCCACACCAGGCAAGAAGCCCTTGCTCAATTTAATTTTTAAAGGGAAAAATGAGATCAAAGTAAGACTAAATTCCCTTGGCAACATGAGGAAAGCTCCAGAAATATTACTAACATTCCTAGGGCAAAGGAGTTGTTTCTGTGGTGGATATAGCAACAGCAATTTGGCCTGCAACAGTTTCATTATAAAAATCCAATTTCATGCAGATTATTTACTCATATTTACTAAGACAAATGTTTTCAGTCTATTAGTTTTGATTAAACAAATCTGTTTTCAAGAACTGCCTAGAAACCTATTGAATGCTTCCATCAAAAGGACAGTATAATCTCTTTTCTTGTTTTCAATATTCTGAATATTTCCTTGCACTAAAATGTTCCTGCTAAGTTGTAGCATGCCTTGTTTTCCCCAGTCACTGAGACAAAAACTTCTCCTCACTCCAGGAAAAGCCAAGACAAATGGAAAATTATTATATGAACATAGAAGGAAAGATATATATGTATCAGTGTGTGATACATATATATACATATACATAAACATATATATATGTATGTATATACAAAAATACAAGTACTGTAACTTTAATAGGGGGTTTAAATAACAGGAAACAGTTCTACAATACAGCATTCAAATATACAATTTGAAAATATATATTCAAAAATTCAATGCTGAGGGTGTAAAATTTGGGAAATTTTAAGAATGAAGGCAGCACCTTATAATTTTGAGGAAAAGCATTACTACTTTTTTTTTTTGTGATGAATGCAAAGGGTACTTCAACTTGACAGCTCTTCCTTTGCTTCAATGCAAGGTCTGCCTGTAGCAGGGAAACAAAACTTAGTTTGTGGGCTCAAAATTAACGGCTGATCAAAGCTCACAATTTGTAACACTGAGAATATAAAATTTCTTCTGCCCTGAATACATTTGCATAATTGACAGTATTTAGATTGGCTCAATTACACAGAGATGTACTCTTCTGATGCATTTCATCACTCAGCTTCATACTGACAGTGATGGAATAAAAACGTATGTGTCCAAAATTAACTGTGTACTAACATTTCCTTCAGACTGAATTTTAACCCCTTCTCTCTCTTTCTGGAACTTTATTTCCATTAGCAGAGGAAATGTTCTTCTCATAATAAGTCAATATCAGTGGCCTGCTGTAAAAATTACTTTAGTTTAATTCAAACTTAGCATCATTTTCCTTGGGACATGGGATCAATTATGAATAATTCACTTACCAATACCTTATTAAGGGCACATGATATAATATATACTGCACTGTAACAAAAAGTGTTACCAACAGTCAGGTGAAAATACAGATTAGATTTTAAAGTAGAGTACAAAGCTATAGGAAACATGTTCATGCATTCTGTTAAGGCCACTAGGCAATTAGGAGAAATTTTATCTTATTTCTCCAGGGGAGAAGAAACATTTTAACATTTTTCTTTAACTTGGGCTATTAGTACCTACTTTTTACAGCAGAAATCCATCAAAGCAAGAAAAAAAAGCAGCAGAGTTCTAACAAAGTAAGTCACAAAAACCCAACACTTTGTTCAACTTTTTAAGTTCAACTTGAAAATACATGGAAAATTTTTAGATTGGCATATTAAAAGAATCACTGAAAAACCTAATATTTTAGTGATATGTATAATACATTGTGCACAACATCATTAGCTTGACTTTGCAAGCCACGTTTTGTGCAATTCACACGCTTTTTGTATTTTACACTTACCCGTTATAGTAATGCATGCAGTAAAGCACAATGTCATTATATTTTTAGTATCTTGGTTTATTTTTGTTATGGTTTTGCTAGACATGGTGTCAATGCATAGTTGGAAACATCAGTGAATTTGAAATGCACATGAAATACTGGTAGGGAATTGTTAGGCAATTCATCTGTAGCAGGCAGGTGGTGGGTGAGGAGGTATAGCAGGATGCTCTGCCTGGATGGCAGTAAAACAGCTGGAATAATGCCCTATTGGCAAAGTTATCAGTGGTGATTGGAGAAGGGGGTTATCCTGGTGCTTTTGGTGCTGAAAAATGCTGAAACCAGCCTGACTCATCAATCCCAGAGCTAAACACTCCTGACAGAAAGGTGAAGTTGTGGCACACCTGGTAAAGTACCGGATAAAGCAACAAACAAGTGGTACTACTACTACTAACTTATCTGAAGATGCTGAACTGACATAGTTGGCTTGGAAATATAGGGCCCACTCCCATTTATTAATGAGGGGGGAGGGTCTTCCAACAATCTTTCTGGAGATTCCTTTCTTGAGTTGGGATTTGCTTCAAGGTCACCCCTCGAAGCTGAGAGAAAGAGATTTGCCCACAGTCATTGGTATGGGTGA
>VXBC01011674.1:126766-140053 GCA_013399945.1 Ploceus nigricollis
ACTGAGCTAGACTAGTAGTTATAGCTACCTATATTGTATAGTAAATAATTCTGATTAAGATCTTTTAGTCTCATCATTATCATAGTAAGTTATAACCCTAATAATAACCCTAATTTATTTTTATATAAGTACTTCTGGTTTGTCATCCTTAATCCTGTGGGACAAAGCTGTGAAAAGGTTCAATAATGCCTATTTAATCCATTAGCATAAACCATTGACAGGGTCTGGGGCTAAGGCTGGATCCAGCTGTACCCAGAGGCCTCTATGAGGAGTTTAGAGAGCAAGAGGGTCCTGTCTGTGCCTCGTGACTCAGCGGCGGGGGGGATTCTCTATAATCTCTGTAGCTCCCACTCTGCCCACGACACACAGGCCGAAACAAACACCTAAGTTCCCCTTTGTACCCTACCCTGGCTACCCACAAATTACAGCAGTACATGCCACGTGTCAGTTTACCTTGAAAAGCTGCCGATGGCCTCAGCTAAAGCTGCCTAAACGTCAGGTTGAGGTGTGAGACTGCCATGTCTATCTGGAGGGAAAGAAGTCATGGTACAAAGTACTTGCTACTTTCCCTAATATGTGTCTGAGTGGGGCTCACCTATTGCTGTGGTAGAATTGGTGTAAGAACATGACTGGAAAAAACTGTGTTTCGAAATACAGCTCAAAGTTACTGTGAAAGCTCACACAGAAATATCGAGACATAAAGAGAATTAAAATAAGTAGTTTTAAACTACTGAAGATGTACCCATTAACTGGTCCTTAAACATAGCTAGAACAGTACAGTACTGATCTTAAGGACTGTGGGTAGACATACAGTTACCAGAAACGCTACAGCTACAGTCTGAAAGTGAGAAAGTGTAATTCTACACCTTGTTCCTATATACATTTCCCTTTGCAAAAAATCTAGATAAAGCACAAAATTACACGAACATTATACCATGAAATAAGAATACAGAAAATTTTCTACACAGGCTTCAGTGTTCACCCCTTGCACAAAATTTATTAATTATTGGCATTTCATAGCCTGCGTTTTAAAATACAGGATAGAAGTAAATGAATGAGCAATACTCCTCTAGTAACCATCATGCCTCTGGATGAAAACCAATTTTGATCTGAGGGCTCTAAAGCAAGACATTTCTTCTGCTATTTCTGGAAAACTCTAAAGGACAGAAATCCACAGCATGAGAATAACCCTGTAAGGAATGTTTTGCTCTTCCAATATTCTTTCCAACAAAGAAACCTTTTATTCTTTTTATAATAAAGGCTAGACAGGCCCACTGTACTACCAGGCAAGTTTGCATTGGCATACATTTCTAACATGAAGAACAGACAGGACAGGGACTATTCTTTTGGCGCAAAGACACATTTTAAAGAGGTGCAACATTTTCCGTGATTAGCATAGAGCGCTGCAAAGAGCCTTAAGTATTCTGCAACCACAGAAAGTTTCTGGTATTCATTATGACAGGCATGCCATTTAATAATTTTTTTTTAAACTTTATTCTAATATACATTTAATAATGTAAATGTACACATCATGTAAACCCTTACATCCCTTGGTAACCTAAGTTAAACACATGCTACCTTATACATGCAGTTCCATAAAAATGATCCCCTTTGACAGCTATTCATCACAAGCTGGAGTAGTTAAGGCCCCATCTCTTTAATGGGCAGTGAATAAAAAATTTAAAAATTATTAATAGATATTCTCGGCTTGTACCTCATAAACTACACAAGTCTAGACAGTCTTGTCTAGTTAGACAAGACCAGACAACTTTTAATTTGGGACTCTCTCTGAGACATGTCTATAAATGAAAACTGAATAGTCCATAGTGCAAATTACTACCTCATAAACTGCAGCATAACAACACTTTTCCTTATGCATCTTCTTTATGAGGAAACTTATATTTCTGTATAATAACAATAATAATGCATTTTATTTTACACTTATGAGGATGATATTGCACTTAATGGAAAATGCTCTACTGAGTAGTAATGTCTTTAAGCAAACCTGTGTTATAAGCAATTTTTATTTTCTTGTGTCTCCCTGAATCTTCACACGATTCTTAAATATTTACTAAAATTCCTTGGTTCCAAATTAAACAGTATCCATAATTAGTGTATTTTTAAAAATTAAACAATTTGGCCAACACACCTATAACAATACTATAACCAAACTGTCTACTCCTTTCTAATTTTGAAGCTAGTAATTATCTGCAAATTTAGTACCACACAACTACAGGGGGATATAGAATTTAGTAAAAAAACACTCTGTGATTACAGGCTCAAAGAGGTGTGGATAGTGTGAAATACAGGCAGTATTTTTTTTTAAATGGTTGAATACAAGAGTCCAACAGGACTCCTAACATACTAATAAATTCGAAAGGCTAACTGAGGGATTTTTTTAGAATTGCCATACACGATTAAATAATACCTAGCATTTATATAGAATTTCACATTTTTAAAGTGCTATACAAATACTATCTGGATGAAACATATTCTCCAGAGGCAGAATACAAATCCAAAGTGAATGGTGATCAAATGAATGGCACCATAACAGTAAAATGGAATGTAATTATGACAGAGAGGAACTAAGTACTTTATAATCAGCTCACTCTGCATGAACTATCATGGAAGACCACACACTGTACAAAGGAAATGTACAGATATAAAATTACTATCATTCATTAAATAGGTTCTATGACCGCAAGGAATTGACACAAGAGCTGTAATTGGCTCCACAATCTTAAAATGCCTAATTCATAAGGTGTAGGAAACACATGGAAACTCTTCAGTGACAGACAGGCAGGTTATTTCAAGTGCTAGCACAAACCACTTTTAAAAGCCATTATTCCTATACATCAATGCGGATTCCATGTTTTATGGACATTAATTCTCTAGTGCCTGTTAAATACATAATAAATGAACATAGATGAGGTAAAGATGCTGTAATTGCCACATACAGCCAATACGGCAAGGGAGGAGTTTTTCCAAATGGGCAGATCCAGAGGCCATGACGAATCCCGTCACGGACGTGATGAGAAGTCCAGGATATGAACAACATCCAGGGAAGAAAGCACCATGAGTCCTTAAGCCTGAAAAGCTGCATGATAAACTTTAATGTCAGAGCCACCACAGGAATCACAGTAGAACAATGAAGAAGTGGTCTCCGTGGAAGAGTCAGAGCAGCCTGCAGAAGAGAAAAATATTACAACCAATGGCTACAACTGTGACAAGAGAAGAAAAGTTTCATGAGTGTTTACAGGTGCATTGTCAGGTGACTAAGTAGAAGCAGAAAGAAAAACATACTGTTCCTTTCCATTGCAATTAATTTAAAGCCAAATTTATGCATGAGAGTTGTGTGCTGCCCTGTCTCTATTGTATGATATGAATCACGCATCCTACTAAGTACTATCATCAGCAAAACAGGGAGGGAGAGGGATGAGGAATCCTATTTGTCACATAGTCAGGTGGTGCACAGGAACTTGTATAATCTGCTGCACTGATTATATGTATTTAATTTCAAGACAATTAAAAGGAAAACAACCATGCAATACACTTGAAACATTTAGTATATTTTACTTGAAATAAATCATGTGCTTTAATGGCATTTACTCCCAAAAATACATCCTGTATTTTACTACAGTTGTAACCTGTAAAGTTGGTTTAGTTGCACAGTGTTTAAAACACAAAAATAATTTTCAATAGGACAAAAATATGAGCAAGTTACATGTATTTTGATCACCTTGAGACAATACTCTTCATGGACAGGCAAAACAAAGTTCAAAAACCAAGATCTGAAACATTTGTGACCGGGATTTTGTATCAACAACTTGTTTAACAGTAACTCAGTTGAAAGCCTGATGTTTGGTTTTAATAAAGTAAATGTCTAGCTAGTGAGATTAGATTTAGTCATTTTAAGAAGTGATAATGTATATTTAATATACATGTCTGAGAAGGTATTCTGTGGGTGTACTCAGTAGCAACAGCACAAATTCAAACACATTAAAAAAACTGTAATGGTATTTTGGATTTCTACTCGACAAATAAGTAGATTATTGTGTCTGTAAGCACAGGAGAAACAACAGCACACTACCAGAAGGTCTACAGAAGTGCTGATGTGATATTCATTGGCTCAATTCCTGACTGGAGGACACTCGGGGACACTCGGAAAACCTGTAACAAGGCCCCAGAGATGTAAGATGACAGTGTATCTTTGCTGGGTTGGACACATCCCTCACTGCATCTACTGCAGAAGGCAAACAAAGTATCTCTAACCTGTTCATTCTTCAGTGGTGTTAATCCTTGCAAGATTCAACAGCAAGAGGGCCGGGCAGTGGGATTCTGGAACAGGTTCATCACGTTCATGCATAATTTAGATAACTGCATGGAACACTATGTTCTCTTCAAGGAAACTTTGATGTAGCCTTAGCCAGTTTATTAACCGATTAGAGATGGGAAGTTATGGACTACCTTGAAGTACAACAGCTCATGCTTTAAATCACAGCCAACCTCAAAAGGCTTGCAGAAAGCTTTGTTCTATTAGCTTCCCACCACAGGACTGTCCGTGACTCCTGATCAGGTAATGGGATTTAAAAGCTCACAAACTGTCTCAACAATTTTTAACTCTAGTGTTGTGGACCCAATTCCTTTAAGTTGGAGCAAAAGGTGCGATTTCTTCAACTTCAGATCTGTTTCACACAAGCAGATTCTTCACGGATTAAGGTAGAAAATCTTGTGATGGTGAAATGGTTTATCACCTGCCTTACAAAGAATCCTATTTTTGTTACTGTCAACAAGAGGTTCAAAAGTACATACTAACTTAATTTTGAAAAAACCTGAATATTGGTATGTTTTGGCAGATGATCTATTGACTGGCCTCTATTTCTGCACTTTGCCAAAAAACCAGCAGTAAAGTCCAAATTAGTCTTTTCCCTCTATCAAGGGAAAAGGTCTATCAAGGTTAGGTGCCAACAGCAACACAGTGAGTAAGAAAATTTTAATGTTACTTATGTACACCGTTTATCGGTATTGGTGGCAAGGTGATGCTTAAATTCTTTCCATATGAATTTCAGATGGCAGGGTTGTTCATATAGCAAACCTGAGTATTCAATTTCAGCAAGAGAAAGCCCTGTTCTGTAACTGCAGTACAGCCATCAAGCTTCTGATATGCTGTTGCTCAAGGTCTGAGAGAAGAGTCTGTTTCCTCTTCTACATTCTGTGACTAAAGGAACTTACGTCTTTGAGTTGCCAAGCCCTGAAGACAGACACGTAGTTCTGTTTGCTAATATAAGATGCTACATCTCTTTCTCCTAACAGGCAAACTTGTTTGCCTTTAGAAAGCACCAGATCTTAAAAAAAACCCCAAAACCCACAAAAAACCAAAGAAACAACAACAACAAACAAAACCAAAAAAATTACTGCAAAACACCAAAAAAACAAGCCTTTTCCATGTTAAACTTCCTGGAAAAAGTTGCAAACAGAATTTATTTGCAAGTGACCTTTTCCATTTGCCTACATATGCAATCAGATGCAAGATCATCTTGCAGTTGCTGCTCCTCCAGCCTCTCTCACTACAAGGAGCAGCTGGAGACAGGAGACAATAACTGCATGCAGGAGAACCCACACAAATTATCTGCTTTAATGCTCATGGTGACACCATGGATGTTATGTAACAACAGATGCTCCCTCACTGATATTCTGTGGTGCTTCACAAGCCTGAAGTCTTTAGTTCATAGTAACATATTCAATGTAACATACAGCAGTAATATTAACAATACAGTAACATATTCAATGCTACATCAATTGTGCTTGTGCAAAGCTTATTCTCTAGTTCCAGAAATGCTCCTGTACAGCCCAGGTCAGTCATGGTGGCACATTTCCCAGCAGTGTTATATATGTTTGCCACTGACTGCATGTTCTACACTTCTAGGATTTGGTGAGTCTTTAGCACCAAGACAGCAATTTCTGCATGTCTGTTCCACAACATGAGTGTCTGGGCTACAATCCTGGTGGAGTCTGGGAGCAACCCATCATGTCATACCAGCACTCCTGACTGACAGGCTGCAGCAACTACCACCTTTGCAGTAGTCAGTGAGACATGTTCTTCTATACTTGTGTGCACAGTAAAAACCACATGGAGCACAAAGAACTACAAATTCCAAGTAGTGGAGTCATTGTAAACTTCATACTTGTTGCAAAAATAATGTGGGCAAAAGGTCAGATCACATGGTACTTGGTACACAAGTATTTATCAGAGCAAACATACAAATACCATAGGTGACTATTTACCCTGAATACTGCAGAAAAATAATGATGACCATGAAAAACAGACCAATGGCCAAACAATCCAAGCGCTGAGTGGCGTCAGCACGAACAGAAGTAGGTGACTAGAGTGGTGTGAAGGTAGCAATTGGAGGTAGAAGGCAGTACCGCCTTGTGCTGCATAGAAAGGTTACTCCAGAAAAAATAACTCGTCATCAGATTTAAAAGTGATAATGATGAGCTTTATAGGTGATTGTGTACAGTAATGTGAAATATACTATTGGTACAAATTAGTAATAGTGGTGTGGTTGGTTAATTAGACTTATTAATTTATTAGTTATTTAATAATGGGTTGCAAAAGCAGTAAACATGTTAGTCTCTTCAAGCAGTTACTCTCAACCATGCAATTTAAACTTAAAGAATGGGACTGTAACTACCAAATATGTAGTAAAAAAGTATCCCATGAAGTAATAAATTATATAGGTGACAACTTGAAATTATGCCAAGAAACTGACAGGCACATCATACTACGCCAATGAAAGAAAAATTACATATTACAATCAGATCTAGCTGGCTAGACAGCACATAGAAGAAAAGTTTATGAGGATTGCGTTACATCACAAACCAAAGGGACTCTGATGGCACTGTAGGAAGACAAAACCTGTAACAGATTATTACTCTTTTTTTAAAGGATAGAAGCATTGTACATTTGTGCCATTGAAAGGAATTAAACTACAGTATTTGCCTCTAATGAAGTCTCACCTAAAATACTACTCATGGTTTTGGACTGGACCCTTTACAGGTAATTTAGGCAAAAATGCAATACATAGGAGAGGAGAAAAATAGTATGAGGTTTAGAAAACACAAATTTATTTCCTTAAGATTTTTTTTTTGAAAGTTATTTAGTTGAGAATAGAGTCTTTGCAAAGCATACTGGCTTTGCAAGTTTTAATGATGCTTTTGCTCTAAGAGTCAAGAGACCTACACTGGATTATTTCCTTTATTAGCCCAGTTAACATATGGAAAGAAAAGGAGCTGGTACGCAAATCACTTTGAAAAAGCCTTTGGGCGTCTTGTCCTCTCTTTACCTCAGCTAAATACATTTGGCTACTGAAAGGGCTGTGATTCTACCTGCAATGTTTTGTGTTTCTGATTTGAAAAACATTTTGGGGAAGAGCACAAATATCAGCTCTCTTTTGCAAAAAAAAAATAAAGTTAAAGAACAAGAGAACTAGATCTAACTGTCATCGGCAATTAGAAAATTAACTGCAATCTGCTTGGGAACTAAAACAACACAGAAAGAAATTAAGTCACAAAATTACAAAAATTTACCTGGTTTCACATAGTAGGGATAGACTAGGCTACACAAACGTTCCCTATCATGGAAGGTGTAAGGATATTTAACCTTGCCTCACTACCAAGTGGCAGGTCACCTCCCAATTCCATAACACAATTCAGCAGTCAACTTCTCAAACTGACATAGTTGAAGTATGACATCTAGCGGTCATAATTGAGAAAAATACTGGTAATTATCTCAAATGCAGGAAACAGCAGTAATAAAATGTAAATAATTCCTAATAGCTAGCCATTCATTTACTTGCATTCACTGATTTTAAAATAAGAAAAAACAGAGGAGAATAATTAGAGATTTAAATTCTATTCCATATTGTTATTCAGTAATAATATTTTATGACCCATTAATCAAGCTAACTTTCCTTTTCTTTACATAGTTTTATAATTGTACAGCATTTCCACATACAAGAAGTACAGAAAAGGGGAGAACTAGGGACTGCTTAGGGGAGAATGATGCCAGGCACCAAGACATGCTGGAGCATGCCTGTCCATGCAGCAAAATGGTGGTCAGTGGTATCCTGGACTGCACTGGAAATGTGGCCAGCATGCTGAGGGACCCAATTCTTCCCTTTCTCCTTAGCACAGGTAAAGCCAAGAGGGAAAACTGACCAAATGCACAAATAAGAGGCATCTTTTCTCTACAATAAATAGTGATATTGTATGTAAACAAAAACTATTTTTCCATTGTAAGTCTGGTTTTTACATCTCAACTAAAAGCAATATTTGCCTCTTGCACTCAGCTGTCACCTAAATATTTTTTAAAAATTGGTAAACCATTTTTCTTCTTTACTTACATGAATATAAAAAACAGGACATCCTTCCTTCCTTCCTGCCTCCCTCCCTTTTAGCTATTTCCCAATGAGCAAACTAGAGGAGGAAAACTACTGGAAGAGAGTGTCATAATCTGGTAGTACTAATCCTATTGAGAAACTCTGTCCTAACAAGCAGTTCTGCAAATAGATGATGATCCATTCACTGCTTAACAGGAGCTAATTCACCTTTTTAATTTTATTAATAAGCTGATGCTTGCTTTCCTACTATTTTTTGGTTTGGTTTTTTTTTTCTCCAATGAACTATATTTAAATGCAACTCAGACTGCCTTTTTAAACGTAACAGCTCACATATAGCTTGTTCATATGAGAAATATTTAGGGCTGGCTAAAACCAATGTATTATTCATAAGGACTGAATTAAATTAAACAGAAGCTCTATCATTTACGTTTCTGATATTTCTACCCCATATTTCAGGTATTTCTAACCCTTACTGTAAAGAGAAGTGGAATAATCCACTTCATCCACAGAAGTGTGCAAGGCAGCACTTAACTCCTTAAGCTGGATAACAAAGCAACTACATGATATATGTAGAATAGCATGTACATGCGCAAACCCCTGTTTTTTTCCTTTCTAAGTAGCAGAAACTGAACACTAGATGTAAAATATTTTTATGGCTTTTAAAATCGTAACAACTGCATAAAAACATAATTCCTGTATATCTATGAAATCTATTTAATTAAATTATCAATGGAACTTTTTTTTTTTTGTCTAGGACATGGTAGAAGAACAATAACATAAAAAGTGATAAATTAACAAATTACTGATCTATTGACTTACCTTTAATGACAGAGATCCAGCAAGAAAGAAGTGGTCCACATCAATGACAGAGGCAAGGAAGCCAGCGAGAGTGACCTCAGTGAAGTCACTTTTTTTCCTGAGCCCAACCACTATCGCCCAGGACCACATCCCCAGTATACCATGCACTGCATTATCAGATAAGGCTCGGAGCCAGTCATTTTGCTGAATGAAGGAAAACTGCAGGAGTTTGTCTGCTACAAAGCAGAATATCCCCAAACCTAGACTGGAAATAACTGATGCTGTGCTGAAAGTCTGGAGAAGAGCATGGGCCTTTTCAGTCTCAGATGCCATGACAAGAACCATATTGCAGCACACAAGATGTCATCAGGATACACACTGTGCATTGTCCTTTGTATCGTCAGTTGTTCTGTAAATGTCAGAGATCAGAAAGAAAACTATTAAACAAAGAAAATCCATTTGCACAAAACATTTGTTACCACAGCTACAACTAGGCATTAAGACCCCAAATTCAGTGCTTGCATTTAACATTCCCAGGGAATTTTTTATTTCAATTAGTTTATTGATTTGAACACTACAGCTCTGAATTAAAACACCTGACCTGTTTTAATTAGAACCAGCACAAGTAACATGGAGAGCTCTAATTCCACTTACTGAAATCTTAAATATTACAAAATAATTTGAAACATATCTATGATAATACATTGAATGTGTTTCAAGATTCCTTCTGATCTTAAATACATTATTTAATCCAGTAAATAATTAACATTGTAATAACAAAAGAAGATTCAGTTTGGAGAATTCCTAGGACTGATGCTCAAAATCCCAGATTACTCTACAAAACAACTGTTAAAATTCAGTTTTTAATCTATAATTGAAACCACTCCTTTAATTTACATTCTTTGCTAATGTATGTAGTATTCTCCTGTTACCCTTTCCTGAGAAATGCCTTGTTTAGTTTGGAGACTGGAATGTAGAATAAACCTTAAGAAAACCAAACCCACTAAAATATCTTCATTATTTATAATAAACAGAAAGACAACAACCATTTAGTCAAGCAAAGTAATCAAAACCACCTTCTTACAGAGCAAAACTACCTAAGCTTTTCCTCAGCATGTGCTGCAGCAGAGAAGTTGGCTGTTACTTTTAGGACTTCTCTATTGTCTGGCGTATTACCTTCACAACTCCTCTTTTTGCAAGAGAAGTTCTAACTGTCCCAGCTGTTATGCTAGTCTTTTTGGGAAGTCATACAGACAGACCACAGTTTTAAAGTCTATATCTTGCCTAAAAATGGATACTTCCCATGAGTTCGCCATTTTTGTGCAATACACTAAATCTTGACACCTTCTTTATGAAGTGAATTCTTATTATGAAGGGCCTTTTTGAATGTATTAGGCTTCCTAAGCTGACACACAACAATTCATGATTTTAAATATATTATAAATCTCACAAGACATAAATGTTTGTTTCAGATTATTTACATGCCTGCCTGTTGTAGAATTATCCACAAGACAGAACTACTGGCAGTCTCTGTAGGAAAAGAAAAAGCCCACTGAATAATTTATTTAGAAAATATTTTAAAAAGTAAAAGAGAAGAAAGCATGAATAATACATGGACTTTGCACAGAGATAAAAAAGTGGGTCAAGTTTAGAGTCTGTTAACCATGACTGAGCCTCTTCTGAATGAATGTGTAGACACAAAGTATTTCCTGAAACAATGGAAGTGCTGTTTTCTGGTGGCTGACCTTATGTTACACAGGACATTGCTGAATAAATTCCATTTTAAGGAAAACAATGGCAGTCTCTTCACACATATTTCTTCTATATGGCCATCATGTCAGATTGGATTTCATTTAAAATTACCATAAAGGCTGTGTAAGAATCCAATCTGTGAAGGGGTGATGTAGCAACATACCTTTAAAAAGCACACCAGTAATCAGAATCAAACTTCCTCTGGGCCTAGGAGAACATTTTTTTTTTCCATTGCAGGTGCCTTACTCCAGTAGGAAATGTCTACGGTCTATGCCTCAGGGTTGAGCCTCTGTGCTTTCTGCATCCAGCCTGCCCAGTCCAGTGCAGGAAATACCAAACACCATTTGTTCCATCCTAAATAGAAGCAAACCAGGCACCAGTAAGCACTGATACTAGACAAAACAGCATACATGAAATATGAACAACAGTAAAAAAAATCCAGAAAGAATAAACATATATTTAATTAATTTGTAGACAAATATTACTGAGATAAAAGCAACTTCAGCTAAGCTTTGAAGCTCTGTAAAAGAAAGCAGAAAAAAGACCGTAAACAAAGAGAAGAGCAGAAATAAAAACAGAACATGATAGTAACTAAAAAATAATAGAACACAAAGTCCAAAAACAACTGTTCCAGTCTTCTACACAATTGCATTTCAACAGATAGAGCAATGAATTTTCATAGATTTCTTCTTGTGCCTAGAAGATTCCCATCTCATGAAACATTTTTGAGTCCCATTCAAGGATCTCTTTTTAAATTCCACCCCATCACTTAGTGACCTTGGAATAGATAAAGAGAGATCTAGAAATTCATATAGCGATAGAGGTCTGTGTCAGTCCTGTGTTAGGCTTACACTTTTGCTATGGGTAGTATTAGCATATGTTTCTTGAGCTAGAATGAAGAACAGGATGCAAAACTGGATTCAGGTTGACCATAGTCAAGAGCTATGTCCAACTGTTCTTTTTAAATCTCCTTTTGAGGTTTCAAAACCTGTTTCAGCCTCCTTTTGAGACAAAAATAAGTGCTGCCTGTGTAAAAATCAACTCACATTCCCAGGTACAACAGCATTTCCCAGAATTATTCTGCAGATCAAGAAGGAAATCAGACCAGAAAAAGTAAAACTCTGGTCAACCAAAATAATCTCTGAAATTATAAATTTTCATGTAAAACTAGAACATTTTTTCTTCCTGAAAAATGATGCTTTTCAGGCTCTTTACAAAATGTCACAATACAGTCAGTTCCTCCAACCTATAAATCTCAGAAAGCAGTTGTGTAGCTTACATTCTTGCTAAAACAGAAAAGTGGGGAATAATTCACACAAAAATGCTTAAAAACCTCTGTGTGGTCAGTAAAGTTAACATCCTGAAGGGAAGTTCTAGGTTGGTTTTACATAAAACACAACAGCTGATAGAGTAACCCAGCTTTGAGTTGTGGTTTCCCATGACATTTTTACATGAGATAAAGCACTGAGCATAATCTCTGTCCACAGTCTCAAAATGGAATTTTGTAGATATGCTTAATTTAAGGAAACGATCAAAGTAATTTTTATGAACACACAGTTAACACTTTAAATTACTGTCACAACAAGATATTTAGATCAAAACTGTATATATACTTTTGGGAAAACAGCTAAGAGGCCATGGTGTATGAGCAAAACAAAAATCAAATGGCTAAAATTACCACTTAGAAATACTGCTCTGCATAATTTCTGCCCCAGTTTTACATTACACTATCAGATATGCAAATACATATAGGAATTTAATGCATGAAGTTACGGGATCACAGAATCAATTAGGTTGGGCAAGACATCTGAGATCATCAAGTCCAACCTACAACTGAACAACACCCTGCCAACTAACAGAATTATGCATTCTACACAAGAAGTTAAAAGACTTGTAATCCCTTACAATTCTATAATCTCCTAAACCCCTCGTTATTGGATGTTAATTTATATTTAAAACTGCATGAAGCAGAATTAAGACACCAGCTCAAACCTTTAGCATAAAATCTTATGGAAAGGAGATCCCAGCCTAAGACCATCTGTGAACAACTGATAGTGCCAGCATTTTTGGGTCAGATAATTATAACACATTATTGGAGTGATCATGCAAATATTTTTGGGCCAGATAATTACAATGCATCGTTGCGGTGTTCGGCCGGATAATTACAACGCATTTTTGGGGTTGGAGAGGGCAAAAGCCCAGAAGGAAGCGGCAGGATTTTACCAAGACGCTGAACAAACTAAATTAAAACCAGCAGGAAATCAACCTGGAAACCCGAGATCATCAGGAGCGTGAGGGGAGGCGCGGGCCCCGGCGGGGGAGGTGGCTAAAGGTA
>VXBC01011674.1:140082-150721 GCA_013399945.1 Ploceus nigricollis
GGAGCCGCCGCCGCCCGCCCCGCCCGCCCCGGAGCCCACCTGGAGCGCGGCCGCCGCCATCCGCACTTCAGCCCATGGGGCTCTGCCGCTCCGATGCCGGCCGGAGCGGGCTGGGAAGCCCTGAGGCAGCGGGCTGGAAAGCGCCTCAGGGATCCGGTTAGGAAGCATGCGTGGCCGCGGAGCAGGCTGGGACCCGGATCCGCCTCGTCTCCTCCCATCCCCGCCGGGCGCGGGCAGCAGGGCTTGGTTGTAAGGGAGAAGCGTTTCCTGGATTATTAAACGCAAGGTTTGGTGTTCGCGCTTCGGCTGTTTTAAGTGCTGGGAGGGAAATCGATGATGAAAGTTGAGTGTTTTGTCATTAAGGACATGGTGTGCCTCTGATAGACCAAGAGCCAGAGAAGTGTCTTCTGCCCTCAAATTAGTACTTATTTACTCAAAGAGAGCACTATAGAAAGCATTTGGGAAACATTTTATTCTATATTAAGACTTCTTGGTATAAGCGCCTGAATAAAACCACGTTTTTACAGTGAAAACTTCCCGTGTCTACCCTGGTAATTTCAGCAGCGATCCCTCAATCACATTGATTCGAACATATATTCAAACATAAAAAGCAGCACTGTCAGGTCAGGCCTGATCTATTTATACAGCAGCGCTCCATTATCTCAACTGTTCTCTTCGCCTATACCAAATATAGCACTGGCATTATTATTGATATTACACTGGCACCTGACAGACTTCACTGGGAATATACTGGCAACTTGTCCCTCTGGCTTCAGCCTTTATTTCTCTCTCCCTGCAGAGCCTCCTCAGACACAGCTTGGACAGCTCCTGTGAGGACATGGAACACAGGGCTTCACCTTCTAGAAGCAGCAAGCAGAGATTCAATATCCTGAATGACTTCAGAAGTTTTTTCCAAAGCCTCCAAGACACAACCTTCACTGAGTTCTTCTGTCTCACCCCCATTTTCTTTTTTTCTGACAGTGATACCAGACGGATTGGATTTTGCAGCAGATGTCCCTTTCAGAATGTTGCTATTGTCTAATAAAACTAGTGTTACTCTGTGAAGAAAAAATGTCAGACTCTTCCTCCTAAAGAGAAAAATTAGTCTCTGCATTTGTATTCATCATTCTGCCTTGCAAATTCTCGTATTTTGTAGCATGGTAATTACATACAGGTAAAAAAAGAAAAGGACTGTATTACTTAAAACATCTACAACATTTATAGAAAAATGCCTTTTAGACTTCAATTTATCCAAAAGTTACTTTGAAAAGAAAAAGGGTGTTACACTTCAGTTTAACAGCATGCACTTTTCATACTAATAGAATTGAACATTGGCTTAAAGACAGTTTTAGAGTGGCTTTAAGCAGATTCAGCACAGTGCACATTTCCAGCTGGCTGAACACAAGAGAACAATACTAAGGTAGCTGATAAACAGAAAGACACTGTACTGCAACAACAAGCCCAAAGGGAACTGTGTTGTTCCTCTTTCAAGAACAGATCAGCAGATGACTCTTAGCAATACTGCTGCAATACACATTAAAGGGCTTTGTCTTCTGGTGACTTTTCATTTTAGTTTTGTACTTCAACACTGTTTTTGGGGGTTTTTTAAAATCTTTACCACAAAGTAAGTGATAAAACAAAAAAGATAAGTAAGAAAATGAGGTTGTTTTAAGAAGTGAGACAGTAAAAGAAGGTAAGATCAGGATAGAGAGCCTTTGATGACATAAACTGCAGATTTGAACATGCAGATAAACAGCAGAATATAAAAGTGAAAAAAATCTTTACAGCTTTTAAAAGAATACAATTAAATCCCTGTATTTTTTCAAGCTCAGCATCAGCAGACCTGCCCAAAAAAATAAAGGTTATTTCTCAAGGATATTTTCTACTTCAGATTTTAATTTTTAACAGTTTCCAGCAATACTGAGAATTAGATTAGCAAAATCTCAGTCTTTGATACCACTATTTAATGGCTGACATTTTTCAATCATTTGTGTTTCCAAAAATTTCTTCTCTGCTCTAAGAATAGTCTCTTTTCTGTAAGTATGTATAAATATAGACAGAATTTTCATTTCATCAGCTATAAAATGCTGCAAATATAATATAGCTGATGCTATAAAATGCATCAGCTGAATCTGCTATAATTTAAGTAAGAAGTGCAACTGCAATTTATTCAATTAGCACATTTTTAATATCCCAATGTTTGCAGATAATGTCAGTAGATGTTTGGTCAGTAAGTAGCAAGTGCAACTGCAATTGATTTCAATTAGCACATTTTTAATATCCCAGTATGTTTAGACATTATGTCAATAGATTTTTGGTCAGTAGCATGTATTAAAAAGGACAACTACATCAGCAAGAGATGCAACTGTCATTAGGCAGTTCAAAGTACTGTTTTAGATGCTTGATGTTCTGTTAAAAACCACCTGTCTTAGTCTGATATCTTTTCACTGCAAGACACTATCTTTGTAACATTAACTGTCCTTTGACAAAGTCACCATAATTCTGATTTTTAAGACAGGCAAAGCTCAATGAAACAACCTTCACCTGAAACTCACTGAACATTTTAAACACTGAATGAAAAACGTGAAACCATATACAAAATAAATGGACTTGAAAAATAAATTTTTATTTTTGAACATTAGGAAATGCAAGATATAAAATTCAAATTATAATATTTTTGAGTTTTGTTTTCAACATTATTTATAGTCAGGTATTTGGGATAAAGATGAATACCAATTTTCTTCAGTTACAGAGTGTGCAGTATATTCAGCAATCTCCTTCCTTTCATTCAAACTTCTGCACCATTCTATTGCTGTTCTGATGTACCTGTGTTAATAAGAAAAGTCAAAAAAGTAGTTATTTATATGAGAAATAAACTCCATTTTTGAGTGAAAAACTGAAGGCACTAAGGAATACACCTGGATCTGAAAGAAAAAGCTATGATTCAAAATCTAGCTTTTTCTCCTAGCTTGCCTTGCCATTTTTTGTTTAGAATCTTCTTCATATTTAGATCTATACAGTTATAGCAAATTATAACAAAGCTGTATGTTTTGCAATGAATAGTGTACAAGTGTTAATTTTTGTTTGTGAATATCTGCTTGCTAAAATGCAGCACAGAAAACTTCTGATGATTCCCATAATGAGCAAGCAGATTAGAAAACAATCTGCAGGTGGAGGTCAATATCTGTAATAAAGCAAAAATTGGATAAAGTGCTGTTCAGTCCTATATATCAGCTCTATACAGGACAAATACTTCTGGGCTTTTTTTTTTTAATCCACCGAAGTAAATGCCAAGTTGCAGCTCTAGTTATTTTTCTAAAAAGACATTGCCATAACAGTTATAATGGAATCACAGCATGCAGTGGCCCTGAGTCACACAGGTCTTGAATCTTTGCCAGAAATAAGATGGAGCTTTTATCATTACATGTTTGATCCCTACCAGTTTATTGTCAGTAAATACTATTTATTCATCTAAGAGGATTTATAAATAATACTTTTTATATTTAAATTGTTTAAGTTGAACAANCACCAGCCTACATCTTTATTTATCTTAGAAGAAAAAAGAAAAATTGATTTTCTGCTGCAGTCCAAAGGAAAAAAAGGCAAGTATAATCTGCCAATTTAAGAATGAAATATCTATGAACAATCCATTTTAAAAACTTACCAGTCTGTGGTTTGCTAGGGATAGAATCTGCTATAGTCTACTATAACAAAGGCAGGGGAAAAACACCTGGCAAAGCCCCAACTCTTGCTTTGTGCTATTCAAGAATAAATTATTTCTAAAAGTGTGTAAAAATGTCTCCAAACCTGTAGAATTCTCAATTATTTTTTGTTTTTGTATTTTATTGGCATCAGAACTTTTGTTTGGTATTCTCATTAATTTCCTAGTAACACTTTTTCATGGAAAGTTTTAGGAATAGTCCTTCCTCTAAGTCACATGTTACCTGGATCTCACTACAGGAAGAGTTGAAATCCCAAACCATAGTCAGGGTCATCCTATCCCAAAAAACAGCATGGACTTTATGATCTGAGTACACAATCAGTCTTCCTGTGCTGGGAATAACTTTTTCATGCAGCAAAATTGGCAACATTTCTCGTCCATCAGTCTCAGATACCTAGAACCAAACAAATACACTAAAAACTTGAAGAAAGGCTATTTACATCATTACAACTGTCTGTATCAGATCCAGATTTTTAATTCACTTGCTTTTCCAGATCATAACCAGCTCTCTTCATCATGCAATTGCTTCTTAAATATAACTTTTAAATGCATGCTTTTGGTTCCCAAATATCTGCCTTCTGATCTGTGAGGATACACGCCATTCTTCCCTCTAGATTAAGTCCTATTCCCTATAGTCTGTATAATCATCCTTATAACTCTGCAAGATTTATAAATTTTCAGCTACATACCACTTTCCAGCAGCAGAGATAATAATTATGACTTAATGACAGTTTTGTTTTGCAGCAATACTGAAGAATTCTGAGGAGAGAAAAAAAACCAAAGTATTAAGCATTAATTCCTACTGTGTCTTCTAAGCATTTGCAGATTTTTGTTTTGTAAGTTTAGATATGCCCTCAGTGCTAAGATAACTTCCTTTAATTTTTATACTTAAAGTATAAAAATTAAATAAGTATTAAAAAAATAAGCGTTTTGTGTAATTTTAACTCCTGTCCTTTCTAAGTCAGTGGAATTAATGTAACAAAGGTAAAGTTACTTGGTTGCCTGAGTAATAATGGAGGATATAGAGTATGGATGTCCTGGCACATCGGGAGGTAGGCTGCTCACTGAATACATCTTTTCTTCCGCCTGAGTAAAGAGCAGAAAGAAGATGAGTTAGCTACAGGTACCGTAGCATGAAAACATAAGAGCAAGTTACGAAATTTCTAACCTCCCATAAGCCAACTATAATCACATTTAAATCTGCCACAGAACACAGACAAATATCTAATTGAAAATTGTATCCTTAAGCCTACGTCTGTGTGAAGAAATATCCAAATATTCAGTTTCTTTACACTCAGTGAGAACCAGGAAGTTCTCTTGTCAGACAGTAGACTACAGGTCATTACTGAGTGGCAATGTTTGACTACAAGTTAAAGGCTGGGTTCCAAGAGTACAAATCTGATCCTTAATTCTGCTTTAAAAATACAAGGTGTTGCATTAGCACTTGAGAGGACCTCTCCTCTGGGGGAACTTAACAGACAGGCGCAGAGGTAAAATCCTTTTCCAGCACGGAACAACTGGCCTGCAGCAAAGCCAGAACAAAACCTGCATCTTCTAGGTTCTGTCTTCATACAGTAGAAAACACTTCTAAGTACAAAGAGATAAAACTCTAATCAATACATTAACTTCAAGACTAAACTTCTAAATTTGTGAGAAATGGTTGTTGTAGACTCTTACTCTTGAGTTTTATAAAATAAATGTTACAATGAGGAAGAATTTTCTTATTGTGTAAAATTTACAAAAATAATTTCTGAAACAGAAGGAATAATTTCATTTTTTGTATGACTGATGGCTTGATTAAGGCATTATAGTAATTACCAGTGTGGGGACTTCTCTACACATTGCACAGACAAATGTCTTAAGGAAGCTGCTAATTTGAAGGAATTTGGAACATCCTTTTAAATAGATTTTTAGCAAGTATTTAAAATGCTGTGTCACTGGACAAGCAAAACAGGTTATCAAACCTGAAGAAAAAAATAAGCAGGGACACATTTTCAGCAACTCAGATGTGAAAAATTTAGACTGTTTCACAAACAGTAGAATATACTAATAATGTCTTTTAACACAGAATATTAATGTTACTAGACTCTTTGTCTGCACATGTGCATGGGGGTGCGATTTAAATAAGCAAAGTAAAGCTTTTTTTGTGTCAAGGTAAACACCTCTCAAGAGCTGCTCATTCCAATGACCACAAAACATAGTGATCCTGAAAAGAAAAATCCAACTTTCTTAGTAGACCAGCCACAGCTAGTGTACACAGAAAACTGCCAGACTGAACAATTTCTGAACAATCTAAAGGTCTTAATTGAGAAAAAAGCTCTGAAAAAACGTTGCAGTGCTGCTAAACATTTTGTTTAGATGAGATGAAAATTTAGGAATTACACTGATGAAACATTAAGAACACTCAGCAGAAAGATTAAAGGGCTAAACATCAGTGATGCTTTTATCAAAGGCTTTTAGGTGCTAATAGCAGTTGTAGCAATTTGAATTTGAAAGTCCTGTTGTTGGTTGGTTTTTTTCTGTTTTTTTTTCCTTAACCATATGGACCAGGTGACTTGCCAGGAAAATCCACAGCTGAACATGTGAATTATGGAGGTCACCAAGATAAACGCTTCCAAACTGTGAAATCTTCAGCAACAAAAGGAGAGAACTAATTTGCAAAGAAACCAAGTACCATAATTTTAAGTGAACTCTGTGGGAACTCCAGCTGTCCAGTAAACCTTTAAGAAATCAGATTATCAGATCCCTTAAACATGACTTCAAATTCAGGCCTGATAATATACCGTGCTAGAAAATGTGAAGTTCAGTGAACAAACAGCAGAAACAGACTCTGACATGAAGACTGTGTTCCATTTCTCAAAGAGTGATAAAGGGACAAAGTAAGACATTTCATCTTAGATGTTAATTCCCATACAAATAAAGTGTTCCAGATAACACAGATGATCTCCTACATACCTGTAGAAAACACCCTGGCACCACACAACTTGAATTAGCTGATGGAATGAATACTCATCCGTATCTTCATTCTGAAAGAAGTCACAGAATGTCCACCTGTGTGTGTAAAATACAATGACAGCCTCACTAAGTCCATATATTGGTTGTTCTTTTGTGTGTGTTTGCTGGTAATCATTTCTGTAACTAGAACTGCTGCACGCACACTTACTCAAATGGTAAATGGACACATATTTTCAGAGTCCTCCAATTCCTTAGAAATCCACTTTAGTTACCAAATTAAACTTCTCAATCCTGCAAATTTTTTTGTTATTTTTAGTGATGCTGACAGACAACAAATGTCACTGGCCACCCCAAAAATATTATCTTTTCAAAACTGAAGAGGAAAAACCAAGCCACCCCAATACAAAACCTGTGTTCTTTTTTCGATATTCTCTTTTTCATTTACATATTCATACAGCATATCAGAAAATAGTTTTTTAATCTGAATTAATTACTATAGCTTCATTACAATAGGTTACAGAATGTTGGTTTTACAATGTCATGTTTCAAGAAGTTCCTAAAAAACCCACAACTGATAGTAATTTTAAACTTTTTTTTAATAGCTAGGATTCAATTATTTTACTAGAAGTTGAAGTTCCAAACTGCAGAATTGTAAAACATATGTTAACAACTAGAAAGTAAAGAGTTTAAATTTCCTGTGTAGATGTGGGGCTCTGCAGCTGAGTGGCAAAGCTGTAGGTAAACAAGAAACTGCTTCATGTGTTTCAGGGTCTCCGAAAACATCACCTTCAATAGCTGTACAGCTGTTTGTCTCATATGTCTTTATTACATTTTCCACAGTATGTAAGTTACAGCATTTTAGGGCCAAGGACAAAGGATATTTCCATTCTTCTGGGCACAAGAAAATAGTCCAATGCTGTGTAACCCATGTGTATCCAGAAGAACAATTTGTGTGGAACAAAGGGACTCCATCTCTTTGGTCCTTTGGTTTGTTCCCTATATCTACCTTCAGCACAACCACATTTATTCCTAGTCACTATTCTTCTTTGTTTTGATTAGACTTCTGCTGCAGAATTTTTACCTGGTTTTCCACATTGATCTCCGCTTTGATAGTTGCTGTTCTTTTCAGAGGAGCATGAGGATGCTGCAGATGACTGGCTGACTTTGCATAAGAACTCCACTGTAAATTCTTGCTGCAATTCTGACACGTAAAGGTGAGCATAGCCATCTACAGATGAGATCTTCACAGTGTAGTTGTCTAAACATTTTATCAGATCAGTGTAGCAGTGTGTTCCGGGGGNCCCAAAGGTGTCTCTGGGGGGAAAAACATCCCAGCAGCCGCCATTTGGCACCAGCAGGACAAGCTCAGGCAAGTCTCTGTCAAGAATATTGGACATACCAATAGATCAGCTGTCGCAGGGTCAGGCCATTTAATTTCTAAGATATCACTGAGAAGAATCTAATACAAGAAAAAGGACTGGAATGTGCAGCAAGACAAAAATTACCTTCTTCCCAGAAACTGCAATAGAGCATTTACATTTAAATTAATTCAGTCCTTCTGCAAGGTGATGTATGGCAAGAAATGTTGCTCTGTATTTATCTGCGTGTATGAACTCAGAGGAAGCAAAACATCTAATCTTCATATCTGTTTCCTCCTGTACAAACAGAGTTCTATCTAGCAATAATGTTTAAATTTAATTCAGTCATAAATTAGTAAGATACATGGGCAACTGATCAGGCACAACTGTACATATTTGTGTATCCAATGGCTTCTTCAGAAACAAGGGAGAGACTGGCGAAATTATCTTGTTCATAGCAATTATCAGTGAATTTGATAAAGAATTGCAAAAGGACAGTAAAAAATAATTAATACCAGACAACAAGGCTGCAGGTAAACTTTCAGTTGAGATAAACATAATGTGATCTCAATGGGGAAAGGCAATCCTAACTATATACAGTTAGATATATTTGTATATAGGAGGATGGGCTCCAAGCTGACTGCCACCAACCAGAATCCTGGTGTTGTAATTCTCAGTCCCATGAAAACACACTCAATGCTCACCAGCAATTTAATCAGTATGAAATGTTTGAAAGTTCTAGGAATGGAACAAGGGCAAACGGAACATATAGCAATACTACTGAATATATATTCACAGCTAACCTGCATTTTGAATACTAGCTGCAGCTCTGAACAGGCCAGACCACTGACAAGATCCCCCTCATGGAGCTGTCTAGATATGTGGATGGTTGGAGTGGCTGAAAAAGAGCCTAAGCACACTACAGGAATGGGTTGTTTTGAACTCAAGCATAAGGCAAGTAACAGAGTCTAAGTGTTTATGTGCCCATGAAAGTATTGTTATGGTAGTAACAGGCCTCGGGCCTTAGGTTAACTCTGCTAGGCCCTAGGCTGGCCTGCCAGGCTCGTTAACAATTTGCTATGAGAGCTGAAGCTCACTAACTCTTCCTTTTTCATGGTGGACTGCTGGAGTGTGGGAAACAGCAAGGTCCTTGAAAACATGGGCACTGTTTGATAACAGGCCACAGAACAATAAAGTGACAGTAAATTGCTGGACAAGGACAATCTCAGGAGTTCTAAAAAGACTATTTTGGCTTTAAGAAAAGCAGGAGTTTTTCTCAAAGTGAGGGAGAAGAAACCAAAGCAACAAAAAAGGGGTGTGGGGGAGAAGCCAACCAATATGGTAAGGTGCTTGCTGTGGCCTAGGAAAGTTATCCTTCAGCATCCTGAAGCAAGTAGTCAAAAGGGATGCTGTAAGTTAAAAACAGTCTAGAAACCCAGCCAACCTCCAAAGGAGCTAGATCTTTCAAGGCCTGAGAGTAGGTGGAACTTCCTCCTCAGTGCAAAGAACAGAGCATCAGCTCTTTGCTGCTGTACTTTGCACTGAATGCATGATAGGTGAGGATTGCTGTCTTTTAATTAAGTATATAGTGACACTGAATGACAGAGCTTTAGGCAGCTAAACACCAACATGAAGGGTGTTACTACTGAAGTGTCAGTCTAAAAGCTTTAAAACTCACCTGATTAATCAGTTGTCTTAGGATTCCCACCATGCTGTGCAGACACTCACTCAGTGGGAGCACCCGGAGAGATGCTGATCTGGAGCAAAGCTTCCAGAAATGCTAAATTAGTCTCTGCATGGATGTTCAGTCTGACCTGGAGTGGCCATTCCCACAGTAAGACACTTTGCTCCATTCCTTTCACAGACCCCAGCAGCATTTTCACAGGGGTACTCCAATGGGGAGATCTGACAGCCTCGGAAAACACCATCCTGTTGCACTGTGACCTCCCTGAAAAGTTTCTACTGCCAAAATGTAACAACGTACAAAATCCTAGGTTTTATCCTTTCTAGGAATAAACTAACTTTTAGTATTTCTTTCGACAAAAAAATTGCATTAATAGAGGTCTAAGTAAGAGTTAAAACTGTAATTTAAAACGGCAGTAATTTGAGAAAGATGACAGCTCCATTAGCCAAACTGCACTCGATAGATCTCCTCGGCCTGTACTCACACACAC
The DNA here is from genome assembly GCA_013399945.1 of Ploceus nigricollis. Taxonomy (NCBI): domain Eukaryota; kingdom Metazoa; phylum Chordata; class Aves; order Passeriformes; family Ploceidae; genus Ploceus; species Ploceus nigricollis. The sequence goes on from VXBC01011674.1 coordinate 150,291, forward strand.
GCATGTGAAATTATATTAAATCAAGCAGAGAAGTTTTTTTTACGAAAGCATTTTTTTACGAAAGCATTACTCGCCTAATGAGCAATCCCACCTTTTTTCTTTCCGAAGGTATAACACGCGAAGGCAAGTATGGATGAGAAGAAAACGCGCTCCAGAAATCTAGTGCTCGTAGAAGTTGCTCCTGTTGAAGTGCAGAGAAAAAAACAAACCTTATTACGATTTTTTACATGCAGTGATAAAAAATTTATGTTGATTTCATACTTTTTGTGGAGCTGAGGCTATGAAACCTGCTCCGTTTTTTACAGAGAGAAACAAGAACTCCCGTTGGGCCGTGAACCGCGGGCCGCCCCGTTGCGGAGCAAGGAGGCAACTCCGGCACTGCCGAAGGGATACTCCCAGGGACGGCGCAGGGACGAGGGACAGCGCTCCCG
>VXBC01011675.1:0-14394 GCA_013399945.1 Ploceus nigricollis
AGATCACCTGGTTCCCCCTCTGCTATCGGCAGGGACACCTTCTACTGTCCTAGGTTGCTCCAAGCCCTGTCCAGCCTGGCCTTTGGGACTGCCCGGGATCCAGGGGCGGNGGCCACAGCTGCTCCGGGCACCCTGTGCCAGGGCCTGCCCACCCTCACAGGGAGGAATTCCTTCCCAGTATCCGAACCTAAATGTCCCCTCTTTCAGTGTGAAGCCATTCCCCCTTGTCCTGTCACTCCAGTTTCCGATGCTGAATCCCTCTCCTGCTTCCTTGCAGCCCCTTCAGCACTGGAAGGTGCTGTGGGGTCTCCACACAACCTTCTCCAGGCTGAACATCCTTAATTTCCTCACCCTGGCCCCACAGGGAAGGTTTCCCAATCCCCTTTTCAGCTTCCTGGCCCTCAGGCACTCTCCCCGGTGCCCACTCAGTACCTGACAGGAGGTTGGAGCCAGCTGGGGGTCAGTCGCTTCTCCCGGCCAACGAGGACGAGAGGAAACAGCCTCAGGCTGCACCAAGGCAGGTTCAGGTTGGATATTAGGAAGAATTTCTTCACTGAAAGGGAGAGGCTGCTCAGGGCAGCGGTGGAATCACCATCCCTGGAATTGTTCAAAAACCATTTGATGTGGCATTTACAGTGTAACAGTGGACCTGGCAGTGCTGAGTTAATGGTTGGACTCAATGATCTTGGAGGTCTTTTCCAGCCTTAGGGATTCTGTGATTCTCAAATGCTGGGACGGCAGGACAGCACCACAGCCACCATCTCCTGCAGCGGGAGGCTGAGCACTCCTCTTGGAGACACAGGATACTTTGGGATGACTTCAGCCTGATTTGTTTATAAATTTAGAATTTGCCTCCAGAGCTGGCAACTTGGCATTTTTCACGAGACCTAAATATACTCCTTGAAGGCGTGAACTGTTTCCATAATAAAGCCTTTTAGAATTGACTCATGAAAACTCATTTAAAGCTGTATTTTGGCAGAGTGAGGGGAAGTGCTGACTGCAGTGGTAGAGCTTGTTCACAGTACAGAGGGAAGAGCTGAGGGGAAGGGAGTAGAGAAGGGCAGCTAAAACTACCTGCTACTAACATCACCTTACATGGCCCATTAAAGATCCTGTTTCCAACAGTTTCACCAGTTTTTCATGCTTGGGTTGGAATTTTCTCTATCATATTTCTGGAACAGACCAAACTTCTACAGTAAATTTCACCCAAGAGGTGTTTTTCTGGGTTTAAAAATAAAGTTGTGCCACAGATACAACTTAACCTTGAACAACTTTTGCTTGGAGTGTTACAAATTTTTGGCAGGTAGTTTTTTGATGTTCTCAGAATATCTGGGGGAAAAAAATCAATCACATCAGAAGGTTTGGGGAGTTCACATTCAAAATGATTTCTTAAGCAGGGATCCCCTTAGATTTGATCCATCAGAGGTGTGTTCAGCTCAAGACTGAACAAGATTTCCACTGAAATCACAACTCCAGGCTGCTGCAGAGCAGACAAGGGAGAGATGCCTACAAAGAAAGCTGGCAGGCTGCATCCCACAGATAAGAGAAAGTGTAGGATCTAGACTTTATAGGTCTGAGGAAGCACATAAAAAACCCATTCACTAAGGATTGTTGATTAAATTACTACAATATAAAGTTTAAATATCGCAGTAATACCAGAAATCAGCCATCCATGCCCACCTGGGATAGGATCTGTGCAGAGATGCAGTAAGTTATACACCCTGCAAAGCCCTTTTCTCATGTCCCTGTGCTGGTTTGGCCCAGGATGATCATTAGGAACTTCAAAATGTGGAGGCTGTTAGAAAATCCAAGAGCACACACTTTGCAAGTGACGCCAGAAGCCTGATCCCATCCCAGACCCTGAGCCAAAGCCCCAAAGGCTCCTGTCAGAGCATTTGGTGCTATTTGTGCCCAGCATCACCAGGGCTGGAGGGAGTCCTGGAGCCCAGGCAGTGCCCAAGGCAGGGACAGCAAGGACAGGAGGCTCAGGGCTGTTTCCAGTTGGGTTCTGAATAATTCTCATGGGTGGAGACACAAATGCTCTGGGAAACCTGTTCCAGTGTACAAGCCACCCTTACAGTAAAGTAGATTTTCTCATGTTAAAATTAAATTTCCTGTGTTTCAGTCTGGGCCCTTTGTCCCTTTTCCTGTCACTGGGCACAGCTGAGAAAAAGCTTCTCCAGCCTGAGCAATCCCAGCTCCATCAGCCTCTCCCAGAGGGGCAGATGCTCCAACCAAGACAGTGCAATTACAGCAACTCTTTCCCCAAAATCCAGTATATCACATTATAGGATCTGAAGTGATTTCACCATCCACAGAGATTAACAGATCTATACTTACCTCCCACTGAACATATGGATTTGAACTACTCTAGCTCCTCTGTCAGCAGAATGGCTATTTTAAATTGAGGCAATATGAAATATTATTCAATAATGCAAAGGAAACATTGCATTGCAACTCCATGAAAATGGCATTGGGGTTTTCCACCTTTATCTGGTAATTACCAACTTGAGGCCTCTGTTGAAAAGCAAAGTGATGTCTTTCATAGCTTTCAAATGCATTCTGTGATCTAAAAGCCAAATAATTTTCATCCACGTCAACACTGGCAATGAATATCCTGCTTAGCCAAAATATTACATTAATGACACCTAAGCTGGTGCTCTGACTTCAGAGAGGTCTTAAGCAACACTTCACAAACACAGTGATGTGAAATCTCCAGAGTCACCTGTGCAAACCCATGGAAACTGGGGTTGCATCATGAAAAAATAAGATTGCAAATAAGGTTACCTGCTTGTTCCACACCTCTACTCAGTTGAACTCACAGAGTTTAATATATTAACTTTTTTTGGTTATGCCTGAATACTCTTCATGGTAACAAACCTAAAAAGCAATGAGAGGAATCCCCTTCCTTCTTTTGCATTGCTCCCACTGACAAACACCTTTCCTGTAGCTGCAAATCTCCTGATAACTAAAACCAGAGCTCAGCTCTGCTGGAGATATTCCATGTGACCCAGAGAACCCAGCTCTGCATGGCCAGCACTCCAGCACTGGCACCAGGAACCACTTTTCCCCCAAAAGCCTTCTACTTCTGAATGCCAGCAGCAAGAGCCTGTGAAAAATGAGCAGATGCTGCTTTTACCTTTCGACTTTTCAGGGTGGAAGCACATTTGAAGCAACCTTTTTCAGTGGCACCATCTGAGAATTTTGGCAGTGTGATGGAGGGAGATGAGCAGAGAGATCTCCAAAGCCTTCCTTGGAATTACATCCAGTAACTTCCATTTCCTCCATGAGATTTAACCAGCCTTGTGACTACTTTGGGTCAGTGTGCCCATTTCAGTTTGAAAATACTTCTTTGCAAAATCCCTCTCTCACAAACAATCAAACAAACAAACTACCAGGAGTAAATTGACTGAGCAGGATGCTTCATGGCAAAAATAGATGTCTGAAGCTGCCAGCAAGATGCTAAAAGTGAACATTCTGTAGGGACAACATTAAAGCAAGCCCAAGTGAGTATGAGAAATCAGAGTAACACACAGATTTTCTTACAGAGCCAATTCAGAGCCTGACATTTCCGCCCACACAGCACAGCTCAGTGACAGGCAATAAGACACGGCAGCAATATGAGCAACAGGAGACTCCAGAGGAATAAACAATATATTTCTTCTGTCAACAAAAATATATGCCTCTCTTTATTCCTTTCATAAGTCTTCCACAATTATTAATGCTCTGGGTTTGTGGGTTTGTGTGGCAGGGGCGCTGCAGGGGGTGGCTTCTGTGAGAAGCTGCTGGAAGCTTCCCCCATGTCCCACAGAGTGGGTTCAAGGGGGTAACACCTCTGGAAAACAGATTTAAGAATGGGGGGTAGAACTGCACAGCTGCAGGCAGGAGAGAGGAGTGAGAATGTGTCAGAGGAACAGCTCTGCAGACACCCAGGATGAGGGGAACGAAAAGTTCCAGGTGCCAGAGCTGAGATTCCCCTGAAGCCCAAAGTGAAGCCCAAGTGAGGCTGAGCCGAGGAAGAAAGGAGGGTAACAGGGCTTGGGTATAAACATTTCATTTCACTGCAGCTTGTAAACAAAACATCAGTCACAGCACAGTTCAGCCTCACCCCACTTCAAGCCTGAACCCATAAATTAACTTCTTTTCAATGTTAATGAATATTATTCTACTCACTTGCTCCTTGATCTATGAAACACTTATTGTCTCACTTCATAAAATACGTTTCCTGCACACCAAGCATTTTTCTCTATAACGTTCCTGCTCATTAGTATAAGGAACAATATTTTATCTGGTTTCATGTATTGAAAAATCTGGGACCAGGCTTTCAATGAAAGCACTGGAAAATGTGTGAACAGGAAGTAGGGGTTACTAAGAAGAGAAACTACAAAACTTAAAGGCACTGAGTCAGGACAAATTTTCAGGAAGTCATGATAGTCATGATAGGGCAATCCTAGAAGTAACATCATCCACCTCAGACTGTTCTACCAAAAGATTGTGTTTGTTTCTCAAACTTTTGTTTCACTTGAGTTCATGTCAGAATTAGTCCAATACAGTCCAATACAACAGGGAGATCACAGACAACTTAGCACCATACTCAAGATTTTTTATCCTTTCTGTAGCTGAAGGAATTTAAATACAAGGAGGTGTAAAAAGTGACCATGTGTGTTCTAAGCTGGGTTTAACAACTTGTAGTCACTGCTGTGAGGAGTTCATCCATTCCAAAGAGTTCCAGCAGCACCACTGACTTCCTGTCACACACAGTAGGAACCAGAAAACAATCATACAGCAGAACAGGGGAAAAAACTAAAAGCCATGGTAGTTTATTATTAATTTCAAAATACAGGAGATTACAAAGATTCTGGAAGAGAGGGAACATTTGTCAGTGCCATCCTGAGCCTTCCTGCACAGCTCTTTCAATCTGCCTCTGTTCCTCCTCAAACAGGACTGCCAGGAGTGCAATAAATCTCACACATTCCCAGCATGGAGGGCGATCCTGTCATGACCCCTGGGAGATGACACAGATCAGATCTGTTCACAGCCCAGCCCAGCAACATCCACAGCTCAGCTGAGCGCCTCGGGTGAGACACAAATGTGGAGTCCAAATTTAGAGAAAGAAGAGGAGATCCTCTCTTAATCTGCTCCACACATTCAGCACAAGAGACAGATAAAATAGGTGCCACAGTCACCGGGAGGTCAAAGCACTCAGCATCTTCCAGGAGGTGATCACTTCCCTGGGTCAAGGCATATTCCTTTTCCCCTTAGGGGCCTCCATAACTTTTCTCCCAACAAAATGAAACTGCAGCTACCCAGATTAATTTTCTCTAGGCTGAAGCTTTCAAATGTGAATTTTTCTGCCTCAGATCAGAGGGTCCTGATGCAGTCACTAACGAGTGAAAAACTTCCAGTGAATATTTATAAAAAATCCACTGTGGCTTAATATACTTCAATAAAACTCGCTCTTTTCCTCCTAAAGTAAAATTCCTCTTAAGCCATAGGTTCTCCTGCTGCTTCAGTTTGCTGGAAAGCCCATGATGTTAAACCCATCCATGGCTGCTTTGTTTTTATGCAAATTCCAACCATCAGAGTTATATAAGTGCTTATGCAATGAAAAGAAACATAATACACAAACCTGCCCATGTCACTGAGAGTTATTTACAAGTGCTATAAATCAAAGTTCTGTTTTGCTTTATATTTAAGGGCCTACTGCACAGGCAAAATGTCATACATGCCCAAAATTTGCTTTCAGTCACTTCCTCCTCCCAAAGAAAAAGAAAACTACAATTCAGCTGCCTGCTGCAGGCTATTCCATAGTCAGAGTCCATGAAAAATTGTATTAGAAGCTTTGAAGTTAAAACATGAACATTGACTAGCAGGGAGGGCCCTAAAGACAAAGACATTTACTGGATGTAAACGTTCAGTGAAGACAAAGGTCACCTTCTACTTTCCCAAAATCAAACCATGTTGGAAGCTCCACATCCTGCTCTCAGGTTTTGCTTCAGAGCTGAAATCTTTTCATGGAAGGAATCAGCTGTGAAATATTATTAACCTTGGTGATTGATTATGTTGTAATGGCCAAGTTATGATAACCTCAGAGGCCATGGGACTGCAGAGCCTCAGCTGGTGGGACACAGGAATCTGATTCATCCCAGCTCCGGAGCAGATGGGGCATGAGCAGAGGAGCTGCTGGGCAAGCCAAGCCTCCAGCCTGCAGGAAATGAGCTTTTATCTCAACTGGTGGCTTTGGGCCAAATCAAGCAGGAAACAAACCCTTTTGAAAATGCCCACAAACTGGAAATTCCCAGAAGGGTCACTTCAGAAACATCAAAACATCATTCCCAACCTCCCAAGGCTGCATCTGATTGGTGACATCGTCCCTAGCAGCAGCAGCACACAGCAGCTGTGTGAGCTCCCAAAGCTGCCTGGCTCCTGTGCAGAGGGTGCTGAGGACACCCTGGGAAGGCTGCCCAGAGCCACAGCTCCATGGCAGGGAGTGCAGCAGCTCCAGCAGCCAACCTCTCAGTGCTTCCAGACATGGAAATCACTGTGGAGTTCAGGCTCCCAGCACTTCCCTGCTTTCAGCTTTACAGCCTTTGGAAGTGGTAGCCCAAGGCCACCAGCTGGGAGTTTCGAGCCCCCAGACCCTGGACAAGAACTCCAAGGCAGAGTTGCCTGGGTTGAGCTGCTCCAGGAACCAGGGAAGAACTCCTCAAATGGGATAACTTCAACCAAAACATGTCAGGATAGGCTATTTCCAGCTGAACTTTGACCAATTAATCTCCAGCTAGCATGGAACAGTGATACACACCCCAAAGGCTTTACTCTCCACTGCTTACCTTCATCCAAAGTCTTTTGTATTTATGACACACAGGGAGAAGAGCTTATCCAGACCAGCTTTTGGATCATAAGTGTCTGAGACCATTATTTACAGGTAACAGAAATTCAGCAGCAATTAGGCAAAGTAGCCTTTGGCTACTCTGTGTGCCCTGGCCGTTCCCTTCCATGTCTGTACCATAAGGAGCCTCCTCAGATCTCCTGGCAACTGTTCACAGAGTTGAGATGAAGAAATGTCAAACTTTGGGAATAAGCTGGAGTTTGTGTTCTTTATAGAAAGGTAAATTATGCACTGAGAGCAAGACAAAGCAAAGACAAAGTGTGACCTCTGTATTTGCACATCTGCTTCAGTTCACACTCCAAGGGAGATTTGTTATTAAAAACTTCAGGTAACTGATCTGCATTTTGAAGAATGTGAAGGAAAAGCAGTGCTGCCTAGGAGCCACAGCAGGGACAGTGTGACACTTGCTGTTGGTTCTGCAGTGAAGATTAAAGTCTTCAGAGAAGAATCTGTTCTTTTCTGAATCTCTACTCTGTGATCCAGTGCCCTGAAGGTCCCTTATTTACCTCTCACTCCTTTTAACAAAGAGGATTTCAATGAAGTTTTTCATGTTTATCCAATCCTTTTTCTCCTTGTTGAGCACATTACTTACTGGGAGATATTTTAATGCAACACTGCAATTACATTTCTTTGGCATTTTACACTTAAATGATCACATGAATTAAAAAGGAATGCACAGAGGCCTGTGTGCATGGGGATGGTGGTCTGGCTTGCAGAGCTTGAGCTGGGTTCTTCTCCAGGCCCTTTGTTCAGCAGTTTAACTGCTCTGATGACCTTTGTTCCCAACTGTACCTTTGAAATCTGGTCACTACAGCAGAAAGCCAAACTTCATTGTCCAAAAAGTCAAAAATTGAACCTGAATCAGCATTTTTTCCCCCACTGCAACAGCTGTTCTGGCCCAAAGTGATTTGAAAAATGTAAGAGCCTTTCAAAGTACTGCCAAATGAAAGTTCTTGATTAGTAGATCCCAACCAATTAATTATCTCATCATCACCACACAGACCCTTTAGACTGAAGGAGGTACATAGGGATGATTTAAGGCCATACTTATCTTTTATAATTTCTTTTAAAACAGCCCCACAGACAGAGGTCTGTATTTATCCAAAGAACCTTAATGTGTTGGCTAAGCTTCAAGCAGAGATTTAGGTTAATGCACCTCATCTATCCTGTTAAAGTAGCAATTATGCATCTGGAAGAAAAGTGTTTCCAGGGCCCCTGAAGTCCGTGCCAGTAAAGCACCAACTGCAGCTGCAATTTACAAGAAAAGAAAAGTTAGAGCAACAACTGTACAATTTACAAACCAGGGTTATAAACTAAATATTCCCAAGGCAAACATTTCATTGATAGAACTGGGGGGACAGGGAGATCATCCCATTTAGTCAAAAAAACCTCAACCCCACCCAAAATCCCACATGTGACTCTAAACATGTGTTTTGAAAATACCAAAGAACTATGACATTTTTATTCTGCCAGAAAAATGATCACATCTTGATTGGATACTTTGTCTTCTCATTTCCTTTTCCAAGCTGAAATGTCAACTATTTGACATAAAATCTGAATATTACCCAACCACAAACCAGAAGAGAACCTTGATGCTGCAGCTGTCCCTGAAAAGGTGCATTCCAGTTCCACACTTGCAGTTTTACCATGAAGAAAACAGAGATGAAACCTTTCCAAGTGCTTTGCTGCCTAATGACACAATCACCAGCATGTTATTAAAGCTCAGCACTCTGACACTGCAGTCATTATATCTGCAAACACCAAGACATTATGGCAGGAGAAAACAATCCTTTTATTGAAAGCAAGGAGGTCTCATTGTGACAGGTGAATGTTTTACTCCCGAGATGAACCCCATATACATAACTATTTTTATGCAGTTTTCATGTTCCATTTACACAACTTGCTGGCTTAAAAGGCTTTAACAGTCAATCAAGGGTTCAAGTATTAAGCTGCAGAACAGAAGAAAATTATATTGTGTTATTGAAGTCGGGTAGATAAACAACACCTCCTGATTGTGATGGTACCATTATGTGCCTCAGGATGAATAGAGAGAGAAAACATTCACATGGTTTCATATTCCAAATACTTGCTGAAATTCATGTATAAATGGATGAAAGAACAGAGAGGGTTATTGTGTAATATTTTAATAACATAAAGTCAAATTTATGCAAACCAGGAAAAAAGGAAAGTGGGGTTTATGTCTTGTGTAGAGTTCTGCCTTACTGAATTTGTGTTTATTATTCTGACAAGCTACAAAAATAAAAGATATAAATACAGAGACAACAGTAAATGTGTATCTCTTCTTTTGCAAGAAAACTGTCACAATATTATGCTCATTAAAAAGCTTTCTAAAACTAATAGCTCAGTGAAACACTAGACTTAATGGCTTGAGATAAATATCTTGCAACAGAGCTGTTTAAGGCACTGTAAAAACAAACCTCTTAAACAGCAGAAGCACAAACACCAAGCAAACAACAGAGAACCTGTGTTCCTGAAGTCACTTTGCAGACTTGCACTGACTCCAGGAAGAACTAGATCAAAATAAAAGCTTTCACTTTGTTTATATTTCCTTTGGGGCTGAATCTTCTTTTATTTCCTTGCTACACCCAGCCAAAGATGGACTCATCCTACAGAAAAAAAAGTGATAAAAGTGAATTGGTACATTCCCATTAATATTAAAAAAAAAGGTCTTTATATCAAGTAGGACAAATGAAGACTGTTCAGATTCTTCAGTTTGTACTTTCGACCATCAGGGAAGGATTTAGCTCAAGAAGAAGGCAAGAAACCTCCCTTTGCCTTGGCAAAGCACAGAGCTCTCCCTGTGAGGATGGAGCTGCTCTGGCCCCAAATCTGAAATCTTGAAAATATTTGAGCTCAATGTCAGTAATACTTTAGAATATAACTGGCACTTACTATAATAACATTAAACAAGATCAGTGCATGTTTTTAATACTATTAATTTGCTTATTTTAGGGGTTTTTTTGGCCTTTAATGGACGGTATACATACCATGTCCAGGTATGCCCCATTCTGTGACCTCTGGATCCTGTCAGAGCCTGCAGGAGAACATCAGGTGGAGGAAAATCATCATTTGCAGTCACATGGAATCTAATCTTAATGGCAACATTCCAAGGACTAAATAGGTAGCATTAAAATTCAAGTAGACTTCTGTTCTCTCAAAAACCCCTATTTATAGAGGCAATAAAATGCAGCATTAATTTTCTAGATTTATTAATCAAGGGAAAAAAAAGAAGATAAAAATGAACCCAGTTTATTCAGACTTGTTGATCCCTATCTAAATAGCTTCTAGAATTATTCCATTTGCTTCTTGATTAATGAAAAATTCAGATCAATAGGAGACTTATCTCCTAGATTTGATGTTGTGCAAAATCTGTTAATTAGAAAGAAGGTATTAGAATTGATGGTTTTCACTGAAATAGGACTTAATAGGAGATTCTTAGTTAAAGCTCCTGAGAAAGGGGGCAAAATTACAACTAAGGATAGAGTAAGAGGGGAGGAGGAGGGATTGGTTGGTTGGTGAGGTTTTTCAAGTCACTGGAAATTAAATATAAAGAAAATGCTCTTTCTCTAAAAGAAATGAGTGGCTGAAAAGGGGACAGGCCCTGCCCATAAATCCAAGATTAAACAGCACATGATGATCCAATAACAAACAGAAAAGCAGCCATTAGGGTAAGATGGCAAATCCATCCAGGAAATCATATATAAGCAGAATTTGGGGTTTTTTTCATACAATAACTTGAAATCTAATCATCTATTAAAGATTTCTCCTCCTTTTTTCTTGATACTTGTTCTTCTTTTTCTTGAAATCAAACAGACAAATCCAGGAAGATTTTTTTTTTTAATTCACTGTCCTACACATCCATGGATGTGTGTGTCTTACACATAGATATATGTCCAACATATACATTAATAGCTTTGCACAAACACTTCTGCAATGATCTCAGCTGTGGGAGAAAGCACATGGAACAGTTTCCATTGGAAGAGAGATTTATTAGATTGGAACTTCTTAGCACAGAAATATGACAGAGGCCACTGGAACCTTGAATATGAATAGCACATGATGAATAATTAATATCATGTAATAATTCCAGAAGTAATCAGGAATTGGGTTTAAAGCCAACAGAAGAAGTGTTTTTGCACATAATGCAGAATATTTGCACAATAATTGCAGAAGAAGTTGTTGAAGCATATTTCAGTGGGATTTCTTCTCCTATTCAATAACATCCACTGGGGTAGAGATTTCTGTTCTGAACCAGAACTGCACTTCTTTTGTTCTCATGAAGAAGATTTTTGAGGGTGTATTTTCTTGCCATGTGTGTGGAAATCTAATCCAACATTTTACCAAATAAGACACTGCCTGGAATGGTCCTACATTTTGGGATACACCCCAACATGCACCCATGTGGAAAACTTCCATCAGCACCAATGCAAGGGAAGAAAAAGTGCAGAGGCTGAAAGTGGCATTTTAAACTTGCCTGATAGCTCTTCATGGATTAGTATATTCTTTTTCCTAATAATTCATCCAACTGTGAGGCCAGAAATTCCAATTCCATTTGTAAGCATACACTGTATTATCTTAAATTGTGCAGCAGCTACAATGCCTCTAATTGAAATTGGCTGAATGCAGAGCACCAGTTTTAATTCCCAAGTCATTTTCCAGTAATGAAAGAGCTGCATTCAGGGCACAGAGTGAGAGCATGTTCGATGGTTTTGTCAAATTGTGTTACAGCAACCTTTGGGGAGCATCTAATTTATTTATTGTATGTATGAAATCAACCACTATTTTCCTACGTGAAAAAATAAATTATTATTCATACAACTGCTGCCTTGGACCCATCTGTGAATAAGTTTAATTACGTATTTCACATGTTCAGAAAAACTTGCAGATGTTTGATGTGCATGTCTTTAATGTCAGGCTGCAGCAAACACTTCCACCAGCCTTCCTCCAAATTGACACATCCAAGACCCTCCATGAAACAAAAGGGTTTTTCCAAAAAAGCTGGAAGTGCCTAAAGCATGGAATGAATTCCATTTGTGAGTTGTAAAACCTCAAAAAAGCAGCTGAATGGACCTTAAACCTTGGGATCTTCACTTGTATTAATAATTTGTTTTCTCTAGTAAAATAAAACATTTGCAGTTCATTTCCTACCTTCTCTATCAAACTGTCTGCAGGTCAACAGTCGACGTCTGAACCTTTCATTTTCCTCAAGCATTTTTGAAATCACTTTCCAGACCTTGTGCCAGACTTTGGACTGAAAGATAAAATGTGAAGCATATAAAAAGTTTGCATTAAAACATCTATAGGGCAGAACTTTGAATTCCCCACAATGACTATGAAGTCCAGCTGGGTTTTTCTGTTGAGGACTGGGAAAGAAGGGGAAAAGGGATGTGGGATATATAGAAGAATCACCTCTATTTAAAAGTCAAAAACATGAATTTCTCCATGATTTTTCCCATGAAATCTCCACCTCCTTTCTTGCCTAGAACTCTTGTGTTTATCCAGGACTTTAGAACTGCCCTTCTAAATAAGCAAAGCTCATGAAAACATGTGTAGAGCCATTAAGCTTTCTTCAAAGTCATCCAAAATGGGGGGCAAAAAAAGACTGTAGTTTTCCAGGACCAAAAAGTTTCCCAAGTGGTCCCTCAGAAGCAGCATAACTGAGGCCCCAAACTCAGATTCCAGAATAGCAATGCTCTTGCCTATTTCATATCAAATCCATATTAATTTGCTTTATAGATGTTGAAAACCTTTATTTTAGAGGCATAAAGCTCTGTCCGTAGTGGGCACATTTCATCAAGTGGGCACACTTGTGCATTGGAAAGATTCAATTGGAATTGTGGACAAAAGCACTCAAGCAGAGGTGGCCTAACAAATAGAAATGGCTGTTGACACATTGATATTTGGACTTTTGTTGGACCTCATCTGAGAAACTTGCTTAAATCTAAAGATAATTCCTTTCTCGAAGACATTTATTGCCAAAACAGTCTATGTATTCCTCATTGGTTTTGAAGACTATTCAATACACCAGGAGAGCCACATTCCAGGATGTTATTAGCTGTTCCTCTGCAGTTGGTAGCATTTTGCTGTTTTTAAATCAAGTCTCTATGACATGGCTCTGTTCTAGTCCAACTGATTACTTGTACTTCACACATTACAGAATCTCATAATGAGTTACTGCTTAAAAACGTTCCTCTTAAAATTTCAACCATTTGTCGAACTACTGAACAGGAACAGAAACACATTTGTGAAGCAGAAAGTAATTCTGCATTGCTCCAAGGATGGTGTTAATAGCTCAGGTTCCTGCCTTCGCTTATTTGTAACCCGTGGGATTTCTTTGTTTAAAACATGAGAGGAAGAGGAGCTGCAGAGCTTTTTCCTGCTGGGTTTCACCCCAAGGTGTGCTGCACCCTGGCCCCAATCCAGCAAAGCATTTCAGTACAGGCTTTTTAAATCAACAGCATACTCTCATTTTTCAAGGTAAGCACATACTTAAGTGCTTTATTGAATAAGAGCCAGAATTTTAAAGCCTCCAGAGAGGGAAGATAATACCATTTTTTCTTTTCTGTAAGTAAGGTTTTCAGTAACAGGCTACCAATTCCATCTTTTAATCTCCCTCATGTTCTCACACACAGAGAACAAGCAGCTTTCTCAAATGCCAAGGCAGCTAATTGAGCTGCCACACTTTATACCTTTTTCTTCTTTCGTTTAATGGCTTTATCAACGTTTCTTGAAGGGATGGGAAAGTCAAAGGTGTCAGCCTTAGCCTCTCGAGGGTCACCTAGAAAGAGTTTAGAAAGCATTTTTTCAGTATTTAGAATATGTTCCTAAGGTGTTGAACACTGGCACAGGTTGTCCAGAGAAGCTGTGGCTGCTCCATCCCTGGAAGTGTCCAAGACAGGTTGGGTGGAGCTCTGAACAGCCTGGTCTAGTGGAAGGTGTCCCTAGAAGGGGGTGGAACTGGATGATCTTTAAGGTCCCTCCCAACCCAAACCCCTCTATGATTCCAGAGGGATCCTTATTTCTGGCCACCTTACAGGGTATCAATCCTTACATCCTTCAGCTTGTTCCCTTCTTCTTTACTCCATTATAACCATGGGGCAAGTGAGCATCTCTCAAACGCCACAAAACAGATTTCAAAACTACACAGCACCCACACATTAGACAACAGGCTTCTGGGAGCTTTTAATTCCCTCTCTTTCCCAGAACTGGACACAGCAATCGAGGTGTGACCTTGCCCGTGCCCGGAACAGAGGAAGAATCACCCCCCCGGGTTTTGCTGTTCCCGCTATTCCTGGTACAATTAAGACAACACTTGAGCCACCTCCAGCCCTCAGAGAACCCGACACAAGGGGGCTGTCCCGGGGTCTCACGTACCGCTGCTGGGGCGGCTGCCGGCTCTCCGCTCGCCGCCGCTCCCCGCTCGCCTCCCGCTGCCGCTCGGCCCGGGACTGCTCCCGGTCCGCGGCTCCTGCGCGGCCCTT
>VXBC01011675.1:16427-89917 GCA_013399945.1 Ploceus nigricollis
CCGGCTCTTGTACACACTGCCCGCAGAAGGCATGTCGCGTATGCAGCCGCAAACGAGGAAAAACAACTCGCAGAGGCACATCCTGACAGAGTAATTTGTTGTTTCCCAGTTATAAAAGGGCATCTCCTGCAGGGTCCAAAGGGTGTGGACTGAAAAGGAGGTTGTAGGTGTGACACAACCACCGAGTCAGGAGCCTTGAGATCAACTGTGACCACAAATATCAACTGTGACCTCCTATATTTGGGAAAGGTTCTTCCCCCAGAGGTTGCTGGCACTGCCCAGGCTCCCTAGGGACTGGGCATGGCCCGAGGGTGCCAGAGCTCCAGGGGGTTTGGACAGCGCTCCAGGGATGCACAGAGTGGGATTTTGGGAGCATCTGTGCAGGGACAGGAGATCCCTGGGATGATCCCTGGGGGTCCCTTCCAGCCATGATATTCTGTGATTCTACAATTCTCAATTCCACTTCTCCACAAACCCAGACTCCCTCCTCTGTCTAAACCTGCACTAATCAACTGTACTAGTGAGGCAGCAGCCAGTGAGTTCAGTTTGGGATATTAAACGCAAAAGCTTCATTAAAAATTGGTCCTGGCCTACAAACGTCCCCAGGTGCATCCATCCCCAAAGCCCTGGTAAAGAAATCCCTTCTTTAGCTGCAATGCTGCCCACACCACAACCCCCCAGTGAATGCTCACACACAAACCAAAAGAGCCCCGTGTTCATTCCATGACTGTCTCCGCATTGTGCAGGAACACTCGCTGCTGTATCTGCCAGGGCAGGAGCTGCCTGTGCCAGCTGGCAGCTGCTTCCTTCCTCCAGCCTCCTCGGGGTACCACGGCTGCCAAGGCAGTGGTTTCTCAGCACCTGTACTCACAGAAATGCTTCCACCCTGCTAATGCAAACACACAGACCTCGTTGGGCACATTTTGTCCACTTTTCCCAACAGCACATTGCCAGCACTTTGATCTCAAATGCAAATTCAGCTCAGATCCTTTTTAGGATCTGCTGCTACTCAGAAAAATCAGTGCCACCTAAAATCTCTTGGCAGATCTGTCAAGTTCAGCTATTTTAGCTGCACACTGCTCTTCATCCACCTTTCCACATGTGTGAACTGACTACCAGCTGGCCACTATCTCTGTATTAATCACCCTGAGCAAACACCTCAGCTTTTCACCACAGCTGCAACTGTCTGGTTAAAAATAGCCCAGATTCCAGCTTTCAGCCTGCACCTCATTGTGTGTTTGCTGTGTGCTCCAATGGCAGCTCCTCCATCTCACAGTTCCTGAATTCCATTGTTTCAGTTTTGCATTGGCCAAGGATATGTCATCATCCGTGAGCCCTGACAGTCCTTTTAAAATGAGGCAGTTTTTGGTGCCTACAGCTGATGCCAAGGAGAAGGAAGGAAGGAAGGAACCATTGGGACATTGCTGCACGCGTGGTCAGTGATTCCCTGAAAAAACCCACCCTTCTGCTGCTGGGGAAGATTGGGGGTTCTCTGAGCATTCTTTGCAGTGGAAAGTACTCACATGATTCCACAGAATTCATGGAATCACAGAATGGGTTGGGTGAGACCTTTAAAGATCATCTCATTCTGGCTCTGCCATAGGCAGGGACACCTTCCACTGTCCCAGGCTGCTCCAAGCTACATCCAGCCTGGCCTTGGACACTGCCAGGGATCCAGGGGCAGCCACAGCTGCTCTGGGCACCCTGTGCCAGGGCCTCCCCACCCTCACAGGGAGAAATTTCTTCCATACATCTCACCTAAACTTACCCTAAAATTCAACATAACTCAGGCAAGGCCATTGCTCATTTAAGTGTAACATTACCTCGATCAACTGCAAAGGGTGAATACATCTGAAGTAGGACTCTGATACTGAACAGGGGAAAGTGTGCTCATTCTGACAACAGCTACACTCAAACCTTGTTAATTACACCCTCAGCAGCAGCACAAACAATTATTCTATCACCTTCATTTTCACAGAATATTTAATAAGTCACTGGAGTGAGGGATTTCATTAGTATGTGGTTACTGCACAAAAGACACTGGGGACCATTTATTAGTGTAAGCAGGAATCATTATAAAAACAAAAGTCACGACTTCTGCTAAGTCAAAGCAATGAATTTGCCTTCAGCTTCTTCTTACTTCTTTCATCATTTAGCCTGGCTCTCAGTTAATTGTGTGAGCAGTAATGGGGCAGCAGAGAGAGAAAATGGAACAGCACCTGCATTTCACAGCAGTGAACCTGCACAGCCCCCGCTGCTTTACAAACCACACACTTGGGAATCCCTTCCTCCACACCACTCATAAGGAGAAGCCAGTTCTCCCATCTCTTCATGCTGTGCATAAAAATATTTAGCAGACTATAAACTGTGTTACATAAAAGCCTGAGCCTCCCCTGGAGAGATTTCCAAATCACTGAGAAGATCCATAGGCTTTACAACAAAACCCACGTCAAGGAGATCAAAACCCCTGGCTTAGCAGAACTTTGTGTTACAGCATTTCAACAGATTGCCAGTTGGAAATAAAACTATGGGGAAAACTCAAGGAGACAAAATGAGCCCTGAGATTACACCAGAATGACACAGCCTGATTTCCAGGAAAGACTGGTAGTCAAGTGGATGAAGCAGAAGGCAAGTGAGGACTTCACTTGCTCCGATTTCATTTTCCAAATGAAAAATGAATTAAATGTGCAAGCTATCAGTATTTGTTTCCAAATCAGAGACAGGGAAACTTTACCAAGTTTTAGGCTGCAGAGACTATGATACTAAAGATTAAAAGTCTCCTGTTCTGGGGAATGTGCAGTTAGATCCTGAGAGAACACAGAGCTGAGGAAGTTCAGCCCTATCTGCCATAACCCTCCAGATGCTGAAAGAATCCTGGCTCATGCAGGATGCAAAATGCAAAAATCACTAAATCATCCCCAGATTCAGCATTAATGTAGATAACCCAAGACCAGGCACAGAAAGCTCACAATTTCTTACTTCTCCTCTGAGATCCAGCAGGATCCCAGGCCAAAGTGTGACCACCAACACACCTGCAGGAGTGCCCATCCCTGGAGGTGGCACTCAGTGCTCTGGGCTGGGGACAAGGTGGGGATGGGGCACAGCTTGGACTCAATGGATTCTGAGGTCTTTTCCAACCCAAAAGGTTCTGGGATTCTCAGCAGCAAGGCCACCCTATAGTGGCACTGAGCATTCCCTCCTCCCTCCCTTCCTCCCCCAGAGACATCAGGATGCTGCCAGGAGAGGAGCAGAGCAGGGCTCTGTCTCCATGGATTGCTCCCTCTGCAGAGAAAATGGAAGCAGTCACTGCTTTGTTCTGCCCTCACATTCCTCCACAGACACCCTCTGCAAAAGCAACGCCTGAGCAAATTCCCTTTCCACTGAGTGAAGAGCTGGGCTGATTTTGCCAGTGTGTACAGAGCAACATCTGTCCGTGCACAGCTGGCCCACTGCAGCAGAACTGGGGGCTGCTGCTTCCAGGAGAATGCCTCAGAAATATAAGGAATGCCATTTAAACTCAGAAACGCTTGACATGAACGTGCTCCCAACCCAGCCCAGCACTGGGCATCAGCTTAAAGCCACAAGCATTGCCTTGCAAAGTGACACTTGGCCAAAGTGACAACTTAATGCACAGCAAGGCCTGAACAATCCCTGAGCAAACTGATCCTGCTCCGTGAGTCAGCAGCGATGTCGGATGGTGATTTACACCGAGCAAACATTCTTTTCAAGCCTTGGGTTGGACAAGGCTGGCAGAAATTTTTTTTTTTTTTAAATGTATTGCTCTCCTTCCACGGATTTCAGATCTGGTGTGAGTTCCTGAGGCACACAGTGTGTGTCCACTGCATCTACCCCACCACTGCCATTTAAAACCAATGTTCTTCACTCCCATGAAAAGCAAAGCAACTCAAAGTTTTGGGATAAAAAATACCCCACGGCTGACAGCAATAAAACTACGTCCATTTTAAACATTAAGAATAATACAAACCCAAAAACGTGTCCTCACAGTCATCCTTGACCTGTGCTGTGCTCAGCGGATTTAATCTCAGCTTTCATGACTCACCAAATTAAATTTCAGGAGGAAAAATGCAATCAAGCACTGACCTAATATATTTTATGTACATCAGGAGGATTGAGAACTTTGGACCAGCAAATTTTGTGGAGGAGCCTTAACAAAACACAGTCTCCCACACTCCATAAACAAAGTGACTGAGGCAGCTTCCCTTAGGGAGAGATGCATTCAAATAAACCAGCATTTAGTATCAAATTGTCTCTCTGACAAGCCCTACAAGAAGTCAGGAAATTATAGTTCCTGTGCCATGAAAACAGGTGATATCTGATGGCATCCATCAGAGCATGGGGGTGCAGGAAGACTTTCAGTGATGTATTCAGAGCACTGATTCACCCCCTTCAGTTCCTCTGAGTGCACAGACAGCTGTGAGGATATTCTTATCCCACAGGCTGTTTTTCACTCTGACAAACTGAATCAGCTTATTTCACACAGAGGAAGGGATGGCAGCTTTTCTCCTCATCTCCCCTTTCCGAGGCTAGGGCTCGTCCCAGATTCCCTGGAGCCGCACTGAGCGTTCTGGGAGTGGCAGCTGGAGAGTCAGGACTGAGCAGGAAGTGTCCCACGACAACCTGACAGCTCAGAGCCTGTCCTGGAGGTCAGCTCAGCCTCTAAATCAGGGGGAGATTGGTTCCATCCACCTCCTGCACCGGCCTGGAATGTGGCAGCTCGTTCAGTGCAAGTGGCACCCGAGAGAGCTCCCGAGGACTGTGATGGGGGCAGTTCCTGCTGGAAGGAAAAAGTTGGGATTCACACAAGGTGGGAGTTCTGGAATTCCACACAGCAGGGCTTACCTCCATCTTCTGGAGTTTGCCTGTAGCATTTATTTACAGCTTCAGTGCAAAGTGAAACCCAAAACAGATTTGTTGTGTCATCTGCCCAAGAGACTTACCAGCAATTCAGAATCAGCCCATCACTCCCAACAGATTATTTGGAGTTTTGAATTATCCAGACCTTTCCCCTTATTGATGTCAATAGTTTAGACTTTGCCTAGTAAGAAAACTTAAACATTCACCAAGTATTCTGCAATCTTCAGAATAGGAGAATGAATATACACTGCAATCCCCAACTGTAAATCAGATGCTGGATCCTGAGAAACTCTAAGTTTGCAGGACTTTGGAGCCAGGCAGGGAGTGCCCTGTTTGTGAAGGACATTGCTGGTTCCACCACCACGGCATCCAAAGCCTCAAACCTTCCAGACTCCAGGACCAGATTTCAAGTCTGTCACACTTGTGAAAAAACATGAACACATAAATAAGCACATGTTGGCTAAAAGAGCATTTGCACTTGAAAACAATGTCAAGAACTGTGGCTATTTCCCAACAATCCCAGTGCCAGGAACAGAGGGATAAAGTTTCCCAGCCAAGTCACAGCTGGAGCTGGTCAAGGGTGTCTGGTGCTGCCTGGCTGGCACCAAGCACCGAGGAATTCCTGACTCACTGGGCAGGCAATGCACCTCCAGCCATCCCTGATCCCAAGCATCCCAGCTTTCTGTTCTAACAGTCGTGGCAAGGGAACTGGGAATATCTGTGTGGAACCACCAGCAAAGCTTTGAATTCCTGTTAAAAATCAATTTCCAAAGGCAGGAGCTGCTCCAAGTGCACCAGGTGAAGGCAAAAGCAAGTGAAGGGATCAGCACTGGCAGAACTAATCCCATCAGAGCTGCAGGACCTGCGTTTCCTGGAGCACCCGCCCAAAGGAATGAGACTCACCATCCACTGAGCATTTGCACCACAATTCCTTCAGTGATGGCACTCGAGATTAGCGGCACAGCTCTGCGATTCCTTAAGCACCTGTTGAACAGCCCTCAAAGAGCAGATTTGTAAGGTAGCAACGCTTCACACGACTTTCCAGAGATTTCAAGTTTAGATATTTTAAAGTAAAGGCTGAAACGAGCAAGTTCTCTAAAATGTCAGATGCCTTCCCTCGGTTACTGTCAGATCACAAGCGTGAGACAATTAAAGAGGATTCCTTGTCTGTCCCTGCCTTGCTGGGCTCTGCCCTGGCCCCGCTCTGGTTCTCTCTGGGTCCCACTGCACGGTGGTCTCTGGTCTCTCTCTGGCTGAAGGAGCTGGGATTGTTCAGCCTGGAAAAGAGAAGGATTTGGTTGACCCAACTGTGGCCTTCCAGTAGCTGAAGGAAAGATGGAGGGAGACCCTTTACAAGGGATGGAGGGACAGGACACAGGGAATGGCTTCACTCTGACAGAGAGCAGGGTTAGATGGGATACTGGGAAGGAATTCTTCCCTGTGAGGGTGGGCAGGCCCTGGCACAGGGTGCCCAGAGCAGCTGTGGCTGCCCCTGGATCCCTGAAAGTGTCCAAGGCCAGGTTGGACACTGGGGCTTGGAGCAGCCTGGGACAGTGGGAGGTGTCCCTGCACATGGCAGGGGGTGGCACTGGAGGATTTTTAAGGTCCCTTCCAGCCCAAACCATGGTGGGGTTACCTGTGCCTCAGTGGTTCTCTCCTCACCTGCTGCATCTTCATCTCCCCAAGGAACCTTTGCTGCATTTGTGACCAGAACAGGGCAGCAGAACTTCCTCTAAAGCCCTTTTCACCCCACACAGCCCAACAAAATCCCCTCCCCAAGCCCCACGAGCTTCGGCCACAAAGGAACGAGTTCCTACAGGAAGCTCAAAATAAAAAGGTTAAGGAAAAACATTGAGTTAAAAGTTTTATTCATTCAACATCTCACATTACAAATATTTAAAAATTATATGCATACTGGTATAAATAGTCATTTGCAAACTATTTAATAACATTAATTTTCACTAGCACTTCAACAAATGAACTCTTTAAAAAAAGTAACTTGTGTTATATAACTTAGAGTAGAACATACAAAAATATGAACTTAAACGTGAAAATGACTTTAATAAAAAATGAATTACCCTTATTTAAAATGCTATAATAAATACTACAACCTCCCCATACACAGTAAAAACTATATGGAAATTCAGCCAAGTAGTACAATTAACTGACATACTTAAATAACTTTTCCTTCTGATAATATGAGCAATACATTGGGGGAAAAACATATTAGGGATTAGTAAAAACTAGACACCCACTTGCTAAAAGTTTCACTTCCAAAAAATATAACAAAAAAATCTGATGAAAATTATAAAAACTAATTATACTTTAAAATTTAAAAATATAAAAAATAAAACAGTTGAATACAATATTGTCCCAATTCTTACAATGCTATCACAGTAGCTTTAAAATAAGATAATAAAATAAAGCAAATGACCAAAACGTTTTATTCCATTTTTTTTTAAAAATAATCTCAAATTTACATTAGTAGAAAGATTGATTTCTGATTCTTTTCTTTAGAAACACCAGCAAGAAAGAGGATTTACTAGAACAGTAGAAAATGACATTTTTAAATGTCTGCAATTAAAAACAAAGAATTACACTGCAAAGATCTTCCAGAAGTCTGAAATAGGTATTGCACATAACTTGAAGTTAACTTGCCACAATCCATCACATTCAAGTTTTAAATCACCTTTGAACAGAAGGTTTGAACTCTTCAAAAACACAAGGGGTGAATTATCAAGTCTTTCCAACAGCATCCTTATAAAACGCTAAATTCAGTCACTGCAAGGTTGAAATTTGCATTCTGCAGAGGTCTGTGTATGGAGAAGTAGAGACTATACCAAAAAAGCACGGGGCAGTGGGGTTCCTTTACATATAAAATAATCAGAAACACTTTATTTTACAATGCAAAAATAACCATGGAATTACTCTGTCACTCCCCCGGGAACGCCGCTGCTCATTAATGACACCCCCCCACCGGTAGCTAATTACACGTTAATGAGCCTGGGGCTACACGGTAACCCCAGAGAGCCCCGTGCCATCAGGAGGCTTGGCCAGCACTGTTGAAGCACAGAGTAATGGAGAGAATTGTTTATGCCCTGTAAATCGAAGTGTAACCAAAGGATCTGTAAACACGCTTGTCACACAATCACAAGTGAATATTAGTAGAATAACGATTTCTTACATTAGTCATGCATACTAACATTACATGCCTGCCACCTAGCAGGCTCTCTTTTATTCTTTAAATATAATTTAAAAGAGCAGACACGGTTCTGCATCAAACACCTAACATCGATTCTTTATTAATAATAAAAATGGCTAAACATTCACCAAAAACGTCTGCATTTGTGTATAATTTTTAAAAACTCAGTAAGAAGCGGTAGACAATTTTGATGGTTCTTGACTTTTAAATTTCTACACTATATTTATGCATTTAAATTTCATGGGTCTAAAGACAAGTGTCATTTGTCACTTTCATGCTTTTTCTTCTTTAATTCTCAACTTTACATATACTATTTCTTAAATTATATGTACACCAAATACCTGGTGCTGGGCTAAGATGTTTAAGCAACATGCTTTCTTTTCTCTGCAGATTCTAAAATAGCATTGCCAGTGCACAACATCCATAATTCAAAATGTATGCAGAGCACTGAAATGTATAAAAAGCAGAATATAAGAAAATAAAATTTATTAAAATTATTTATATTAAAAAATGAAGTATATGAAGATCTCTCAGTAATAAAAGTACAAAAAGCTACTCTTTGCAATATGAAAAATTGAGGTATTGCATAAAGAGATATCCCGTCAGTGAAAAGTGTGCCTAAAAATGCTCACTGTTGGAAAAACAAGATATACAAAAGTAGTGCATAACAAATATACATTATGTGCATGACAAAATAAGTTAGCTACAAAAACACTGTACCGAAATTCAGCAGGTCATGTACAAAGGGAAAAAATTATTATTCAAAGCTAGTTCTCAAACAGTGTTATTTTCTTGTAATGGAAACCCACCTCACCTGTTTGCTGGGTAGGATCGGCACAATAGCACACCCCAAGCCACCTACAAGCATTAAAAAAATGAAAGGAACATTCCAACTAGAATTATGTACTTCAGAGAAAAAAAAGTCCCTGACAATCTACACAAGAGCACTCTGCATTTGCATTACTGTTGTCAATATTTTCAGGGATTTCAGTAAAAGCAGCTCCCTTGCTATACTTGACTAATAGACAGCAAATGTCTCCATTTTGACCTTTGGAACTTGGTAAGGTATCAGTTCATTAAAGCCTGTATTGAACAGAAAAAACTGCTTCTCATAAAGATAATGGGGGCTGGGGGAAAGGGATGAGGGGGGCTTTGAAGGGAGCAGATGTTTTCCAAGCAGTGCCAGGGCAAATCTTTGGTTTGGGAGACTCTCGGGTGGTCCCAGGCCCCTGGGGCCGGGCAGAGATTGCCACAGAATCACTTTGTTTGCACACTGCTACATCCTTGGTGGAGAAGTTGGCCAGGGCATTTAGTCCAAAAGTACTAAAAATAAATTTTCAGAACTACTCCTTCATTCATCTGTTTCAAACTAAACCCTCTGCACCCACTCGTCAGCGTTCGGTTCGCGTGTCCTGGGCTGATGCTTCTCAAGGTAGGACTGAGTTCCAATAAGCCGGCGTTAATTAGCGGTGTTGGCACTTCCACCTGCATGTCTTTGTCTCCCCACAATTAGTTCTGAAGAGCTGGGATCTGAGCTGGGATTCTTTCTACAGGAAGAGTAAGAAAGGTATCTGCACACTTGCACCGTTCCGTGCACAAAATTCGGCCGGCGGTGCAGAGCAGGATTTGGAAAGTCCTTGGGTTCATGCCTTCTGTTACAGCTAAATTTGAGGGGATCGAAAACTGACTTTACAGCCAAGATGGGAAACCAATAAGCAGCCAATTTGAGTTTGTGTGCCACAATGGAATAGCAAAACTCCAGTAAAAATCAGTGATATCCTTGAGGTATCTTTAGGTTTTCTACTTTTTCATGTCAAAATGGAGAGCAAAGGCTGGCCCCTGATGAATGTTAGTATATTAGGATATAGAGTTATATATAGCCATCAAAAATAAAATCTATATATTTATCCTTCAGGAGAGGAAATGCCAGTTCACTAGTTGTCATTACTCTAGCTTTGGTAGGATATCTAGGGCTGTAACCAGACAATTGAGTTCTCGTAAAGAAAAAAAAAGTGCACTCCCCCCTCAGTAGTAACTTTACTCAACTTTTACATTCAGGAATTCTTAAAATGTAATCATTTTGATGAAAATATAGTAAGCTCTGCCTATCTCGTTAGTAATTTGGATGTGGGTGGTAGCCAGAGGCACGGTCAGATACACACCGAGCTAAAATTTCAGCCTCAAAACCCTTAAAAGAGTTTAAAAGAAAAAAAAACAAACAAAAAAGATCATTATTATAGTGCTGCTTCAACTTTGCTCATGCATTTCTGTTGCTTTAAACATGCTCTTTCCTGTTGGTAGGTAAACGCTAACTTCATCTGTTGCTGGAAAAATCCAAAAACAAAAAAAAAAAGAGAGGCAAAAACAGGCTTCCCTGGGGGAAAAGTGTCAGAACAGACTGATAGTGTTATTGTTACACGGTTATTTAATAAAAGTATTATTATGTTCTTTATTAACAATAATTTAATTAAAAAACCAAAATACTCTATTGTTTCAATTCTCTTCTCTTAATATTTTTTCTCTCCTCTAAGAAAACGTTGCAGGAAATTAAGTGTTCTCTCGGTAGTAAAGACAAGAGAATGCAACTCACTTGCAACATGTTATCGATACGAAAAGGAGTTCCCAATACAGTTTTCAATGACAAGATTCTATAAAATACCCATTATAGGTCATTCTTTCATTAGACTATTGTTAAATTACAGACTACTACAAAAGGACATGCTGTGAGTGAGGGGCGGGGTGGGGAGGAACAGAAGAGTGCACTTAATTGGAGGCCTGCAAATGAGCGATCCTTTAGTTCCAGCGGAATGAAATATGTCTCGGGCGGTCCCCTCCCTCCTTCACCAGGGGCTTGTGGAATTCCCTGCCGGCACGGGAATGGATAGCAGCCCAGCAATATTCACAGTAATACTGCAGACACGTCACGTTAGCACAGAAGAACGGGGCGAACTTCCCGCCGCAGCGGGCGCCCTGACACTCGTCACACAGCTGATCGTCCAAGACATATGGCTTAACTTCCACCTGCAGCCACAAAACGAGACAGTTGGTCATTCTTCAGTGCAAATTCTTAACTCCACACCCGTGTTTTAGCAGGGCAGCCAGCAGTTATGCTAGAACCAAGATTTCCCCCTCACGACACCTGAACGTGGCTGTTGAACACCCCAAATTTCAGGCACTTCAACACTTGTACCTCCTCTTTGATCCTTCAGGAAAACCCCAGAAATCAGTGCTGACCATCAGTCTCACACCTGCTGTCACTGATTTACAGTGACAAAACAATGTATTGGCTGACACCAAAACCTTGGGTAATTATGGGAGTTATTTTTGATGCCCAGTTAAGCTCTGTCCCTTTCAGGCAGGAATGGACACTGTTTATACAACACTGTAACTGCTGATTAAATACGCACATGGCCTGCAAAATTCAGTCTCTGAATTTTCAATGTTAAGACAATTCATTTATTCTCTAAATAAACACTTCATTTCTGTATTTTTTTCCATGGCTTAGTCCTCTCAGGAAAAGGAAATCCACCTGATCTTGTTGGGATCAAATGAGAGGCTTAACACGGGACTGATACCCTCCTACGCTGCTGGCATTAAGGGCCAGGTGATGGGCAGGAATTCAGAACAGCAGAAATAAATATAGGTACAAGTTCCTGCTCTAGAAGGGTTTGTGAACCTTCTCTGAAGCTCACTGAATGTGGTGTTTTCACCAATATTTTTGAACTCCCAGGCTGTGACTGGTATCTCTGCTGTTATCTCTGCATCTGGCCTGGGGCTGCTCCCCTCTGCACCTCACACGCCTCGGACACATCTCAGGCAAATAAGAACATTCACAAGTTCCTGGGTTTTTAAACCCACCCAATTTTATCACAGTCCAGATGGCACTGCAGTAGTTTGATGTCATTTTTGCTTACAGGACACATAAACTGCTCAGACAGAGCACAGCAGCCTTTTTAATGACCTGTTTTTCTCCTCTTTCAGTGCTCGAGTTGCATTTCCCAAAACCCTGCCCTGCCAACTCAGTCAATTTGTACAAGAGCAGAAGCAGGCAAATGTTCCTAACACCACATTCCCCATCCCTAATCTGCTGTGCAGTGGGAGGTTGGGGATTTTTTGAGGAGTGCTGCCTTCTCCAAGTGCTAAAAGGACAAAGATGCCACACAGGCCTCCTTCATGTGGTGATTCTGCTCCGTTCCCTCTGCTCAGCCACCTTCAGAGGCCAAACTGCAGCTCAGGTGTCCTTGTCACATTAATTCTGAGTGTGACACATCTGTAACTGCTCCCTGAGCTGGGCACAGAGGATTTCCCAGCTCCACAGAAAGCCTCAGTTACAGCAGCTCCATCAGGCCCACTGAGGGTGGGAGCCCCAGCCACTGAACCCTTCCTGTGCATTATCTCAGAGCACACCCTTTAGCAGCACCTCCTTGCCTAATTTTACAGGAAATCCCTTCTTGTTACTGTTTTTTTTTTTTCCTAATTGTATTTTTCTTTTTGCAGAAAAACAGTATTGGAAAACTAATAATAAATAGAACCTTAATAAAAACTAGTGTTGCTGTAATTTTACCTCCCTCATGCACCCGATTTCTCTTATAATGAATCCTCTCTGAGCATTATCTCCCCACACAAAAACTGCACCAAAAATGAGGAAATAGGGAGTGGGGGGAGAGAAGGAAGGGGAAATAGATTGCAAAATTTTTTTTCAGAGTTTACAAGTACTTACTTAAATTTGTAGTCCCACCAGCTTCAATGGACCTATTCACCCAAGTGTCTGCTTATGCAAGCACAAGTTGCACAAGGGCAGCCCAAATTATTTGTTCAAAGGTGTACAGAACTTATTTTCAAAGCCAAGATTAGAACAAAGACATTCCAATTCACAGGCCCACAGTCAAATTGTTGTTACAATTCTTCTGCTTTATAGCCAAAGCAGAAGTGAAAAGATAATGGGCTAATCAGCCAAGTTTGGAGGTTTTCCACTATATTAACTTTAAAATTAAGATCAGCAGTGACAGTCATGTAGGAAAAATCCAGAGACAAAGGATGAATTCCAAGAGGAGATGTGAGCATCTGAGTTTCCCAAAACTGTGGTCTGAAGGTCACTGTAACTGGCAGTTACATTTTAGGGAGATGAAGAGGGCAGAAAGCAAAGTGCTGATCCATTTGGCACATTGCTCTAATTTAAAATAATAAGGAATACAATAATAAAGGCATGAGATAAGCAAGCACAGCCTTTGCACAGGCTGTGGAGGGTGGCTGCAGGGCACAGCAACAAGTTTCCAAGGCATTACCAGGATGCTCTTGGACACCCAGCACACACTGAGGTGCTTCTGCCTCTTCTCCCAGAGGATGCAGAGCAGGAGTAAGAGCTGCCCCATCCCTGGCAGGCACCTCCCTCCCTGCATCTCACAAACACCACAAATCCTTGCAGCGGGAGCATCTGAGGAGTGCAATATTCTTGGAAAAGGCCACGGCAGCTGCCACACTTCCCACTACACTCAGCAACTCGAGAAAGTCTTTTTCACAGTCACCTCCCACGTGCCAGCACCACCAGCTCCCTACCACTCCACTTTCATCCCGTGCTGCATCTAAGAGGCACTAAAAATGGGATTAAGCTGGTGTACCGCTCCCAAGCACACCCCTGAGGCAGGGAGGGCGTTTGCAGAGGAGCAGGGGGTGCAGGCCTTACCCGTTTATCAATCTCTCCGTGCTGCAGCTGGACGAAGCGGGCGCTGATAGCAGCAATGTAGCTCTGTTGGTTGGAAAATGCCACCCGCCCAGCTCCTTTGGGGTACTTGAGCTCGGGGTCGGTGTCGATGCCGGCGTAGCAAACCCCTCCGTAGAGCCGGTCCATGATCATCGCCAGCTCCACTGCAGCACAAAGCAAAACCAAACAGGGCTCTAGGCTGGCTTGTTTCTCTCAAAGCACCACCTCAGGATGGTTCGTGTCCCCCACTGTGTCACCACACTCAGTATTCCCTCGCTGCCAGGCTCGCTTCCCCCAGTGCTCCCCAAACCAGGCTGCACATCCAACATGCCCAGTGCTGCAGTGTGTACCTGCTCGTAAAGGCCGAGGAACACCACCAACAAAAATGGTTTTTCTTGGGTCAAGAGGCTGGGAACCATCCATAACAAAATCACTATCACTAAGGTTCCAAGGCCGGATCTGAACCTATGGACAAAAAGCCTGGTTTTTTTAACCATTCACAATTCAAAGTGTCTCAGTAATATAAATTACAACAGTGTCCTACAGAGAAAAAAACTTCTTAAACAGCTGTACTTTCTAAACTCTACTTGTTCAGCAATCATTTCTCAGAATGAAATGGTAACGAGCTCTCTTAAGACAGACCATTTGAGGGTGCTAAATTTCATCACTTCCTTGTTCCCGAAATTTCTGGGGAAAAAACCCTCACCCTCTGCTGACACATTTACCTAATCATGACTGAGCTGTGCTGTACAGCCCCCCTGGTCACACAGATCTGCACTGCTCCTGTTGTCCCAGCCTTATCTCAGTGCAGCAGGCTCCAGAGTTGTCTGTTTAGTTGCTGTGCTGCTTTGTATTTGTTTACAGCTGGCCAAAATTTGAAGCACAGGACTAGAGCAGAATTCTCTCCAACTATTGACAGACTTGCATCAGCCCCCCAACCATTTGTATATTTAAATTTACAGTTCAATGCCATGGTATGTTTTTTAGGATTTATCTGTTACATACAACACTCAGGCAATATTAATTCTACATGTTCATCATTAGCAAGCATAAAATACCTGTCTAGAAATACATCTTTTTCTGATAAAAGTAAGCATTGTAACTAGACTAAAAAACTTTCTTATGCCTAGTTCAAAAGTAGTAAGTTGGTCTTTTCTCTTCTTAATTTGACACCTTAAAGTAATTTTAACATTAACGTTCTGAAGACAGAAAAAACTGCATGTGAAGAGCCCAATTTGTGATTATCACCCAGGAATTGTGCAGGCCCTGACAATTCCACCTACCGGTTTGTCTTTGATAGTGGGGCTGGAAACACAGAGATAGAGCTTTCCATCTTCTTCAATGCATGCATCAATCAGTGCCTGCACAGAGCTTTCATCTTGGAACAGCAAAAATGCATATCCTGGCCAAGGGAAAACACAAACATCACTGCTGCTGTTTGTTTATAGGATCAGAATTTAACTCAGAATTAGGTTTGACATCACACAGGAAGGGAAAAGACTTAAGGTGCTCTCAGCACACACTTCCAACCCACAAGTGCTCTGGTTGAACATCTAAGGGACAAATCCTTCCCAGCTGCTGTGGAAGGCATTTAGTGCCTTTAAAAAGTTGTTACTACATGTACAACAACAGGGGGAAAGAGGGAAAATGGAATAAAGTAAAAACAGGAAGTTAAGGAAGAATTCTTTTAGTGAATAATAACTGCAAAGCCACATTCAAAACTTCACCAGTTTAGAACAATCCCAAGGATTAAATTCTTTTTTCCCCTTAAACATTTTGTCACTGTCAAACCAATCTTGTGTTTTATCACAAAAAAAATTATTCTAACATGCTCATCTTATTGGTTTGCAGGTATTTACCTTTAGGAGGAAAATAAGATTTGCTCTCTGCCTTGTGTGGCCAGTCTACAATCAAAGGTCCAAAGCGCCGAAAACTTGCAGTGATCTCATCTGGAACAGGAGAGAAGGGAAAAGGCATGAGCTTAAAATAAATTCAACTTAAGGCATTTGAAAGACACTGATTTCAGGTAGCTTCATCCTATAAACAAACATTCTGTGACCCTCCAGGTTCAGCAGCTCACTGCAGTGCTCAGTAGCTGATGGGGGATCTTTGTGACAAGACAGAACACTCCTTATAAAACAAGACAGGCCAAAGCTCAAACTTCTCTTTCTACTGATAATTATAAATAAAAGCTTACAACCTATTAATTCTCAGGAACTGAGCCACTGCATCTACACTGTTATAATAATCCAGCTTCAACTGCTCTCATGGGCGACATGAAATTCAGGTTGCCATGTCACAGCAGTGCATTACAAGCTCTGACACAAAAAAAGAGGGGATTAAAACAATTCTGTGATTAAGAAAAAAACTTTTCAGCTTTATTGTTGCATTTCTTCTAACCACTATCCCAGCAGGTTCATACACACAGAACACAGAGCTCTGGTGAAACGAAGCTTCACAACACTGGTACTTGACTTTTAAATCTTATTTTAATAACAACTGCAGTATTCTGCCACCTGTATTTGTGTGATGGACCACCACAAACCTCTGGTCCCTCAGGATGCCCTGCACAGATTCATTCCTGTCTGGCTTCTCACCATGCACAGGTCAGGAGCTACCACAGGACAAAAATCATTGCTGGAAACAACCTCAACTACACAAGAGCAACCAAACATAGGGTTAGGACTTGATACCCCACACAGACCTTATAAAACTATGAGCAGCTTTTCCTGCTGCTGACTTCTGGGGTCTGTAAAATGATGCCAATGGATTTATGAGTTTCCACAGGTGATATTGGTTTGTTTAATTTTGTACTTTTTATCCTGCTGAAGTCAGTTTAATGTGTGAAAACGCGATTTTGTTCTTCAGTGGCAGAACAACGCCATGGCCTAAACTCACTTGAGTTATGTGAAAGATCCATTTCCATATCAAAGCTTGGAGAACACCCATCCCTGAGCTGGCAGACAAAAGGTTTGTGCCCTGGGTGAGGCTTTGTACCTTCATCGATGTCCGGAGGCAGCCCCCCAACAAAGACCTTGCGGGAGTAGCGTTCCACGCGCTCCCCGTTCTGGTGGGAGAAGCAGTGGGGAGATCCCAACCCACTGTGCAGGCTCTGATCCCCACGCCCGTCATCCAGGAACCCATCCTCCATCGGGAACAGCGAGGACTGACCTGAAGAGGGGGTTGGAAAAAAAGAAAAACAGGGAAAAAAAACCATACTAACAGAACAAAGCGCACACTGTTGGAATAATTGGGGAAAATGCACCAGTTGCTGCATCAGCAGAACTGGGAGTGATTTGCCCTCTGAATGAGCAGTTATGTTCTCGATTTCATTGCACCCTTTCAGTTTCCAGCATCATCCAGCAGCTCAAATGCTTCATTTCAGAGGAAAGGTTCCTCCTCGTAGCAAACCAGGATTTCTAACGGGTGCTCGAGCTGACTGCTTTCCATAATATTTTGTGTTTCCAATGAGGTTTCTTTTAAAAAGTATTAAAAGGGAAGGGAACAGCCAATTTGGTTTTTGGGGCTTTTACAATATCAAGCCATCTATTCCATTTTCCAGTGAACAGCTTCTTGCAGGGAATAGATAAAATTTCAAGGTGAAAATGGGAAAACAAGAATTCTACCAATTCTACCAATATGACACATTTAAATTACCTGATATCAAAACATATCATAAACCATCCACTAATAAATAACAAAAATAAGCTGAGGAAAACATAACATTGTCATTTACTGCAAAGACTGAAAATTTTGTCCCCCCTACAACTTTACTCCAGTGTTACAACAGAGTTTTGTTAATGGCCTCACTCTAAGAGAAAATGTAAAATGAGAAATGTTCCCCTTGCAGTCCAGCATCCTTCTATGATAATCCTTTATCATAGAGTTCCTTAATAATATTTCTTTTAAATAAGGTTCTTTGTTATAAATGCCACTGTATAATATCATAAATAGAGCACAGGAGCTGTTCTCTGCCATGAATTCCCTCTTTAGTTCCAATATTCAAGAGCTACACAACAAACTGAGACTTCTGTTCATTTAAGGAGCATTTTAGGAATAAATATATATAGGGAGAGTAAGTAATGAGGCATGCTACAAGTTCTAGGATACATTTCCTTTTGTCTATGATGTGATACACTGTGTCTGTTTTTTCAGGATTCATCCCAATCTACCACAGAAATGTAATGGTGAGGTTAATTTATCCTGGTTTTGCTTCCTCCCCTTGAAAGAAGTTGGTTTTAAAAAAGAAAACATCTTGAAAACAGAAAATCTGACCAAGATACAGACATTTTCTGTGACAAAAATCAAACAGCTAAGAAGCTGAAAGGAAAAAAAAGTAGTAAAATCCACAGTCCATAGAATTTCTATGAATAAAAAATGGAAGGCTCGGTCAGGTTGCCTTATTTGAAATTTCAAGAATCTTTTACACACCTTTAATAAAAATAACAGTCAAGTATAATCAGGCCTCTTTCTGTAGCTGGGCAAACCTCATTCCTACTATGATAAAAATCTCTTAATATTGACTTCAACCTTGTTTCTTCCTAAGGAACTGGTGCACATGTGATTTGTTTCATTTCTTAAGACCCCAGTCCTGCAGGTATTGTTGGGAGGGAGCAATTCCCAAACCTAACCACCCCTTCCAGGCTCCTCAGCTGCTGCTGGAGAACTCCACACACACATTGAACCCAGCAGGTCAGACACTCACTGTATTTATGCTCCATCAGCACCCAGAATTCCCAAAATAAACTCCTCCAGCATTGGCATTCATAACACACACACACAAACACAGCAACACAGCCCCCCAGGGTCACAAACCATCCAGGTGATGTCCACTGTGATCATTTCAGCCTCAGGTACTCCCTAATCCAGTTAAAATGCTGATTTATGGCATGCAGACTATGTAAACGTATGTGAAACTGCTCCCTTATAAGCTTAAAGTCTGGACTTTGCCCTCTAATAAAAACTTAATGTTATTTCTCCCATGAGACATTGTCAACATTAGAAAATTAAAGAGGAATATTGTTACCTCGCCTTCTCCCATATGTCCTTGCTGCATGTTAAATGAGAAAGAAAACAGCCTTTCAATCATTGTTATAAGGACCAAAAGACCTCGTTTTATTGCCTTTATACTGACTCAGTGACTCTCAAGCCTTTGCAGATCCAGGTCATTTAAAATAAGTGTTCACAAGCTGCCCCTCCCACCCCCCATGGCCTCCTCAGCCCAGCTCTGTTACTTACTGATAAACCACGGTGACAGGAGCCTGACCAAGTGCTTATGGATAATGAAAGAGACTTTTGGAAGCAATTTTAGCCCCGAATTTGCACATTTATTTATTTATTTGAGCTATTTCTGGGGGTGTGCCTACCAGCAAATGGATCTTTCCTCATGCACCAGGCTCTCCCTGCCTTGCCAAGCTCCAGAATATTCCAACACTGCTCTTCTCCCCAGAGCTGGAGGAGAAGCCCTGACACAAGGAAAGTGAAAGATCAGTGTGATACTTTCTGTTTTGAAATCAACTTGCTTTGCACAACCCAAGAAATCCTTGGTTCAATTCTGACTGGCAAATAACCAGCTGAAAAACTGAAAAATCAAGGAGAAAATTGGGCCACTGAAGTTGCCTTCTAGACTCGGTATTGTGTCCAGCAGGATGGATTCTCTCACACTAACCCAGGACACTGTGCTGCAGTAATTTGTTACCCACTCATTCCTACTTTTCATGTTTCAGAACAAATCAATTCTACCCTTAAAAACAACAGCATTTGCTGTGCTGGCTTGCAAGAATCCATTGTCAGAGCACGGCCAAACTTTCTAATCAAACTTGCACATTCTTTCTCTTTTAATCTCATTAAAATCTCTTTCTGAAAGCAGGCCAACTGTTTTCAAAACTTGGATTCTTCCTGGCAAGTGCTGTGAGAAACTCTGAGCACATCATGTCTTTGATTTTGCTTCCCCATTCAAAATTGAGGCTGGCAATTAGTTTAAGCATTTAAATATTTGTAAACCACAACAATACAGGAGTCATTTCCTCTTTCCAAATAAAAACTGTATCAATCCAATTTACTTCTTGATTATTTAACATCCATAAGATCATTTCACTCCTCTGGTAGAGACTCACAATTAACACCAAGAACACAAATTAACAAAACCCTGGTCTTCAGACTGGAGCATATTCTTGAGGCAAAGGTTTCATGGGAGAATCTTAAGGGCTGAGGGCCTTTACAAGCATAGTTTTTCCATGGTAATTTTGAATTTAGAAATGCAGGAGGCTGATACAGTCCTCAAAGGAGAAATGGAAGGAAATCACAGAGCATCAGCAAGCTTGCTGTGTCCCTGACTGAGCCCAGCAGCCTTTGCACGTTTTGGAGCACATCAAGCACTCTCAAAGCCAGCTCTGCCTATAAAGCCAGAAAAATCCTGCTTGTGGTTTCTGAATTACTGACGAAACCACACAGCCTCCTTCTCTCTGTACACCCACTGCTGGCAACAACACCCAGACACGACTGCACTGTGGATGTGAGACCACAGCTCAGGCCAGGGGACTCCTCACAGCTTCCCCACCTGAGGCACTCCAGACAAGAGCACTTTTCTCCTTTACCAGGACAAAAAACACCCCAAAAAAGCTCAGCCACCAGCTAGGAATTCTTTCCAGTGCCAAATACTAGGTTTGGAGAACCAAATACTATGATTTTTTTCCTCTTCCTCTTCTTAATTTGCCTCTTGTTTTCAGCGTTTGTTTCACATCTAAGCCACAAAATACCAACATCTGACATTTCAAAACATTTCTCAGGAGCCACAGTTTATAAACTCGCCCAGCACAGCACAGATACAAACTTTCTCTGCTCCCTGAATGCAGAGTTCATCACACGCCATTAATTTCACACAATGTGAAACTCTGTG
Organism: Ploceus nigricollis; assembly: GCA_013399945.1. NCBI lineage: Eukaryota > Metazoa > Chordata > Aves > Passeriformes > Ploceidae > Ploceus > Ploceus nigricollis. The sequence continues at coordinate 37,104 of VXBC01011675.1, forward strand.
AAATACAAACAGCATTGAAGCAAGGAATGCTCTCTTGGCAGGCCAGGAAGGCAGCTGAGTCCCTCCTTCTGGCTTTCAGAAATTCAGATTAAGAGAAGGCTTTGCTACACGAGTACCCAGCTAAGCTGCTGCACAAACGAAGCCTTAAACTGCCACCCCGCACAGGGAAAGGTTTAATTTGTAGATCACAAGACTTGTCCATCCTTTGCTGAGAAATGAGACAACTGCAGCCTTGGTTTGGATTCCTCAAAGCTGTTTTTCCCTTCCCCATTTCTTCAGTGGTTCAGATAATTGCATAAAGGACCTAAGATTTATTTACCTCGTGAGATATCTGAGCAAGAATTTTGCTACAAAATCTAAAACATACAAAGTATTCATGCAACTGGTTCAACTGCTCATTAATAACCAATGCAGAGATGTTTTTCCAATAAAATCAGCCTGAAATTTAAAATGCTATTAGCAGAAGCTTCAATTATTTTGCCCCTTCAGCCCTCCCTTTATTTCTGTGTTGGAAATAAAGCCATAGAGAAAGTCAATGATCTTTTGCAATAATCTGCTGCTTTTACTTGCATTTTAAGGAACATCAGGAATAAGCAACCCACCCAGATTTTTTTTTGTCTTCTCCTCATTTGAGACACTTAATGGGTTCCTGGCCCTTCCCCTTTCTCCTTTCTTTTTTTAAAATTCATATATTTTGTGTCTATACCTCCAATTAAATGTGTTGAGCTCTCTTCCCTCTAGAGGAAGAAACCTGTCAGCATGTTGGCTATAACCCCACAAACACATTCTGCTGAAAAACCCTGAAAAATGCTGCAGGGATCCTAAATCACTCAAACCCCAAACCTGCTCCAAGTTTGTGCTGCACAAAGTGTGCCCAGGTTGGGCACGTGGTTCTTGCTGATCCCAGGTGTATTTTGTATTTATACCATCAGCAGCTGTTTGTTAAATATTACATAAATGGAGAAAAGTGTCAGAGGCCAGATTTTTTGAAGGGGTATAATAAGGTTTTCTGTATTGTTACTAACATTGGTGAGCAGTTGTTTAGGTTGGAAAGTAAATATGACCAATATCAGAGAGTTTCAGGCTTTCACTGAAACTGGGAAGGTGATTTGGGGCCAGGCTGTCTTTTGTTTCCCTTAGGACTTAACTTACAGAAACAGAAGTATCAAAGTTCCACAGGATTATTTCTAAAAGTGAGCTGGATATCCTTGAATCTACCAGAGAAAACATTTTGACTTGCCTGAATTTTACTTTTAAATTATAGAAAAATAACTGCAGCACAATCTGCTTTAGCCATTATACCAGCAGAGCTTTATTCCTACATTTTTTTACACTCAACTGTACTTTACAATTATATCAAGATTGCCAATGCTGTGCACAAGGCCATTAAAAACATGAACTCTAATATTTTACTACTTTTTCCCCCCAGTATTCTCTGAGGGCAGGCAGGGCTGGTTCTCACTGCAGAGTGAGATTTTATCATCACTTTGTATTTCACAACACGTTTCACATGGATCACATGTCTGCCACAGGTAAGAGGACATTTCACAAGAGGTTCTGTAAGGTCACCTCAAGCCCTGTTTCACCAGGGAACAAATTAAACACCTCCTTAACCAAACCAAGGGAAGAAAAGTTAAGAAAATTCTAAAGAACATCTCTATTTAATGCATATTTGGTTAAATTAGCTCTATCAAATTTAGAGACCCAAGCAGGGATTTTGCAGAGAGCTATATATACTTTGTTAAATCAGAACACAGAAAATCTTATTTACCTGCATGTATTACACACATAAATATTTCTTTCCATTTAATAGAGCCTTAGAATTTAATTCTTAGAGGACATTTTCAGCTTGAAAGCAGATAATGTCATGAAAAGTTGTGTTTGTCCTCAACTGGAGTGATGGGACAAGGGGAAATGGCCTCACACTGACAGAGAGAAGGTTTAGATTAAATTTTGGGAAGAAATTCTTCCCTGTGAGGGTGAGAGGCCCTGGCACAGAGAAGCTGTGGCTGCCCCTGGATCCCTGGAAGTGCCCAAGGCCAGGTTGGACAGGGTTCGAGCAACCTGGGATAGTGGAAGGTGTCCCTGCCATGGCAGGAGAGTGAAAATAAATTATCTTTAAAGTCCCTTCCAATCCAAACCACTCTGTGACTCTGAGGTTCTAAGGCAGGCAAAAAAAGTTCTCTTTTTTATGCATTCCTTGATTTCAATTCTAAAACACAAAAGGATCAGTCGGAACTTCCATGAGTGTTACCATGAGACATTTGCATGTGTGCAGAAATGTTGCCCAGTTCAGGCACTTAATCTCATTCCAGGCAAATTATTCCAAGCACATGATGTGGAATTATTGCATGCTGACTGTGGAACAACAGCCCATACAAGGCACCAGCCCAGGACACCTGATCCAGGAGAAATTCTCTCACTACAGAATAAACTGAACAAAATGCTAACAAATCTGCACTGACAGGGAATGTATTCCATGTCAGAACTTTGCATTTTACAGTCCCAGCCATCTCTGACACTGTCAGATGAGATCCCTGTCCTAAAAATGGTTTTCCAAACCAAGCCACTGAAAGGGAATATGAGAGATTCCCTTTTTTGTGGATTTCAAATGCTACCAAACTTCAAAGAGTGAAAACTATTCCAATAATATTTTATTAATCTTAAAACAGTCTTACAAAAATTAAGCAGCTCTGTATGTACATCTGAAGAATCTGTATTTGACACACTTTCAGCAATGTCAAAGTCAGCATGAAACCAGCAAAGAAGCCTAAATTTTGCTGCACAGTAAAACCAAGGATTAGCACCTTTGGAATTACTGATTCTGCAAAATTAAGCAGCAGAGTTGCCAAAACTTGTATTTTTCCTCCTAATTTACTTTTAAAGAAACACAATGTAAAAAAGAGATTTTAAAAAACATGTTGTTAAATACAGCTCTACCTTATGTCCAAAATGTCCAAACAAATGCTGAAAAACAGGAGTACTATTGTAGATGCAAATATTATGCTTTATTTCAAGTAAAGCCAGATGCCTGAAGACAAGTATTTACCATTCCTTCTGTCAAGAACAGGAACAAAATGAAGTTTCTGTTATTCCATAGCACTCAAGTACAGGTCTGACTAGAATCTTTAATTTTCAATTCCAGGTCACAGTCACAAAACAACTGACAGACAAAAAGTAAACAGGTTTCTTTCCTTCAAAAACCCTGTGGAGAATCATCCTGCAAAATCCTTTGGTAAGTAACACTGTTTTACCTGTGATTATGTTGAATTAATTGGGTTCACATGGTAGAAAGGTAGAACCTGAGTGAGTGGCAGAAAGCAGATTCTCAGCATAATAGCTGCAAACAGGGAGTGTTGACAACTTTCTACATCAAATAAGCAGGGCTGGAGGAGAGGCTGAGAGCACTGAAAGGCAAAGTGACTGTTTCCAAGGCTTGTGGAATGAGCTGCAAGTTTTTAGGGCTTTAATCTGCCTGAAGAAAATCTGCCTCACTGAGAAATGGGGCAGTCACAGCCAGGAAAGAATTATCCTTGGGAGGAATTATCCTTATTGAGTCCAAGCCTTGGGAAGAAGTCCCCCACACTCTTCTCCCTCTCTGGAGACTTTGCAAACCCACCTGGATGATGTCCAGAGGTCCCTTCCAGCCCCTGGGATTTCCTGATTCCCAGGCTGCAGGGGCAGGCAGGGACAGGAGGGAACATCCTGCTTCCAACTCTGCCCCTCCAGCTCCAAATCCACCTCTGCCAGGAGCTCCAGGTAACTCCTGGATTGGGCAACTGAGCCAAAAAGCCCCGGCCATGCTTCCAGAAATTACTGAATCCCAGAACCACTGGGGCTGGAAAAGGCCTCCAAGGCCATTGAGTCCAAGCTGTGACTGATCCCAATTTTGTCACCCAGCCCAGAGCACTGAGTGCCACGTCCAGGCCTTCCTTGGACCCCTCCAGGGATGGGCAGTGCACAATTCAAGCCTAAGGGTGAAGGGGAAATGGGATAAAAAAGGATAACTCTGGAAACCTTTGGAGGTGGCACTGCTTTGCTGCTGCTGCGTCACACCAACATCAACAACAACTCTGCACTGAAGGAACCTCCAGACAGGATTTTCCTCCATTTCCACAACCACTTTGCTCCTGCAATGTGACAAACCCAATTCAGTCTCCTTCATCTCAAAACCACAGAAGCTTCAAAGCTAACTTTGAAGTTTCTTTGCTATCAAACAGCAGAAGACAGAGAAATCTCCTAAACCAACCTGCTACAAATCCTAGACACAGCTCCAGCTTTGTCTGCCAGGGATCAATATTTGTTCCTTAATTCCAATTATAGTCCAGTGGGATACTGCAAATCAATTTAAGTGGGAGCTTTAAATATTGTATGTATTTGATTACAACTCTTCTCCAGGATCCCCCACAGTGTGTGAGATAAGAAACCAAAAGCAAAGGAGCAAATCATGGAGCACAACCATCAGCTGGAGACTGGATGGTAGTTGGAATTACACTGTATTTCAGGAGAGCAGGCACCCTGCTGCTCATGGCACTGGGTTTTATTTTATATTCATGTATGACTGCTGGAGAATAGACACCAAGTTATAAAAACATCCCATCTTTTGCCTCAATACATCTTCCAGTTTATGATATGGAATAATTGGCAGCATTTATCTTTTGAACACTTCAAGTATTACTGTATTCACTTGAAAAATAAGAAATGAAAGGCAGAGTTTGCAGCTGGGAGAAGGAAAAGCATTACAGGAATCAGCTTCTCAGCCACAAAACTACTTCAAACGTGGTAACTTCATTAATGACAGAATTTCTGACAGGAGGGAAGGGAGGAATGGGATGTCATCTGCTAAAAACTGCTAGATAAAATTTATCTTGTAAGTGACAAGAACAATTTATTGAACCTAGTAGGGAATTTATTGAACAATTTATGAGAAGGTGTAAAACCTTCCCAAATGTCTGCTGTCATGGTTTGTATCACTCTGCTCCTGGACTCTTTATATGCAGCATTTCACCCCAGGAGCTCTGGTATCTGTCCACCCATCAGCAATTCCTGCACCAGGAATTCTGTCCAGGCTTTTTCCTGGATCACCTGCCTGTGACTTGCAAGAACTGGATTTACACTGCAAGATCTAAACCTGCAGTTCCTTAAGTACAATAATAGGTTCAAAGCAACTTATTTTTGTCTGTGGAAGGAATGATCACAAGACAGCCTGGAATGCAACACAAGGCCTTGGTTCCTTTTTTAACCACCCTCTTAATTCACTCCCAAACAAGAAGGGAACAGGAACACAAGGAAGTCAACTGCAACCCATGAGAAAAGGCTGAGAAAAGTGGGATTGTTCAGCCTGGAGAAGAGAAGGATTTGGGGGGACCTCATTGTGCCTGAAGGCGCCAACAAGAAACATGGAAAGGGACAATTTCCAAGGGATGGAGCATCAGGACAAGGGGGAATGTCTTCCCACTGCCAGAGGGCAGGGATGGATGGGATACTGGGAAGGAATTGTTCCCTGTGAGGGTGGGCAGGCCCTGGCACAGGGTGCCCAGAGCAGCTGTGGCTGCCCCTGGATCCCTGGCAGTGCCCAAGGCCAGGCTGGACAGGGCTGGGGGCAGCCTGGGACAGTGGGAGGTGTCCTTGCCATGGCAGGGGTGGCACTGGATGGGCTTTAAGGTCCTTCCCAACCCAACCCATTCCATGGTTCTGTGATGAAGCACACTCAAGTCTCTGCAGTGGAACACTTCCCCATTTTTCCAGTGAGGAGCACAGGTAGGACACTCATTTTCCCAGTAACATGTGACAGAACTGTACTACACACTTCCCCACACCCAATCCAAATGGGAAGAGAAAATGAAAACATCATTTTAAAAGGATCACCATTTCCCCTGCCTGGATTCAGAAGTGCTGCACAGAACCAGGCACCAGCAGTATTTATATAAGTACATATTTATATAAGTATCCCCACATTCCATGCACAACATTTATCCTTTTCTCACACCCAAGCTGAGTGCTGAGCTGGGATTCCTGCTAATGGGATTTCTGAGTAAAGCTGAAATACCACTCCCTGCACCTCATTAGACATGTGCCTGTCTGCAGGCAGCACGTCACTGCTCCACTCACCTGACAGCCCAACCATCAACACTGGAGTGGAAAAAACCTGCTCTCACAGCTGACCAACCTGCATTCCAACACACAAAGCATTAAGCCAAGGATGGATAAATCTACTCTAAAATGTGTTCTCAAATTCGCCTCAGCAATAGTTGTTATCATCCTAGCTAATGCTGGATTAAAATAAGTGGATACTCAATACAAAAATTATATATGCATCGTGATTCTTTCTTGAAGTAACTTAAATAATTCTTGCAAAATTCAGATTTTAGTCACTCTTGGATATAAGCAATGACTGCCCATGACTAAAGAAGTTATGGCTTTCTTAGGACCAAATTTTTCCCTTTTACACTCACACCTCAGCACTCACCTCCTTATTTTTGCTCAAAACTCATCCCCTTTCTCATTACACCCATTTCTTCTTTAACTCCACTTTTAAGAAAAGCACTTCAGGCTTTTCTTCCTGCTCCTTTCATGCCATTTCAAGGCTCACAAACATGACAGCAGAGATCATGCAAAACGTGGCTAACAAAAGACTCAAACGATTCAACATCAAGGCAAAAAGTGAACAAAGTGAGCAAAAAGCAAAAAGACAGGTAGTTTGAGCAGTTTGGGCAGGGAGGCAGGAGAGTTCAGTGTCTTCTAAAACAAGGAACAGACACCACTCATGAAATACAGCTCCAAATTGAAGGCAGCTTTGAAGATGATCCAGAATGGTCAGAGATTATCAAAGCAAGAATTCAGAAAAGAAAAAAAAAAAAACAAACCCAAACCAAAACCTACTCGGTGGACAGTGACATTAAACAAAGCAGAAGATTAAACACACTTCTAAAAAAAAAGGGATGGAATTAATTTCACGAGGCCACAAATATAAAAAAGAAAGCAAGAAAACCTTAGAAAGGTTTTAATCAGATTAGCAAGGCTGCTGTCACGGCACTCAGAACGATTTTGTTGGCTGTACAACTTCTGAAGATCAAATCACCGAGTTAGACATGAAAATATTCAGCACTGTTTCAATGTTTTGCTGTGTTTTAAAGAGCTCTGACTGCCACATCATTTACAGCACATACATTCCAAGGAAATATCTTGTCTGAGAAGTATGAGAGGCATTTAATTTTCCAGGCAGGCTCTGGAGATGGGACAGCATGGCAAGGGGCCTGGGAGAAATGACTGGACAGAAAAACACAGGTCTGCTCCAGTGAATTGCACAGGAATCCTGACACTGATGCCCAAATTGGATTAAGATCAGAAAACCCTGGGATTTTTTGTACTGCTCTGAGGTGGCAGAAAAAGGAATTTCCTGCTCTCAAAGGGTGGTTCCATCAATACCCTGTGGCTCAGTGCTAAATGGCTCCGTCCTGGACAGAGCATAAATCAAGATTTCCCACCTCAAAATCCTGCAGGGGTGAAGTAAAACCAGAGTTGTTTGATGATTGTTTGATATGTGCCTTGTCAAAACCAGCATTTCTCTAACAGACAGGTATTATCAGAAGGGTTCAGCTGCTCAGTAATTCTTGTCTGGCCCCATCCCCTGACACCTCCTGGAGATATTTACAGGGATTAATGGGATCCCCTCTCAGTCTTCCCTTCTCAGACTGACCAGGCCCAGCTCCTGGAGTCTCTCCTCACTGGAGATCTTTCCTCTCTGTGTTCTACCTAAGGCAAATTCCCCTTTTTTTTCCTTTTTTTTGCAAGTTTCAGACATGATTTTTTTCTTCCCAATCCACTTTTACCTTTCTAATCCTCACCAAATCCAGCATCTCTTCTGAACAATTTCATTGAAGCCACAAACCCAAATATCCACTTAAATGACTGGAAGTCTATGAGGTAATGAGTGTAAAATCATACATTATGTATGGTTTGTATCCATTACTTCTGTGGCAGGTTCAAATCCAATCTGTGAATCTGATCTCAGTGTTTATTAATAGAAGATTTTAGTCCCTTCCTGTTGCCCAGGTGATTTCATTCTCTTACAAGATTGTTGGCTCTTTCTAAACAAAAGCTGTGATAAATCCCAAATATTGGAAAGGCAGGGATAACTCAACAAACACTTCAATAAAAAAATTAAAATATTGAGTACTGCCTCCAAATTTTGAATGTTAGTTGCATTTGGAAAGAAAGTGGGCCCTTGCTTGTTAATATTTTAGAATATAGAATAGGAAAGGTTGTAATACTTCTACTTTAACCCACCTGAAATCAGTGGATTGCAACAGGAATGGGAACAGCTGATTTCAAATAAAATTCTCACAATTTCCCCCATCCCAGCTCCCTTAGCATGGGCTGGAGTTCAGTGCTATTAGACCCAGTTCTGCAATATTTTGACATAGCAAAACAATTAATTTTCCTCTTAGTTAATATGCACTCAGGTCTGCAAATCCCATTAGCCCTTCCTGGCATAGGAGGTAAAATTCAGGAAGATCCTGAGAATGAAACATTCACACAGTAACTCATCAACAGTTTCCAAAGAAAATGAAGGCAAACCTGAACAGCCTGCAGCCTGAAAGGAAGGGTTTGTTCATTTTATTTGTAGCTGGATACATTAAAAAATTGCAAATTAGTAACCCTTAGGTTCTGGCCAAGGAGATCAACCCCAAAGTCTGAGGTGCAACCACCACAGCAGCTGTAAAAACCCTCAAAATCTATTATTTTACATTTTAAAAGAGGTCAGGTTTTGTCCTGTGCATATATAAAGGACCCAAAATTTCCCTAAAGAGAATTGGGACTGATTCTCAGCAGGTTTTCCTTAATATTCTGGATCACACAGAAACCCAAATGTCCCATTCTACTCCATTAATATGAATATGCTGCATAATCCATATGGCTTGAGAAAAAACAACCAGTTCAGAATCTTATCCAATATTCAAAAAAGCTCTTAAAACTATTTGGATCCTTTTCATCAAAGAACATTTTATAAGGTTTACATATTTTCTTCAATTTTGCCATGGTTTTTCAGGTTAATATTAAGGGGCTGATGATTTAAAAATACAGCTTGGTCTCTCCACTTGCTCAGAGAAATCCTGAATGGTGCAACTTTGCAGCATTCTGGCTTTTCAAAATTAAAATTAGGGCTGCTGTTCAACTTTACTGCACTCCTAAACCCTTCCCTTTTGTGCAGAAGTGTGTTTAGTTTTTGAGACTGTGTCACAGTCACAGCATTCCTGCAGACACTGAGCTGTTCACACCCAGATTTTACAGGAGTGCTCTGCAGTGCTGGAAGCAGATGTCCTGGCCTGCTGCTTTCATCCATCCCACCTTGCATCATTTCCAGGCAATAACCTGATATTCTGAACTGAAATATTGCATATTTCAGTAGCAAACCAGTCATAAAGCATTTAAAGACATTTCAGTGTCACTTAACAAGGAAATATTTAGTCAATCTACTACTATTACAGTAATGCTCAAATTGCCATCTGGAAGACCCAGATTCAAAAATCAGGCTCTGGATCCCAGGCTCAGCTCAGGGAGGCTGAGTACATTGTAAAGAAGATGCAATTAAGTCTCCAGGGAAAGGCTTCTGCAGGCTGACATTGGCTGTGCAGCACACAGCACACTCACTGGGCTGGATAAAAATAACATATTGAAATGGCAGCTGCTCAGCAAAGGAAGAGGATTTGAGCAGGGATAAAAATATACCTTAAAAGAAGGGGAGAAAATGGTAAAATGCCTACTCAAAGCATTAAAAGGTAATACTGAGTGTACTGAATCACTGTAAGATTCACCTTTTAACCTCATGCAGAAAATATTATTTATTTCATATAGCAAGACAACCTAAGAATGTAATTATTACTGACCTGAAAAAATCCAAGGCTAGCACAGCTTAATCACTTCAGTCATGAAGAACACACTATGGATGGACTTTGTTACATTTGGAAGAATTCCTACATCTGATTTTATCACAGAATTCCCAGCCTGCTGCTCTGAACATATAATTTAAAGATGGAACTGATGTTCCAGAGACAGCAGGTTCCAAACTGTGACTGATGTCTATTATGATGTCCATTCTCCCAGTTGTTTTGAAGGGGTATTTTACACAGTTCCTCTTTCTCTGGCAGTCCATGACAATATGAAAGGGGTGCTGTTAATGTTACACACTAAACTCATGCTGAGGCTGGATTAAACCTCTCACAAGATAGCAGTGAGACCTATTAGATCATCTGAATTATTTCCATGCCATTCTGAGCTTGCTCTCCACAGTATGTTTTATTACTGTCTTGCCCAGGCTATTTTTAAAGCCTCAAACCCAGAAGCTTTTCCTTTCTGAGAGTATCCAACTTTAGTTCAAAGCACTGCATGCACTGATTAACCCATTTAAAATGCAAACTGAAAAACTTCTTATGGAGCTGCTGATTTAGATGCAGGTGTTTGAAACAGCAAACAAGATTTGAGCTGACAGCCATAATTTGTCCTATTTAAAGATTTCTATATCTGAAGTTTAAATAAAGATGGGGCAAGAAAAGAGAAAACATGAGACAGGATCTGTGTTAGCAGATGGAAAATAAACACAAAGGGCTCGTGATCACCAGCCCCACTCCAGGCCTGATGTGGAATGTTTTGTCCCAGCAGTTTACAGTTTTTTTCCAGCTGTATCAGTTGGTTTAACTAAAGGTATTTCCTCTCCTTGCAGACCCCACCCTACTCAGGGATGATCTCTGCAGTTACCACGGCCCGGCGGATGCTGGGTTGAATAAAGATCCACTCCTTAAATACCCGACAGGAATTAAGTCACTGAGTGCTGTGCCAGAGCAGCACAGCCACGTTCAGGCACTGCACACTTCACTGGAAGCAAAGTTCACGTTCTTGCTGAGGAGATCCTTGAAAAATGAGGCTTCACAACAAAGTATTTCACGGAGAGTCACTTAAATGTCTTATCTGGGCTTTGAGGCTTTTTTTCTGTACAGTTATATAACTGTTAGCTGTGAAACAGAATAATTCACAAGGAATCTAAGCAATAATTCCAGCCCAGGACCTGACTGACATCCCTGTGTTTCAATCAGTGTGAGACAAGGCACACAGAACTTTGGAGAAGCCACAGATGACTTTGCAGAGGGGATTAACACTCAGGCTAAAGCAGGAATTAATGTGTGTCAGAACTATTTGTATTCCTTGCTGACATACTTATTCCATCACTCTTAAAACATGCTAAGCACTCAAAAAGAAATATTTCAACTGCAAAGAACCTTTTCAAAGCATTTAAACTAAACATCAAGCTACTTTCAGCAGTACCCTTGCTTAGCAGCTGACCATAAATACATATGAAGCTGACTTTGTTAAATTCAGATTTAAAGGGAGATTTTATTTGTCCCATGGCCATGTCACCTTGGGCCAGATTTCAGAGCTGTAACCTGGTTTGGGAGTGCGTGGCAGCTGGATAGAAGGTTTGGGGGCAAATCCCAGGTGCTCAGTCAAGGAAGAGCATCTCACTCTTGGTTCTATATGCCATTCTGGGGACATAGGATGTTGCCAGACAGAACATAAACCAAAGAAAAGCTGGTAATACTTGTCATTAATAAAAACCTGGTCCCCATTGCATAAGGAGGGAAGGTATTTTGGGGTTTTAATTCATTTGGCATCACTTTTATCCACATCAGGCTCTCCCTGTCATTTCAACAGGGAAGTATTTCATGGTGTTTCTCACCACACTGAATTTCTGCACAGCTCTGGGGATGGGAAACTCAAGTTGCATTTCCAGACCACAGAGAAGGCAACAAACACAAGTTCTTGCCAGTTTATCAAAGGTTGGTCTTCTGAGCAAGAATCACTATTAAAACAAGTCAGATTTCATTACCACCACAAGCCTTGATATCAAAAGGAATTTACTTGCAGAAACCACAAGTGCAGGTTTGTTTTTTTTTTAGTGGTCTCATGACTGGTAACAAAAGTGAGTGGTTAGATAAGAAGTGTGTGTGAGAATTTGACTACTCCACTCATCCATGTAACCACTGAACTGCAATGGATTACTCATCCTACAGGACATGAAACTACAGCTCTGAATTGTTGACCATAAGCAGTTTTTATTCAGACAAAATTATGTGCAGACAATACTTTGAATACTTTGTAAGCTGAGGTATTTCCAAAGCACAACTACCTTTGCCAAAAAAAAAAAAAAAAAGGAAAAAAGAGAGATAAATCCCAAATGCGAGTCACTTCAATCTCCCTTTTCTTTCCTTTCCCAATGGTTCCAAAAAGGTAAAAAAAGACAAAATACTCTGCTTTTCTCAAAAGGACAAGACAGAAAAAACTATGACTTCATCAAGAAAACCCTAATAGGCCAAAAGTTACTTCTTGCTGAGCTGCACAAGATTCCTGAAGTGGATCAAAACCCCTGGGAAATAACACAACAGGTCAGCCTGTGTTTATGTTCTGCACAGACACCCTCAGTGCTCCTGTGCTGGAACAGCTTCATTCACACAACCAAAAAAAGCCACCAGGTGCACAAGGGAAATTCGTTTTTCCTACCCAAAACTGCAGCCTCTTATTTTCAGTAAGCCCCTCTCCCCAGTTATTTGCTGCAGGAAATAGTCTCTGTCTAAATTTACCTTTCAGTGAATCATTTTCAGCCCTCATTATGTCAATTAGGGAGTTCTCCAGTGAGTGCATGTCAAAAGTCCTCGTGCGATCCTGCAAGCAAACACAAACAGAGCCAGTGTTAAACACGAGCACCTGAAACACAAACACTTCCAATTTCTTCTACATAACCACAGCAGAATTAAGCAAAAACCATATACCAAAGGATAGAGGAATATTAAGAATTTCCTCTGATAGAGGAATATTAAAAATTACAATATTATTAAATATGAATCTATGATAATCTAATAATAACCAAGGAAGTCTAATACCAACTATTTCTCCTTCCTATTAACCAAAGCCATCATTTTACACATGCCCAGGTCAGACTTTCTCAACCAAACAATCAATTCCACATCCTACAAATCTGATGTTATAGAAGCAAAACACAATGTAAAATACCCTGGCATTGCTTTAGTTTAATTGGCAAATTCAGAATAGCTGAAATTTCTTGTAATCTCTGAAATCTTTACAGTATCATAAAAGGTCCCAAAGGGAGGCAAAAATCACTCTAATTCCCAATATTATTCACATATCCATGTTTTCTGTGTATTTATACATTTGGACTTGGATAGAATTTTATACAATTACATTAATCCACCCTGAATTTAATTTTTTTCTGTCCAAGAAGCTCTCTACCATCAGCTTTAAAGATTTTATTTCATTCCTGTTCTAAGGCATCCCCTCTGAACTGAGCTCAAGCATTGGGAAGTCTCTGTTCAAACAAGAAAGAGAAATTTTGGACATTTTTGCTCTTGACTCCTTCTCCACAACTCTTGTTATTCCAGCACTGAGTGTGTTTTTTGTCCCTAACACTGGCTGTGAAGCTGAAATTTCTCCAAAGCACACAGATCCAGCTTGGAATATTTTTAAAGGCAGTGGTGAGTTATAAAGTGCTTTCTTTCAGTGCTGAAGCAGCAGTGATTGTGTTGCAAGGGCCGTTCCTGATTTCACTGATCCCTCATTCTGGACTTTAAATACCTCAAACTATTCCAAGAGCAGGAACTCACCAGCTCCTGATCCATTTCCAAGTTGTAAATTACATTCTGATCACTAAAAAATACCATTTTTCAATCGAATTTCCTGGTATTTTTCCTCTCTTCAGAACAGTTTATTACTGAGACAGAACAGGCCACGTATTCCAACCCGGATGTGCTGTGTCTCAAATAGCATTAGAAAGGCCAGAGTTTGGAACCAGTTCCTTTATTAAGTCTAGCAAATATCAAATTTGCTATAAAAAGCACAGCACTGCCCTGTCTCCCCACAGGATTGATTTCTGTGGTCATTTCTATTACAAGAAAATTGAGGCACCTTAGAGAAAATATCAGGAGCATTTAAATCCTTAAATTCTGTGCTTTTCTTTCATAGATTCCCTACAGTTTTCTGTTTTCATAGATTTCCTACAGTTTTCCTACAGTTTTCTGGCCAAGCTAGCAGATTTAATGTATTGGTTTGGTTTAAACATTGCTACTTCTTACCTATTTCAAACTCTAGTTATATTAAAATCCCTTGGCAGGAGTGAGTACAAGCCCTCAGGTTTTGGATCCATTAGGATCCAACAGTTGAGTAACTCAGGAATGGATATTAAAAGGCAACCTCTGCATTTCCAGCAATCCTCACAAAATGACAAAAATAGCCTAAAACACAGGTGGGAGCATTTACTGAAAACCTGATGTCCCTCAGCAGCTTCTCCTTCCTGAATTCTTGTGTTAACCTCAAGCCCACCCCATGAACAGCTACAAAACTCGAATTTCACAAAGTGCAGAACTTCAGTAATTCCAAATCTTTGTGGAATTGTGGCACTTCACTTTTCAGTTGTCTGAGAGACACAAAGGAAGTGACCCAGGCCAAGTAATTCCCAGTTCATTGTGCTGAGCACCTATGGAATAAGCAACTCTCTTCTCTCTAAAATATCTGTGTTATGTTGGCTTGAGCTGGAGTAACAAAGGGTTTGTTGCAATGCTCGTTTTTAATATTGACAACAGAGAATTTAAACATTTGAAGGGAAAAAATGGAATTGAACTGGCTGGCTGACAAGGAAGTGCATTCTCCAATGGAAGCTTTTTGTGCTGAGGAATTTATTTTCCTTTTCAAGTGAACCACAAGCTGTCCCTTTTACAGGGTGAGGTCCATAAGCTGCAAATCACACTGCAAACACTTTAAAACACAACCCTGCACAGTGATACAAAAGATTAACTGGTGGTATTTCCCACCCTGAAAAAGCAGGAATGGCTAAAACTTGGGATAGATAAGGAAGACTCTGTACATTTACCCCGTGAAAAGATGTCAGGCCTAAATAAAGACCAGCTAAGATGCCAAGCTCAGCTGGGTCACAGGTTTGCACAGTGCTTATTATTAAAAAAAAAATTCATTTAGTTGATTATTTGCCCTGACAGGCTGCACATTACTAGAGAAAGTCACCATTGGTAGTTTTGAGAATTTTTATACAAATTAAAGTCCTTTTTATAGTCAAACTCCTTTGAGAACAGCAGCACAGATTTCATCAGTCTTATCTTGCAAGACATTTTACTAGAACCATATCTGAAATATATCCAGTTATTATGTATCTATAGAAAAAATAAAGGCTGGTGAAGGTTAGTGGGAGTGGCCAAACCCCATAAGAAATACATAACTCTGCACTTCATCCCAAAAGCTCTAATCCAAAAATAGCTCTAATCTAAATAATAGCTAATCCATCTAATAGCTCTAATAATTCATCCAAAAATAGCTCTAATAATCAAGATATTGATCACAAACCAATAGCTAAATGTGAGCTTTTCTCAGATACATATTACTTATAAAGCACATAAATCACACTGAACTTAGGAAAAAAATCTTTTCTTTAAAAGATTCCATGTAGAGAGAATTAATAACAATATGGTGATGGTTTTAATGAAGCAATTCACAAAGTTACAGTGCTTTGGAGCTGGATTGCTACTTTACACTTATTTATTGATAAAGAAAATATACAGGGGTAATGACTACCCTGGACTAAAGCAGAGTATGTACAATTCAGTAACAACATTATTATTTACCTGGGTTCCAAAAGAACACAAGTTTGTTTAGGGCATCTAAAATGTTGCTTTATCAGAGGGCTCAAAGGCTATACACTTTTACCCTTGGGAAACAGAACTGAAGCACAAAGACATCAGGTAAACACGAGGCCACAATAAAAAATTAAAAAGAGAAAACCCAAATAAACAAAACACAAACCAAATTAAACAAACTAAAGCCACAAAACAACCAAAAAGAAAGAAATCAACCTGCAGTCTTAATACATGACTGTGTTTAAATTTTCAGCCAACATTTCAGAAGACATTCGTTAAGCATAATTTGGAATAAGCAGTGCTGTGTGCACAATGTACAAGAGGTGACAGCCTGCAGATCTGGTGAAAAATTAGTTATTGAGCCTGTAAATGTCTACAATAACCAACAAACCACTTCTGGACTCTACCCTCTACAAAAAAAAAATTCTAATCCCTATTCCAACTTTATTTTTCATCCCTATTTATATTTCATCCCTAAAAGAAAGTCACTTGGTGTATAATATGTATATACATATTATTACACTGGGTCATCCTCCCATGCAAAAGAAATTCCACGGGAATTTTTCCAGCACAGGAAGATCATTTACTTTGAATTTAAAAATCCCATACATTCATTCTCCTGCACATCAGAAAAATGCACATTTAATTATTAACTCTTTATAGAGTCACTATATTTAGTCTGCATCCACAGCATTACCATCACCTGAATAATTAAGATGCCAGAACCTGAGAGCACTTCCCAGGATGGGCCTCCCAGTGGAAAATCCCAAACTGCACCAAAAAATCAAGGTATGAACACTTGCTGGTAGCTAAGGCTGGGCCTGATCTCTTAAAATAAGGTTGATCTGAATCCAAGGTATCAATAATAATGCAAAAGATGTCATTGCATCAAGCAATTTATTGATCAGCATTTATGGAGTAGGTGTAGTTGTAGAAGTGGGGCTTGTTTTAGACATTTACATCTCTGTCAAACCAGAACATTTGTGCAAATCAAAAACCTCACAGCTACATTTGTACCTTAATTACAGCAGGAGAAGCCTGAAACTTTCTGAAACCCTGTTCCCATTTCCCATAACTCCAAAGCCACATGTCTCAGGCACAGGAGAGCCAGTATCACCATATTTATCATCATAAATACAAGTTCCACACTTCTCTTTCAATTGCAACACAAATTTGGACTGGATTTTGCTTCTGGGGAAGCTTCTCCTCCTTCCCAGCACCCTGCAAATGCTGTATTCCAGCTTCCAGTCCAGTATCCAGTGAATTAAAGGCTTTGGATAAACAGGTTTTTCCTGAAAGGATGTTGCTGTATTCTGCCCAGGTCATCTTTTATAGCTTCACCAGGGAACAATAAGAAAGAGCTGGAAAAATGAAGTGGCACAAAACACAAAGTTTAGTCCAACTTGAACTTTTTAAGTGTTAGAAATTACAAACCTTTACTGGAAATGTTTGTAACATGTGTGTTTCTATTTTAGCTGCACATTAAGTTTATCATGTATCTTCCAGAATGATTTTCCACAATATCTTGCATTCTCACTCTTTGCTGGGCTGCTAAGTATGCAAATTTCAAAGCAAAATGCTTAATAAGAGTACTCCTTTTAATCTTAGGAAAAAGACAAACATAATTCAAATAGCTTCTTAACAAAAGCTTTCTTTAAACAGAAACCCTGAGGTCAAAAACACACAGGAGGGCCAAAGCCCAAGTATGAACGTCAGTAGTAAGTTTATAAAACAAGAACAGTGTTAACTTCCACAGCACTTAACTTGTGCATGTCATACCACATTAGAGTGCTGCTAATGCCACAGATCAGTAGCTGTGGGGAGCAGCACACAAAACACTAATGACTGCACAGCTGATGGAGTTACACAAAAATGGGGAAACAAGTTTAAAAACCCAGCTTTAAGGATTTGCTCTGTTTTCAAATGATACCTTGAAATTATTGGGCATAATTGCTGTTGCTAGAATAAAAAAATAGAATTTTGCAAAACAAATAAGCTCTTTTTGTGCAGGCAGCCATCGTGAGTTATGAAAAGGTTCCTCAAACCCAAATATTAAAACAAAGAGGAACGGTAAAGAAATTTATTTGCAAGATCCCTTCAAGAGGAAAGTTTGGCAAATGCATTCAAGAGACTATTTTTTTTTAATTCCAGCTCCCTGTGAATTTGTTTAATGCACTTATTAAATCAGGCCATTTCTGTGGGCAAACAAATGCTGACGTAGAGGTCGGAATTCAAACACGTTTTGTAATCACAAATGTGTTTTCTCAAACATTCCATATCTGCCTGGGGGAAGAGCAAGTCTCCCTGGCACAGGCCCTGGCTGGATTTGGAAGGGGTTATATACCTGGAAACCAGCCACTGGGGAAGAAAGGAAAAAACATTTTGAACAAGTGGATACAATGAACTGCTCTCATGTACAAAATTCTTTGAAATGGGCAGTTATTTTCGAGCCTGATTCTGGGAAGAAACACAAATTCTTTTTAAGCATTTTTACAGAAAGCTGAGCACTATTGCTTCACTTGCTTGTGCCTTCAGAGAGCCATTTAAAAAACATCATCACGCACTGAAGATGAGATCTGGAAAGCTGGAAATGCCTATCAAAGCAAGATTTATGCATTGCATAACAGGCAGGATGTTCCACTCATGAGGAAGTGCAAGTACACAGCCAAAGGAAAGCCAAAACAATCTTGAAGGCAGCGCTGCCGTGAAACGCAATTACTGAGCACCAAGTTTGTCAGTGCTGCTGGGAGAGAAGGACAAGGAATTATTCTTAAAAATCACTAACTTGGTAAGGTGCCATAGTCACACTCAAAGCATTTTCATATATTCATTCTCGTGGAAGGCTATGAGACTCCGTTTTTTGCTTTTTAATTTGAATTCAGGAACCATTTTTTCATTTGGAGACCATTTCCTTTTCAAACGAACACACAAAGAACAATGGCTTTTCTCTTTTCAAAAGATCTTTGAAGGGGGGAGCCTGCCCAGTGGCTAAAGCACAACATCAAAACTTAATTTCATTAACAGATCTGGTTAAGTCTTCTCTGACCTTGCTGCCAGTTCCATTCCTGCAAGAGGTTCCTACAGACACTGTTGTTTGGGAATTGCAGGAGACAGGATTCCAAATGGAAAACACTTAGAGCCGAGAGCACAGGGTTTGCATGCAGCTCCCAGAGCCAAGGCAAGGCATCATCAAATTGCAAGGTTATCAAACTGATCACCACAGTATTTTCCTTTCATCTGCACCATTTGGAGCACCCATTTCATCCCATGGGCAGGGATGTTTGAAGGGAGCAGGAGTTCATGTCAGTGGCTTATAGGGAAATTATGGGATCCCATCCTTTCCAAAGAGGAAAAGAGCTCTTACTCCTGGTCACCCCAAGATTTCCATCAAAACACAGCCAGAATCCTGTGTGTCACCAAGCTCTGGAATAGACACAACCTCTGAGGAAAAGAAAAAAGAAAGCGATCCCCAAATATTTGCAAATGCTGGTTTACATTTTGCTTTCTAAAGAAACTCATTTTCACTAGATTGCAGCACCACTTGTTAATGATCTAAGCAGCAAAACATAAATATTAAATGAAAGGGATTGTTGTATCGAATTACTCCATTATGTTGCTGCAGCAAAGACAGCTTTCAATTATTTCCTAAACAGGAATCTAAGAAGATTCCAGTAACAAAATAGCTTTGTCCAGTACATGATTGCATCAGCAAGGATACTTCAGGGGCAGAGAGAGAGAGAGAAAGAGGAAGAGAGATAGATGCATGAACACAAATATGTAATAAGCAAAATTCTGCTTTCAGTCAGGAATAGAATCAGCATAGTCAAGAAAAAAATAAAAAGACATCAAAGGTCAAATTTTACATCATTTGTTTCCAGTGATTCAAAAATTCACTGTGCTTTAGACACTCAACTAAAGTGACCAAAGGAGCTAAAGATTTTATACAAAAGAAAAAAAAGTTGTAATAAGCGGTTGTCCAAGATGGCTTCAAAATCAATCAGCATCTTTCTAGGGCTGCAGTGCTGAAGTCCTGCTCTGCTGCCCTGCCCTTTTCCTCACAGAAGTGACAGTAACAGACTGGAGAGCACTTCTCACCACACTTTCCTTTTCTTGGCATGAAGGAGTGTCAGACTTGGTCTTGACATGTACAGCTTCATCAGAGTGTTTATGTAAACAGACACCAACATGCTACACCAAAACGATTTCTTTACCATGATCAAACTATGTGTGTCTGCTATTCTGTGTCTGGAACACCATCCAGAAGTCAAGGTTGACTTTGCCAGTTCCCTGAAATTTCCTTGATGCCAATCCAAGCACATTGCTCTGCCTGTGTATATATTTGGGGCTTACACACAGCAGCAAGGACACACTTGATCTCATTCTGTCACTCTCAACATCAGCTACGTGTCAGGGTACAGAGTGAATCAAACCGTGAGCCAAGGCTCGCTGCAGTGAGGCTGAAAAAAAGACCAGCTCCAGCTGGGTCCCTTTTTCTAATGGTGTCACTGGATAAATTGGGTATGCTGGACATGGCTTCATTATATTAATTATAAATCCTGACATAAAAATCAATTATGACTCTGCTTTCTAAATTTGGAAGGGCTCTACCTGATACTGAACCAGTCAGTAGCACTGCAGTAGAAAAAAAAGGCTCTGAAGGAAAGTTATTGCCAGCAGCTGCTGTGCTGTCAGCAGGGCCTGCACACTACCAAAAACCTGCAGTCTGCAAAGAACCCAACTATCCCCACATCCACAAAGTCACAGTTAAATGTATTTCTGTTTCTTGACATCATGAGACACATTGCACAGTTTGTATCTTTGAAACTGTATTTAAGTAGGTCACCCTGGTTCTTGCAGCATGGCAAGAAATACTGCAATCACGTTGAGAATTTTACTTTTGCCCTCATTTGAAGAGCTTGAAAAACAACCCTGGAAATGTAAAAGAACTCTTGGGTCTTTTAATTCACCCTAAAGGAGTTTACAAAACGCACACACACACATAAAAGCTGGGTTTAACTGGTGGTCAGATGAAAAGAAGGGGACTTCTGGTTTAATTCCTACTGCAAATTAGGTTCAACATTATACAGTTCTTTTCAAATTCATAACAAGTCAGCCCAGAAGGAGAGGCTGAGCTGCCAGACAACCTGCCTCCTGCCAGGAGAAGGCCACAGCAAAATATAGGAGACCACCAACTGATCTCATCCACATCTATTTTTAGTGCTGATTTAATGGCCTGTAACCAAAATTTGCTGCCATTCCTGAGGAGAGCAAACTGCACTGATTACCATTATTTGTAAAAAGCAAAGTTTCCCTCAAAAATGCTACAAAAATTATGTTGCACTGCAAGCCCATGTGATACTGTAAAACCAAAAAAAATCACTCCATACTTTTTCTCAGATGTGGTACATTGCTGAATGCTTTCAAAGGCCTCAGATCTCTCATACTCCATCAGGCACTTTTTTCCCCTTTTTCCTCTTTGTTGAAATACTTGTCAGTGAATTTCTCCATTGGCTATTTCTGTCTGTGTGTCAGTATTAAGCTATAGCAAAGTGGCCAATACAGATGGCTGGTGCGCAATAGATATTTATGACCATCACTGTTAAAAAAAACCCATGAATCACAGCTTGGAGGATCATTCCCACTATGACATTTTGAGTTAGCCATATGGTTTTTTTCAGTTGCAAGCACAGAAATCCCACAACCAGGGCATTTTAATGCTCTTTGGGGAGGTTTAGTTTTTTTTTTTTTTCGTATGGATACAACAGACTGCGCTCACCTGAAAAGGAAAAATGTTGTCAGCTCTGTTCAAGCTGTCATCCATCCAGGATTTGGGAGCGAAGGCCGAGCTGGGTCGTGCATACTTCTGCAGCTGGATATGATTACTTGCAAAATTCTTCTTTAAGGGCGAGATGGAGTTCAAGGGGGTGATCCCTCCGTTCAGTCCCCGGCGGTGGTCTCGGCCCTGGGACCCTCCCCAGCCGCCGTATCCGCCGCCGCCGGGGCTCCAGGAGGACGGGGTGGGCGATGGGCTTTGGTAGCTGCTCCACGGAGAAGGTGGCTTGTTAAGATTGTTGGCCAAATGAGGCAACTGATTAAAAGCAGCATTTCTGTGTGTGAATGGAGGTGGGTGAGGACTTGCAGGAGACCTCCTCTGTTGCTGATGCTGATTGTGATGATGCTGGAAATGGGGGTGATGAGGGTGGTGCTGAGAGAGGGGTCCGATCTGGGGGGAAAAGCTACCACCAAAGCCAGGGCTGACGTGATGTGGGAAATTCTGAAACAGCAGAGCACCATTATTAGCTGAGGCAGTAGGGACCCCTCCCTGGTGGAAAAAACTTGCATCTTCATTGATTATTGTAGAAGAAGAAGGAGCAATAGCTGCAGACCAGTTACTGAAACCAGTCAGAGAAGACGCGGTGGATGTCAAGGGCTGTGTCGAAGTACCGAGCCCCGAAGCCTCTTGGTAATCAAATCCTGTTAAAACCGGCGATTCTATTCTTATTTTCTCCTTTCCATTGCCATTCTCTGAAGAATTATCGCCCTGGTTTTCTTCAGTTTTAGTTTTCTCGGGTTCAGAGAGCATGCCTGCTTCCTGACTTTGACCAGGGGAAAGCTGCTGTTTTTCTAGGGACTCTTGCTTTTCCTGTTGCTGAGTTTTAGATTTTTCTGACCCCAGAATCTCATCCTGAATATTATGGGCAGCTGGAGCAGGAAAGAGCCAAGCTGACCCAGCACTACTGCCATTGGCAGCTGTGTTATTATTTATAAAAGCAGCAGGGCTGGGGGTTGCATTTTGATGATGGTGTGGAGGCTGCAGATGTGGATGAAATCTGACTGGAAAAGCTGACTTATTTCCAGTGTTGTTTTGCACTAACACTCCAAACCCGTAATCCCCCATTTATTATATTTAGGGTTTGAATCCTCCCTGTAAGAACAAGTTGATGTTTAGTGTTTAGCTTGTCCTCTTGTGAGGCAAGATTAGCAAGTATCCTGGTTTTCGCTAGATATTCCAGTGTCTCCCTCCACGCTATTTATTTCAGATTTGGATAAAGATGTTTGCTTTTTTTTTTTTTCTTTTTGCAAAAGATAGATCTCTTCAACTATTTCAATGTGTCAATTTGTGTCCGTTTCCTTCCTTTGGCCAGGAGGAAGGGAAAAATAAATCTTTGGTTCACAAAATAAGAGGTTTCCTTTTTCTAAAGGAAATGCACAGCAATGAGAGAATAAGCTTCTGGGAAATAAGGATAAAGAGATTCTAACTATCCTGTTTTTTTCCTCCTCAGCAGCCTTGACTCGCCCATAAATGAGTTAAGAGGGAAGAAAAAAAAAATACAATGACGTCTGGTCCCTCAACCCCTTGGCAGCAAAAAATAGATTTAAATCTGGAATAATTTAATACATCTCTATAATCTAATATATATTTGTGTCCTGTTCAAAAAGAGTCTTTGCTGTGGACAAGGGAAAAATTTACCTCAGGATCTCAGCATTCAGAAGGGTGAAATGGGGGAGTGAGTTGCAGAAGAGGCTTTATCCCGTGCTGCTGGGTTTAACCTATTATATTTAGCAATAATATACACCGTGTGTGTGCGTGTGTGGTTGTTTAAAGGGGTGAGATCTTATCTCAGGAAATCAGTATTCTCTGTGTGTTGGGTGGGGAGTGAGTTGTGCAGGAGAAGGGTGGATTCTTGATGCTGCTCCTTCTGGGCTGGGTTTCTGAGCTCGCCAGACTCGCTTCTTATTTATGATCCAATATTTGCGTGTCCTTCATATGAGTCCTGACTGTCCGGGGAGGAAGGTTTTCATCTCAGAAATCAGCGTTCACCGTTCGGGAAAGGGAAGGGAGGGGACAGCGAGTTGTGCAGGAGGAAGGGGAAGGAGGTTTTTTTCTCGCTCTCTGCTGCCGGGAGGGTGTTTTGTGGTGCGGGGCTCGCCTCCTTCCCCGGGAATCGCGGCTCCCGCAGCCCAGCGAGCCCCTGGAACGCGCTCCCTCCTCAGGCACTCGGCATCCAGCGGGGCCGGGCTGTGGGTGCCCCGCGCGTCCCCCGCCCTCGCTCGAGCCGGGCAAGGCAGGAGGGGTTTTACCTCAGCAGCGCAGCAGCCTCCGGCAGGGAGGGGAAGGCGCGGCCGGCCGGGCTCCTCTCTCCCCCATGGAAGGTGTTTAAGCGGCTCTCCCGGGTCGCCCGGCGGGGTCGGGGCAGGCTCTGTCTCGGGGCGCAGNACCCCGGGGCTGGGCGCGCACCGCCCGCGGCGCCGCCGCCATCTTAGGTGTGGGCGGGAGGTCAGGCGGATGCCGGCGGCGCCGCCATCTTGGAGTGAGGAGCGCGGCGCCCGCCATGTTTGTGCAGGGCAGGGCGTCACCTGTCACTGTCGGTGCCCGGTGTCACGGACGGCGGCCGCGCTCGGCAGCGACGTTAAAGAGCTTCTCATTGCACCCCCTGCCATGGCAGGGACACCTTCCACTATGCCAGGGTGATCCAAGCCCTGTCCAACCCGGCCTTGGACACTTGCAGGGATGGGGCAGCCACAGCGTCTCTGGGCAGCCTGTGCCAGGGCCTCGCCACCCTCACAGCAAAGAATTTCTTCCGTACGTGCAACCTAAGTAGTCCAAGGGCAAGCATCAAAAAGTCTGTCTGTTACAGATCTGGTTTATCCTCTGCTTAGTTTTGGGGATGGGTGCTGGTTTTGCACACCGACAGATTACAGCATGCAAATGAAAATATAGTCTAAAATGTGATATAAAAATATAGTGACATTAAAATAACTATATGTAGGTACACCATTAGAAAAATCAAGTTTAAAAGGAAACGTGGAGAAATTTCCTCAAAAGTTTTGTCTTAGAAGGGGGCTGTTCTCTATTTGCTCCAAGACTCCCCATGACTGTCATTTGGGTGATACTTTTACCAAACCAAGTATTACCCAACAATTTTATTAAATAAACCTTTTTCTTCGCAATCACAGACACCTTGTTTCTATATGTGAAAACGGCCTTGTTTACATATGGTGAAAACATCATTGTGAAAATGTAATGACTGGGTTATAATTTCCCCTTTTGCAACTTCTGTGAGCTCATCTGATACTAAGCATTATTTTCCCCTGCATTTTTCTAGTCATAATGTATAAGATAAGATGATAAGCCATCATCTTACGGCTCAGGGTTAACAGGCACTTCTGTCCGGATGCCACGGACCTGGCTCCAGCAGCAGATTGCTGTTCCATGAATAGTTTGGGAAAGACTGAGTATATGTCCTTAATTTAATTTCAGGCACACCCTTGCAGTGCATTAGGGTAGATGCAGATGGAGTGATACGAGCAGAATTTCTAAAATCTGACTTTAATCACTTTGCCTGACAAACATGGTTTGCTGAAACCATGGGAGGTTCCTCAAGGGCCAGTGCTGGGATGGTTCAGCTGCCCAGCAGGATTTGTGGCTGTTTATTCAACCTCTTTGACAAAAAATGCCTGACTGATATGCAGGGATCGCAGCATTAGTTACCAAGGAGAATAAATTACTGAAGAAAGTCAGGGTTGTCTATAAATAAGTGGATTTAACCACCTGTGAATAAATTCTCGCTTTGGTGGCTGGATGATGTAAAGAGAGTCTCAAAGAATACAGAGGATGACAGTGTCACAGAATCACAGATGGTTTGTGTTGGAAGAGACCTTAAAGATCATCCAGTTCCAACCCCTACCATGGCAGGGACACCTTCCACTAGACCAGGTTGCTCCAGTGTTTTAAATCACTCAAGCCATAAGCTCAAATCCCTGTAGAGTCAAATTAACCCCTTTATCACTGATTTTGCCATAGCTCATGCCATGACCTAACTTTTAGATAAAATTTGAAACATAAGATTCAAATAATTAGAAAACCTTCACCACAACAGTAAACATTCAAGACTTTTGAAAGGGGAAGGAAATGGGAGAATTCTCTCAGTAGCATTTGCTCACACACACTGGTGAGATGCCCAGATTTGCTGCCACATCTGCCAAATCGGTTCCTGCAGCTCAGTCCTGATGTATCCAACACTTTTCACCTGAAAGAGGTTTCAGTCTGAATGACACTTGAAGTACTTTAAGTCATCACGGTACCTTTTGCTAATCACCATCAGCATCTAATGGATTCATTTCTGGAAGCACTTTAACTCTTCTGGGTTCCTTGAAGGAGAGGATTCCTCTGGCCACTCCAGCTGCCATCATTAGGCAGCTTTAGCTGACGACTGCCAATGGCTCTGTGCTCTACCCAGGCTCCCCCCAGCATCAATCTCCAGGATCACAAACCCCTTAACAACCTCTTCACTGTGAGACTAAACCCCAAGTGGGAACATATTGCTCTCCTCTGAGGATTAGGTTTCTTAGCCTGTTTTTATTCTGCCACTCTCGCTGTGAATGTCACATAATAAATGCTTGAGTGTGACTCAGGTCACAGGAAAAACTGAGCGTGGCTGAACTGGTGTAGAGAAATCCGTGTGCTTGCTTTTGCTCAGTCAGAAACAATCACAGAATCACTGGGTTGGAAGAGACCTTCAAGATCATCAAGTCCAACCCAGCCCCAACATCTCAACTGAATCCTGGCACCCAGTGCCACATCCAGGTTTGTTAAACACATCCAGGGATGGTGACTCCACCACCTCCATTCCAATACTTTATCACCCTTTCTGTAAAAAACTTTTTCCTAATATCCAACCTAAATTTCCCTTGGTGCAACTTGAGGCTGTGTCCTCTGGTTCTGTCAGTGCTGCCTGGAGAAAGAGCCCAACCCCATCTGAGCACAGCCCCTTTCAGGGAGCTGTAGAGAGTGAGAAGGTCACCCTGAGGTCTGTGGTTTGCTCGGCCTTTCAGTGCCCCACACCCAGTGAAACACAGCACAGGGGAACATCTTCTGTTTTGTCAGGTGTACTCAAAAGGCCGCGTGCCTCGCAAGAGGTGGAATTTCTAATGATAATTTAGCAGGATAAGCTCACAGATAAACTGAACCTGAAAGCAAGTGGGATCCCCAGGAAGCAGCTCTCCAGCTCAGTCCCACGGCTCATCCTGGCAGAGCAGATGTGCCGTTTGTGATACGCTCCCAGCGTTATCAAATCAAGGTCCCATTGAGCGAAGAAGTGAAAGGACTTGCAGAGCTGAGAAGGAACTCCTTGTGAAAATGCCTTGCCAGCAATCCTCTCTTTTTTAAATCAAAGCACTGCCAGCTCTCAGGCATCTGCTGGTTGCAGCTGTCACGGTGTCATCCGGAGGGAAAGGTGAGCCCTCGGTGACTCAACACCCGAACGTCAAACACTGACACTGCTCACGCTGCAGAAACATCAGATTGCTGCATCTATTTCACACTGTTGGTGGGGAAACACAGGATTCAGGTCTCATTTAAGTAATCTTCTGCCTTAGAAGAAAAGGAGCAGAAAGAGGATATGAATCTCTTTTCTAAAGGCAAAATTATCAGCTGTTTCTTATGTCTCAAAAACTGCAACTGATGTTTTCTTGAATGTCAAAAGACCTATTAGGATGTTCAGATCTCTAGTTTTATACTAAACATTGTTGCTGTATCTTGTCCACCCAACAGCATATTAACACAGTTTAGTAAATCAAATTTAAAGTCAAAATTAATGCTATACTTACAGCGCAGGGATTTTAGGAAGGGTGCAGTGGGATATATTAAAATTCAAAGGGATTGTTTGTGGGGTTGTTAGTCACTCAGATGTTCCTCCACATTCCTTTAGGTCTGGTGTATCATAGAAGACACAGGACTTGCTCACATTCAGTAGTAATAAAAGCAGCCAACAGACCTGAAAAGCTGCATCAACATTTTATCCTAAACAATTGCTCCAGGAAGGCTGAACTAAAAACCCCAGGCAAGCTGTCAGTAGCTAATATTAGCCTACACATACAGAAATTTTTTTAATTCCAGAGCAATTTCCAAAGACTGCAGAAAATGTTCTCTAGACTGCAGAGAAAACCCAACAGCTCATTTTTGTGCTGATGCAGCTGCAACTGCTGTTTGCTAGATCCTATCTCAGCTTGGTCATTGCAATATCAAAGTATGATTTTATAAACCTTTTAACTCTTGTGTAAAGCACATTATACATGCTAATGGCTTCATTTGACTAAGCTGGCTTCGTCACTTTGCTGCAGCTGGGTGAAGGTACTATATATTGATATACCCTCATATGTTAAGCAACCCTTTAATGGAATACATTGCCTTAGAGTCTTTAGTTTTTATGAAAAAAATCCTTATCACTGCCCAGAGAACTATTTTGTGTGCAGTAATTATTTAATATTAATGAACAGTGTTACATACAACTATTTTCTAGCCATATTCTTTGTATGGCATGTACTTTAGAATGACCTGACACTGCAAAAATGCCTCTAGCTTGCATGGCTCATGTAAAATACAATAAATACATAAATAATTGAGAAGAGGAAATAGGTAGTGTTGCAAAGGCTGTGGTGTTCTTACCACTGCACTTCAAAATCCGTCGATGTGCCCTTTGCAAATGTGCTTTTCTTCTTTCATTTAAGAATTCTTCCTTGATCTGGACAAAAAAAAAATTCCACACAGGCACAGAGTTTCAAATTTGAAAACTCACTTTGTAATCTTATTTCTGAAATTGTAGAATGAAAGAAGCAGCCAGGGGATGAGCCAGGACAGCATGTCCAGGGACACCACCAGAGGCACCTGGAAAGCGATGGCCATCCAGTGAATTCCATGGGAAAGAAGCTGTTTATCCCATGGAGACTAAGCTTCTCAGTCTCTTGGAGGTTGGAAGTTTTTTCCCCCACTTCTCAAATAAATAACTGCTTATTTAATTCCTCTTAATAAAGGAGGAATGCGGGTTTGTGTCAGGGGCTGATTAGCCAGGGCTTGCAAAGTACGCTGGTGCAGAGTATAATTTTTACTGCAACTCGGTGACACCTTCATTTCTCAAAGTAAGATTTCATAGCCTGCTCATTTACAAAGTGGGCTAGTGCCTTTGGGTATTTGGGAAGGGCAAAAAGACAAATTGAAAAGCATCAAATAATTTAATTTCAAAGTGCATTAAGCGCACGCCTTCCAATTTTCTGACTAAAATGTTCACTGGCTTTTTCCAAAGAGGTTTATATTCAGGGCACAGAAATAGTTTGTGGATTTTAGATTCCTGAAATACTTAACAATGTTATTCAGGGAAAAAACACAAGCTTCTTGTCCTAAAAAACCCAGATTCACGTGCAAAGTGTTAATGAACCCAAGTGACAGCTTAAGAATAAAAATAGCAGAACCCTCCCTTCCCCCCCAAATGGTAGCTAATCAAACATTTTCTAGAACAGAATTTCTGACTAGTCTGGGATATAATAATTTTTAAAAAGCAAAAAGAACAATAATAGGAGTCCAATTCAGAGAGATCAAAATGAGGTTGGCCTTGTTTTCCACCTGGGAGCCAGAGTACCTCCAGCCCCTGGATCTCCTGGCTCCTTTTGGAGCATTGCTTGCTGGAATCTGTAGTCTCCAGGCTGCATCTCCATTATTAAACAGGAGAACAGTGGTAATCTGCTCCATTTTAGGCAAATTAAGTGCAGCTCTTTGGCTCCTGGCACATTCCCAACGCGGCCCTGAGATGAGCATAATTCCACAAAATCCATAAGATTCAGACCCCATGGCTGCCACTGTTCCCCCTTCCCGTGCCTTGCAGGTAATGGGAGGTCCTTTGCTGGGGTCCTTGAAGGGGACAAAGATATTCTAGATGAGTTTAATGAATATTGGGTTTCTGTGTGCTGAGGGAAGCAGTTCAGGAGAGACTTCCAGTTTTCCCTTGGAGTTCCTTACCTGATGGGTTTCATGTCACATTTCTGCTGGCGAGGGAAGGGGGGCATGTTGCATATTCAGTGTTGCCCTCCTCATGCCTTGCAGGGGGAACAGGGTGTGTTTCCTCAGAATAGAATGAACTCGTGCTTTCCAATTTTTCCCCATGTTAGGAAATAGGTCCTGTCTCATTACTGGTGACAGCACATATTGGTAGGTCATAGAGCAAAGGGAGAGCCTTGCGTAGAACAGCTGGGGCCCAGAGCCAGAAATCTCATTAAAGTAAGCTGCTGCTATTTCCAGCCTGTAATAGAGCTTTGGAGCTTGATTATATTCAGTGAAAGCAGGTCATTACAAACACACTGCTTTTTGCATATTATCTAAATTGAAATAATAATATGTTCTCTCCTTTCATGTGCTATATTGATAAATCCCAACTTATGAATGAAACATGTTGATTAGTTAGTTAAAAATAATTAGTTCCGTATTATGCCTCCAAGTTTAAGGCTTGATTAGTGCAAACAAATAACTTTTCTTGATAATAAGTCATTTACAGAGTATTCTCTTAAGTGGAGCACACAGGCATAAAAATAATCTGCAGCAGTAAATTGTGTTATTTGTTCTCTCTTTTCTCTTTGACTTCAAATGTAACAGTACTTTTAGAACTTGAGAGACACAATATCTATATGCAGATTCTGATCTCAACAGCAACTGCTGCAGTGCTGCTCTGGTGTTATTTGGTGGAGGTGGCAGAGCACCAGATAAGAATGTGGCCCATAAATGTTTTTTGATTCAGCCTTTCTGGCCACGTAGCCCCGAAAGAAGAACAATTATTTTTTCCAGTCACTGAGAATATCGCTCTGCTATTAACTTGCATTTAAATATTCTGATATTTGCATCAGAAGTGAGCTAATGAGTGGGTTTCCTGAGCAGTGGAAGTTCTTTTGAAGGAAAACAAAACCCTGCATGAACAATTTTTTCTAGTCATCAGCTCACTGAAGCCAGCACTATTCAACAATGTTCAAAAAGCTTAAACTCCTTCCTGAATATGAACATTTTCCTGAACCAAGACTTAGGGCCATCATAAAGTCATTTTTTTTTTAGCTCCCCATAGGATTTTTCTCACATAGGCCAAAGATGGGTCCAAAACTGTGCAGAGGAGACATCCCTTAAAGAAAGGCTCTACCTTGATAGGATTATAGGATAAATACTGCAATAAAATTAGATAACATCCTGATAAAAAGCCTCGACTCTGTTGATACTGCTGTCTGTGCTGCTGCTCCCACCTACAGAGCCTCTCTGATGGAAAGTTATGGCTCTCAATTATCACTGTGAAAATCCAGCCCTATTTTGGGAGTGCTCATAACTTTGAGCAGTCAGCGAGGTGTGGGAGTTTGACGGCGTTGTTGGAGAATAACAGCCTTCGTGTTGAGGCGCTGAGGCACGACGAGCCCGCGGCAGGCAAATAATACACCTCTGTAGAGCACTCCTGTAAGACTCTTCCCTTCCTGGTTGACAGGAAAACTTGCAAAGCCTGGGAAGAGGACCAGACCTGTGCTTCCAGGCTGCTAGGAAGGGAATTAACTCAATGGCAGCAGTTGTGGTCTCAGCAGATGATGAGACCGCCGGTTTTCCGACTCCACGTAATTACCAGACAGCCATGAGGTGGAAAAGGCTAAATCTCTACTCTTTTGTGAAAGAACTGAGGTGACTTACTGGTTAAAAACTCCTCAATCCTCCCCAGTCCTCTCAGAGGGCACTTACTGAGAAATGGTAATGGTTTACAGTCTCAGAGTGCTTTTAGAGCACTCAGTGTCAGAAAAAATGGCATTAACCCACTCCCCTCCCCATATTCTGGACCTGTTTCTCAATGCTAATCAGGAGTAATTTCACTGAAGTGAAGGGAGTTATACAAGACCTGTGTGAAACTGGAATCAAGTCCATGTATCATACATTTAAGATTCCTGGCAAAATATGCTCTATTTACTTGTGGAAATTAAAACATTTCAGAGTCTGGATGATTTAAGGGCTATGTTCTTACTTCCTAGAAACTAGAACAGTACCTCATGTAATCAATAACTGTATAAAACTGCCTGAAATGCAAGCATTGCAGAGGTCAGGAGTGGAAAAAACACAGCTGAAATCACTTTACATGACATACTGGAAAAGCAACGTTATTTTTACCAACAGCACAAGGAGGCCATTGCAAATGGCAAGAAACTGATTGAATGGTATGGCAAAGAGCATTTGTTTGATAAAGTCAATTTTGCCACTTCCATGGCAACTAAAACACAAAATTAGACTGTTCAGGGAAGCACTTTGGTTCCAACCTCCTTTGAACTTGAAGAAATTTGGGGAAAAAAGCCCTTGGGCTGAGCCCATCTGTGTGGGAAACCACACCAGCAAAGTTATTTTCACATCAGATCACAAGCACCAGGCAGGGTGGGCTGTATTCTCTCCTCTGTGGCCTGGAATAGAAATTACTCATTTCCACACGAAGCCTTTCCAGTGTCTTCCACAAGAAGTGGCTCCATTAAGACCAACAAAAGTGCTGATTCTGCAGAAGAGATGCTGCAAATCCTCCAGGAGAGCTCTAGGACAGAAATGGGCTCTTAAATGTGTGGAGAGTCACTCAGCTCCCACCCTCAAACCTGAAAGAGCTGCTTGAGGAGGTTTTGTGGAAGCACAGAATATCCTGAGCTGCAAGGGATTCACAAAGATCATCCCAGGGATCTCCTGTCCCTGCACAGACCCCCAACAATCCCACCCTGGGGCATCCCTCGAGGGGTGTCCAAGCCCTCCTGGAGCTCTGGCAGCCTCAGGCTGTGCTCAGCACCCTCTGGGAGAAGAACCTTTCCCAAATATCTACCCCAACCCTCCCCTGACACAGCTCCAGCCCTTCCCTGGGTCCTGTCCCTGTCACAGGAGCAGAGATCGGTGCTGCCCCTGCTCTGCCCCTCGGGAAGAAGCTGCAGGTTTGATGAAACTTGGAGGTAAATAAGAAATTGAAGGAAATAATCCTGGACTTTGAAAGCACAAATAAGCAGCACGTAGTTTTCTGACTCGTACAGATCACTGTATCAGCTCCTGGGCTGCTGCAGGAGTAGAAGGAGTTTGCTGGAAAGAGGAACAAACCCTCCTCTGTGCTGCCCCTTCCCCCTGTGTTACAATACACCAAGGCTTGTGATGTTTGGCCAAAGAATGGTGAAACCCAAGAGTGACTTTGGACAGCACTTGCTGGTGATCCTGAGTCACTGCCTCATGCTAAAGTCAGACCTGCAGTCAGATGTGGAGTGTGCAATGGGGACTTGGCCATCAGTGCTTTATGCCTGAATCTTGCATCACAAATGCTCCTGAAGGCATTAAAAGACATTTCAGTGAACGTCCAGTGAGGGGAATCGACCCCTGCAGAGCCAGGCTCAGTTTTGAATGGCTTGGCTTTTTTGGCTTGTCACATCTTCCCAGTCTCCAAACCTTTGTATTGTAACGTGGTGTGCCGTAAATATCGGTAATGGAAGGGATTACATCAGCCACCCTTGTGCTGCCAACCTCAATATTAAACTCTGCAGCAGCAAGGAGCCCTGCCCAGAGGACTATGACAGCTATTCAGCTCCATTTATATTAGAATACAAAGTACAGAATAAACCCACAGCGTTTCTGGCAACTGATACTACGTGTCAGATAAGAATGGCACAGGGGAGAACAATGCCAGAGCACTGAAGTTCCTTCTTAGATTAAGAGCTGAGGATATTTGATATGTGCCCTTCCAGAATGTGCTGTAGGTCAGGCATTTTTTTTTTTAATTTTGATTTTTTAAATAGTAAACCCCCACTACCTAAGCAAAAGCAAAATGTAGTTTCCTGTTTCTACACCCACTGACTCTATTCAGGGTTGGCTGCAACAAGGGGAGAGAGGGATCTGGTTGGATTTTAATGTATTTTCACCTCATTTCAGATACTCAAAAGACACTGGTTTAAATGCTTAAAAATATGTTTGATGTTTCCTGGCAGTTTCTCTTCGCTCATTCAGCTGCACATTGACT
The DNA here is from genome assembly GCA_013399945.1 of Ploceus nigricollis. Classification (NCBI taxonomy): domain Eukaryota; kingdom Metazoa; phylum Chordata; class Aves; order Passeriformes; family Ploceidae; genus Ploceus; species Ploceus nigricollis. Next base: position 70,624 of record VXBC01011675.1, read on the forward strand.
GTACTGCCCTCAGTGCAACTTCAAGTTTGTTTGAGGTTGTTTGGGCCAAATAAAATCCCATTCTTATGAGATAAGCCAACATTAATTTCCAGGGAGTTTGACCAGAACTATTGTCCCCCTGTTACACTGTTCATCAGAACTTTTTCTTTTCCAACCCTCATCGCGAATATTCTTGGGAGAGACTGCTCAAAGATTTAGGTAGCAAGTGTGAAATAATTAGACTCAGTGGAACACAGGGTTCTAAAGAGTGGAAGGCATGATTCAGCATTTCATCTTTTCAGTTTTAATGATTTGTTGTTTGTTTTTTGCAGATCTTCAAGAGAAAAACTGGACTGACTTCTCTGCGTGGGGCTTAAGAGATCCTGGGACTGGAAAGATAAAGGAGTTGGCAAGAACTTGCTGTATCCACCATGCTGCTCTCTGACTGCTGCTGGCCCCACAGAGATGGCTTCATTCCATCAGTATTTATTGCATATAATTTGCAAACAGCTCGTTGAGATGCTCTGAAGGACGCAATAAAAACCCAGAAAATATGAATGCTCAAAAAATGGCGTTCTCTGCTGTAGGAATATGGAACCAGATCCCAGGTCCTGTGCCTTTATTTCAGTGAAGGAGCTGGGCTATTGTTTCTATTTAAAATTGGTTGCCATGGTGGTTTCATCCGGGCTTTTGCCCTGATGAAAATTGTTTGTATCAGTGACGCAGCAGCGCTGGCAACCCAATGTTTGCATCTACCTCCAACAGAGCAGCAACTGTGGAGCTGGAACCTGGCACTTCACCTGTGCACCCCAAACAGGTTCCTTAAGCACCCAGCACACCTGAGGGGAAGTGGGAGACCAGCCACCATGCAGGCTGAGGAGCCTGCAGCTCCTGAGGCTGCAGAGACCTCAGACTAAATGGAAATGCTGCAGTGAAAGCCCACGGCCAGGGGGATCTCTCCCCAGGTGTGACCCTGGTGTGCTCTTTGAATTTTGCAGCACCACCTGGAATTTCTGGGAAGTTTCAGCTCTCACATTTTGAAAGTGATGGGAAGCCCAGCCTGACATTCAGATCTGCTGATACAAGAGTCTCTCCCATTTTCTAATGAGTCTCAGTCATTACCCTCCTTATGTCACAGGCAGCCAGTGATCCCTTTAATTAGGTGAATGGCAGCCACCAGGACACTCAGAAATGTCTATGAACAATACAGGTTAAAAAGGGACTCTTCATATGCATTTACTTCAGGTGACACTTCTGGCCCAAACTTGAGGGTCCTCCAAAACTTTACTCTGCTTCCCACTTGGTGCTGATTCTGCAGGGCACATTTACAGGGACAAACCCAAGACAGTTTGAGATCTCAAAGAGATTTTTAGGCTTAAAGCTTTCTCTTTAATGAAAAAGGTCTTTTGGAATACTAAAGCTCCTGCAAGGGAAAGAGGGGGTTAATGCTCCTCCCTGCATTGTCTGTCAGCACTATACCATGCACAAAACAGCAGCAGATTTCCTAGTTGGAGCAGTGCTGGCTAAATTGATTTAGATCTAGAACACGAGTACCAGTCCCTTCTCTTCACCTTTATTGCGAAATCCTCCTTTCCAGCAGATGTGCTGAGTGGGGGAGGAGGAACCCCAGAGCAGCTGTGAACAATGAACAAGGACCAAACGTTCTCAGCAGGAAAGAGAAGCTGGCAGTGCCAAGAGCACGATGGCAGCTCGCACTGTGCAGAGCAGAGTGCCTGGGGTGCCAGCTCTGTATTCCTCCCTAGCCTGCAAATGAAACAGCCTGGCAGTCTGTCTTTCCAGCATGGAGATTGTATTTCAGCTGATGTGCCTGCAGTGCCCACTCTGCTGAGCTGGAAGTGCAAGATCTGCTGAGTAAGAAATTATTAAAGGCCAGCAAGAGCCTCGTTGGCTTTTGGTGCTGTCGGTGCAAACTTTTTCGATAATGGAGCAGCTTTTCCAGGAACACAATCAGGAGAGAGCAGGCTGTGTTAGCACCTCGCTGCTCCACTCAGCTGTTCCAGGAAGGGAGCTCTCCACAGAGGCAATGCTGTGCTGTTCCTTTATTGCAGAGGCTCAGGATGTCAGAGCTGAGGCACTGCTCCATGTGATGCATCACCTCCCCCCCACACGCTCGCAGGCTTAAAAGCATCACAGGGACTATTTTAGAAGGGATTGGTCTGTCTGCAGCAGCCTGGAGCCCAGGGGGATCTTTGGAGGGAGAGCTGAGGGTCTTGAACCGTCCTGTGAACCTGCAGTGCTGACTTTGGAAAGAGGAGAGCTGCAGGTTGGAGCTTCACCCCATCACTACGACCAGGACTTGGTAAGAGTCAGATCAGAGCACCTGGATACTTCAACCAGGAGCTTAGTATGAAACTGAGACACAGAAAGCTCCCTGTTAAAAGCTGGCACCCCAAGGATGGGAGAAGCCAGGTGACTTTGTGTTTGTACCCCTGCTGCAGAAGACATCTTTCTCTTAAACCCTTTAAATCAATACACCACTCTAAAAAAGGCCAACCTGTAATAGATGCATAAAAATATCAACATATGAGAGGAAAATATCAGAGGTTGCACTTGGTTAGGCCTCTCTTGGATGTACAATCTGAATGGTAGAAGCTGAGAGCTGTGCTCTCCTGGCAGCATTTTTTGTGGGACAGAATTTCATCCCTTACCATGGATCTTGTGGGTTACTCTGAAGGCATAAAAGGGGTAGGAACTGTGCCCTGCAAGGCTCTGCTGCCCTGGCACACTTTGGCCCCTTCTCAAGCTCAGCCTTATCATTAGACTGCAATCAGGAGAGGCAAGAGAGATTTCTGCAGTAAATATTGTATCAGGCAGTCTGGGCTGCTTCAAATGAGAGCAGCTCATAAGGAGCTACTAAATATAAAATCATCCTCAGGGCAGCTCCAGTTTAAGCCAGGGCATGTCAGCCCTCAGAGAAGCACAGAATCTCTGGGATGTAAATAAGAGAAAGGCAGAGTGAGGGGGAAAATTAGAAGCTTACAATTGAAATTCTGAAAAATAAATGGAAGGTGTGCCATGCAAAAGGAGAGGACTAAAATAACCCAACCATCAGGAACATGAAATGTCCAATATCTGCAGTCCTAGTGTGGAATTTCAAGTGTCCTCTGCCACAGCTGCATGCATTGCTGCCTTACACAAATCATCCTACATACCATGGTGCTTCTCTACCTTGGAGGACCTTCCAGCTCATCCTAACCCTTCTCTCCCCTCTGCTTTCTCCTGACCATTCCTTCCCTTGTGTTTGTACATAACCCACAACATATTGATGTCCCCAAAGCCTCTAGCAATAAGCAGAAATGCAATAATTGAATGTTTGAGCAGCAGAACTGAGTTTCCCATTGCTGCAGACTAAACCCCACCTCCTAAAAAGGCAGAAGATGTTCTCTGTGGTTTTCCTGTTCTGTGGATGGCAGATCTGGACCCAGTTTTACACTTGCTGTGGGTGAGACGTGGTCTGACGGAGGTGCAAGGGAAGCAGATCCAAAACCCTCCCAAGGCAGACACGGAATCTGCTGGGGTCAGGTTCCTGCTGGATGTTATTGAACTAGTTCAGATCCAAAACTAGATCTGAACTTTGCTGCTCTGACCTATATCTGAGGGAGATAAAAGCTGCTATCTATATCCTTGGGGCCATTTCTGAGCTGTATTGTGTTTCCAGGTTATGTTACCCACAGCTGACTCTGCTGACTTCCTGCATCTGATTCATTCCTCACTTTTTATCCACCTCTTCAGAATACAGTTAATTCCAAAGCATACGGAAATCAACAATTATCAGTAAATTTAACGAGGTGGCAGCAGGACACCCTGACTGGCAGTTAATCCTACGAGCCAGACCATGCTGACAGGTTTGCAAATACCTTTACTAAGCTTCAGTGTCAACACAGTTTTGTATTTTGGAGGCAGGTCCTCTCTTGAAGGGCACTTGCATCATCCTCAGGGCTGGTGTCCTGGTGCTTTTTGAACACTCTCTATTCCAAAGGCATGTCTCTGAGATGTTTTCCAAGTTCTCACAATACCTGGGCCAAGTGCACTGCATGTAATTAATTTTCATTCTGACAAAAATCTTTTAATCACAGCATTAAAAGCATCAGCTTAAAAGGAAGAAAAAAAAAAAAGGAAAAAACCCCTAAACCTATTCTGTAGTACAACACTAGAAAGGAAAAGTAGCCACATCCCAATCTGTTACAGGCCAGCCCAATTTGACCTGTGGTTTTATCATCTCCTGCTGTATCAATTTGGATCTATCAGACCTACATTTGTACACACATCTTCTAAATGGCTGTTTACCCCTGCAGCAGGTGCCTCTCAGTCTCTTATCCCTGGCACCCTATGAAAAATGAGCAAGGAAATGAAGCAGGACACATCTGACAAGCTGCAGAGGAGGGAGATTAGGTGAGCACCTCAACAGGAACTGGGAATTTAATCTGTCTTGGTATCAACTGTATTCAAACCTCTAAACATCTTTTACTACCTTGACTCAATTGACTTGGACACAGTTCACCCAATAAATCTGTAGCAAAGTAATTCAAGTGTCCCCAGGTCATCTGCTGGCACCCAAAATAACAAACTGAGGGTTTGGGATCCTAATAAATGGTTCTTCAGGACAGTAGAGGTGTTACATTTGACCTGCTGGGCCAGCAAAAAACCACTTCTTGTGCAACCTTGACTTAATTCTGGCAGCTTTCCTGAGGCTTCTCCTACTACTGTAGGCTGTGGGCTGAAATTCATCCAAGGCTCTGTAGATCCTCGAGCCAAACTCTTGCTCTTTGTGCAAAATGTGTTGCAACAGTCAAACCCTGCTGAGCCCCAGCAACGGGGCTGGGAATTGCAGCACTGGTGCTGGGATTGGTGATGGATTTTGTTCCCTGTGCTGAAAACAAGAACACCAACCTGCAGAGCATGGAGCAGTTGTTGCTGGGAGGCTTCAGAGCTGCTTTCTGAAGTTCTCCTCCAATGATGAGTTGCTTTGTTTGGATTTTTAAGCAGTTTTGGGAGCTAAATACAGCTGGATCAGAATCACCATAAAAGGGAATTGGATTTGGTGACCCTCCATCTCCTGAGAGCAGTATTTTCTGGGCACAAAACAACTATTTGAATCTGTCTCTGAAAGATTCAAGCATGAAAAACAGGGGGTTTGGCACTATTTATTTGCACTGAGATTGGAGCTATCTCAGTCCAAAATGTATGGAGCACACACACACACAATATACACTTCTATCATCATAAAGCCACGGGTGTACATAAATATATTTACAGAGTATACAAACACACCTGGTTTTGCATTCAGGTGTGTGGTTTAGCTGTCAGAACACTCCCAAGAGAGCCAGGCACAACCTAATCTTTCATTGTCCCTGGTCACCAGAAACACACCATCAATTTACACTTCTGAATGTCTCAATCACAACTCAGATTGTTTGTCAACACGTTACCCTCATTTTTAATCTCTCAGAAAGTCCCTTTCTGTCCTTCTGGTTGGACAGGAGAACCTGAGGACATCTCTGTTTCACAGACAGATTAAAAATGGGTGAAAGTAGATCCAGCAGATTGGTTTGCTCAGGACCTTTGCTGAAAGGAAGGCACAAACTTCTTTGCTGCAGTCCAAATCTGGGCTTTTACCCAAATAGTTTCTGTACAGTCTTATGGGAGAGAAGGCACTGCCCTTTCCCCCCTTAAAACTCAATTGTTTCCTTATTGACAGCTTTTACAGCTGAGTTATGAATGTTATGAGCATGATGGCAAAAGGAGGGAAGATTGGATTGACTTTGGAGAAATACATAAATTTTAATAAAGCCAAGACACCCACTGGCAAGATAGAAATGAGAAAGGCCATAAAAGTATGCACACACACAAGTATTTAAATAATATCACCCAAAGCAGAGTTATCACTTAAAGCCCATGCTCTGTGACTTTACACAAAGTCCCTTAGCACTGTGAAGAGGAGGTGACATCTTTCCTAGAGTCCAGCTAGTCTGAGAGCCACTCATTTAAAGTAGATTTTTTAGCCCCATTGCCACAGTAAATCATCAGGATGAATGGAAAATGTGTTTAAACGTGGTAAACAGTGATGAATCACCAAATCTGCTGCCTGGCTGAGATGGATCACCCCTCACGTGGGATCTGCTCCTCCTGCCTCTGGCTGAGGTGCTGCTGATTCTCACTGAGAGTTCAATAAAACCACAGCTTTTCCCGAGTACCTTCAAGAGCAATTTGTGTATTTGATTCATGTTTCAGGAGTGGAAAAATCATTAAGCCCATTAAAGGAATAACATTGAAAGGCACAGTGCAGGGAGGGGGAAAACTCAATGACTGCAGCTGGGTTGGGAAGAGAGGGAGAAACCTGTGGGTTACCCTGCATAAAGCAGCACATTTTTAGTGTGGCTGAAGCATCTGCCTGTGACAGAGATGCTCTCACTGAGGACAGAGAGAAACGTTCATCAACAGCAACAAAAGACCTTGGAGCATCCCTCCCCAGCCCTTTATTTGCTGAGAGTGTAAGCCATGAATGATGAGAGCGCCGAGGGTTAAAGTGAAAATAAAAAATCACTCTCCAGGAAAACACACGAGGAAAGGGCAGCTAAATCTCTGACAGATGAGAACACTCTTGGGGTGTCAGCAACAGGAGTTCTGATTTACACTATCTGGAGGGAGAGATAAGGACTCCACAGCACAGCAGCATCTAATAAATGATGCCTGCAGCACAATAACCAGAGTGAGCTCTTCATTTTATTTATTTATTTCACAGTTAATTTAGTGTTCCTGAAAGCCAGGGCTTTTTTTATACCTCTGGTCACTGACAGTACAGCCAAGTCCTCCCTCACTCACAGCTCTGTCAAAAGACACTTTATAAATAACTGGAGATGAGGATCTCCCCCCCTGACCTGTGGGATCCAGCACTTGAAAAGAAAGATGAGCAGCAGTGGCAGGCACAGCACAGCTCTGCCCTGCAGGGTCTCACAGCCCTGCCTGGCTCACACCTGGCTCCAAAGCAAGGAGCAGCAGGGCCACGTGGATGTGGGGAGCACCTGGTGCACAGAACCAGCAGCTCCTGTTGTCACTCTGGTCTCATTTCCACCTCTGGAGTCTGCTGCAAGGGTTCGAAATGAAGGCTCGAGACAAGATGATCAGATAAAAGTTAAGTTTAGAATAACAGCTCCTTCACTCTCACCTCACACCCCCCCAGTGGGACAAAAACCAACTGCTAATTTGGGGGACAAGTTAAAAAATCACTCAAACACCTGATTTAGGGTCGTTTCCCCTGCTTTGCAGGAAGGATTGCTGCGTGGCAATCATTTCAGTGCACTTGTTCAGAACAAGAGGTGTTGCAAACACCTACTTTGTTTTTGCTACTGCTTCCATGTTCCCCATTCCCTGCAGTCTGTCCCTGGCTCATTAGTCATGTTGGGGCAATGATAAGGTGGAGAATGATTACATAGTTGGCTCAGACTTTTCCCTTCCCAGTACAGAGTGTGCTTGGATCCCTCCTGGGTGGAGACTGACCTGAATGCCTTCTTTAAACCATGCACATGCAAGCCTGTAGTGTAATGATTTCCACTTTGGTTATGTACCTGTTCCTGTTCCCATTCCCAGGGCCCTGCTCTCCAAACAGGATGGTCCTGATTCAGGCCCTGTTGTTGGCTTTGCTGATTTGAGTGAAAAACCTGCAGATCCACGTTGAAACAACTCAGCTTTTCTCAGCTGTCTTTAGGAAAAGCTTTATTCTGTGTATTCCTCACCTGTTATTATGTGTAGTGAATTCATGAGTGAGTGTGTTGTGACAGTCCCCTGAGGAATATTGCCTCTGGGAATAACTTTCTGAGCTCTTCACAAAGTGTTTTGTGAGTGACTGCCTGAGGAGATGCTCACTGGGGAGGTTCTGGGTTTGTCTCTCTGTCTTTTATTAGGACAGGGGTGGGTTTTACCCACCTCAGTACAGGTAACACCTACCCTGAGACAGGCCAGGGCTCACTTCACTGTGTGACAGTCACAGCACAGGACAACTGTCCTCAGAGGCCAAGAATCCAAGGATGTGCCCAATCCTTCCCCCCAAACCTTCTCTCCTTGTGTGTTTTTATTTTGCAGAAGGCACTAATGTCCCTTCTTTACCAGTCTGAGCCTCAGCCTCCTCCCTGTCTCAGTCTTTGACTCACCATTACGTGGAACCCGCGTCATTTCTCCTGCCACATGTTCCCTTTCAGCCTCTCCTCTATTCCCACTCTGCCAGGAGTAACCCAAACACAAACTGCCTGGTTTGTAGCCTGTAGCCATCCCCTCCTTTGTGCCCCAACACCACCAGAATTACCTGTTCAAAGCCACCCGACCGTTCCTCCTGTTGCTCCACAGCCTCCCACTGATGACGCCCTCCCATCCAGGCATTTTGCATGCAGTGCTGATGGAAAAGCAGGTGGAAGATGCAGGGTGAGGAGAGGGGGTTGCACAGGAAGCTTTGGGCAGTGAAACACAGCTCTGCTGGAGCAGGGGCTGGCTCAGCCCTGCCAAGGCACCACCGCTCCTGCCCCGGGCTCTGCACAGCCCTGAGCTCTCCCTGCTCTGCCAGTTCCCAGCTCCCACAGCTGTCAAAACACTCCTGCAGGGAAAGCAGCGCTCTCCCCCGCCTGCCTCTGGCCCTGCCCACGTGGCTTTCATGCCTTAGTCCTTGCCTGAAACCTCTCCTGCTGCTTTGCACCGCTGTGTCCTGCCCTGCTCTGCCCCACTCGGGTCTGTGTCCACTTCTGGCACCTCTGTGTCATCTGTGGACATGGCAATGCCACAGAGAAGCAGCTCCACTTGGCCTGCTCTCCACCAGCTTTGTTTGTTTTCCACGTCACCTTCAGTGCCCCCAAACTCTCACACTGCTGCCCAAACACCAGGGAAGGTCTGAGCCTAAGTGGGGAACCCACTTGCTGCTGAGGCATCCATCCATTCCACTGAAATACATAAAAAACAAGGAACATATTCTAGGCATTCAACATATTCTAGGCATTAAATCAGCCACCTGAAGTCATCATCAACTTATTCTGCTTTTAAGTCCCTCAGGGATAAAAGGAACCTTGACAGAGATGCTTCAGAGCTGCTTTGGGATTTAGATTAATCTAATTTGGGGGTTTGGGCACCTACACATCTTAGGCTACACTGAAAATCCCAAGCTAAACTGATTTTTTATGTGGGAGAAGATGCTGCTTCCCAAAGCAAAGGGAACTGCTTGCCTTGAAGCCAGAATCCACAAAGTCAAAAAGGCTGGAGGGGACTGGAGGAGCAGGAGGGGAGGCACATTCCCAGTGGAAAATGCTATTGATCCTTTGCCCTAACAGCACTAGCCAGTAATGCTGCAACATGAACTAACCTGCCCACCAAAGCAAAGCACTCAGCAATTTGTAAAAATCCCCTCCAGAATGCAAAGAACAAGACCACAAATGCTATTTAAGGTTTGCAGGTTTCCTTGGGCAATGAAAGAAGCAGAAGCCTGATTAATCTCTGATTTGTTCCCCTGCAGGAGAACAAACACATCCCCTGTGCTCACACACAGCTCGCTGGTGTTGGGTTTGTCAGTGCACAGGGAGAACGTGCAGAGAGAGGGGGAGAGGGAGGAGAACATTTTTCCTACCACGAGGAACATTCCCTCAGCTGAAGGCACAGCTCTCCCATCCTGGGCTCATCCCAGCAGGATGAGCTTGGGGGAACATCCTGACTTGGATGCACTTTGTGAGAGGAAGGGATCATCTCTGATAAATAAAATAAAAGCAAAACCCTGATAAAACTTCTTGTTTTCTTTTTCAGAGCTAGAACTCACGAGTTGTATTCTGAAATGCTGAAGAGGCAATTTCTGCTGGTGCAGAGGAGCCAGTAATAGGATTTGGGATTGTGATGTACCAGATAGAGACTGAAATGAGACTGAAATTTCTGCCTGCTCCCAGAAAAACCCTCTGGAGAATGATTGGAAACCATTTCCATCTGACAGGCTGGCACTCAGCCTCTGCCCAGCCAGGACTCAGCTCTGGGGCAGCAGCTGAGGAGCACAGGGGGGGAAAAGCTGCAGGAAAGTGAGAATTCCTCAGACCTTTAATGGTGTGGCTTGAAATGGGAAGAGACACAATGCTGGACATCTCCTGGCTTCCCAGGGAAGTGGATCAAATCACTGATTATTATTATTATTATTATTATTATTATTATTATTAATTTTTTATTTTTATTTTTATTTTTATTGTTATTGTAATAAACAGAGCCCAGTGTGCCTTGGGAATGAAGGAGGCTCCGTTGAGCTGTGGTGCATCAGCACTTCCAACCAAAATGTGGCAAGGATGGATGAGAGGAGTGGGTACAGACAGATCAGGCAGGGGAGCATGGGACTTTTCAGATGGCTGACAATTCTGTAAGCACAAATGAGTAATTTTGTTTGATATTTTAGAAGTTATAAAGAGGCAGCTTGGCACTGGGCAAAAAAAATGTTTCCCGCTGGACTTTGTAATAACCAAACTCCAGAGCATTTTTAAATGAAGAGTCAGCCTGAATCAAAACAAGGATTAAAAAACAAACNAAAAAAAACAAAAAAAAAAAAAAAAAAAAAAAAAGATGTGTTTGAAATGTCAACTGAAATGGTCTGGACATTTCTATGCCTTTTTCAAAATTAAGCCAAAATGGTGTTTTGGAAAATCTTGTCCTTCCAAATTTTATTTCCTTGCAAGAAGGAACAACTGGGCTGGAGGCAAAGCACCTTATCCCACTGCCTGCAAAGATCCCATGGAAACAAGCCTTGCTATCCAGGTGCCATGGCAGCTGCCAAAGCACTGCTGAGGCTCTCAGTGCACTGCTGGGCTGAGGAGGATTTTGAGGAAGAATCAGGAGATTCTGAGGAGGAAAGGGAGAGGGAAGCCTTGAAAGTCCAACCACCCTGCTGGCCTGTCACACATGGGCTGTGAGAGACCTGGGCAGGAGAAGCCCTTTTCTCCCCCCATTTGAAACAACCCCTGCATAAGCAGTGCTTTTGTCTGTTATTCAAAATAATTTCACAAGCTATTTACTTTTCACCCTCTAATTATTATTATTATTTGATATTCAGGTGTTGGCTGGAATTCATTCCTGCTCTGTAACGTGAGAAATAAAACTGCTGGGGAGTTTTTCCCTCTGTGAAAAACTCCCCAAATGGAGGGACCTGAAAGCTCATCCAGTGCCTAGGTGAGCTCAGTATTTCCACCTGTGCAAGCACTACGTGGCTGTGTGGGAATGCCTGGAGAAGGCCTTTGAAGAGGGGCAGATCCGACTGGAATTTCAGTTCTAATTAATTGCTGTAGAAAATGTCACTGCTATTATTCAGCCAGCTGTACTCTTATGTCATGTTTGCCTGAAACAAAGTTCTCCCGTGCTCTGGAATGAATCATAATATTGAAGATGAATACTCAGCAGTGACATTCCCCAGCAGCTGGAGCTTGGGATGAGCTCCACGGGGCTGGATGTGCTTCGGTTTGAGCCATTCCTGAGCTCCTTCCCTGCTCAGAGGCAGCCCCCACCCCAGCTTGGCAGGGATGAGCCTCTCTGCACCCTCTGTGTTGGGAATTGAGCTGCCCTGGTGGGACCCATGGGTCTGCCAGCTGAGGGAAGTGTTGGTAGGGCTGTAAATCACCTCTGCTTCCTGCTGATCTCCAGAGCTGACAGAGATCAGGCTGCTTCAAGCTGAAGAAGCTGAGCCAAGGTGGGAAGATGTGGCTGTTATGTATGATCAGCTTATGCTGCAATTAATGCTCTTTTTTTAAAAAAAACATTTAAAATTATTATTATTTTAATATCCCTTTGCAGAGCAGGTTCCTCTCTGCTCTCTCCTTTGAGTTAAACCTTCCACCACTCCCATGGCTGCCAACACCCACTGGTAAGGAGCACTGCAGAGAAATCTAATCAGAGAGGAGATCAACTCATTACCCTGAGAAGTAAACGTGTCTCTCAGACAAAGCAGCAATTTTCTCTGAGTCATTGCAGCATCCCTGAGTGTATCCAAAACAATCAAAAGCTGGCTAAACCAGTCCATTTGTAGCACAGCCATCACCTTCTTTCCTCCTGCAAAGTCTCAAGGAGAAGCCATGCTCTGATTGCCTTACTCCTGGCCAGAAAACCTTTGATAATTAATAATTCAAAGAAATCCCATACCCTGAGCATTCCTATTTCCTCCTTGTTACAGGAATTGAGGAGAAGGGACATTTCTAAATCCTGGCCAGAGTGGGACTGGTGTAATCACAGGGACTGGGACTGGTGGAGGGCGCTGAGCAGCCCGGACTGTGCCCAGGGAGGAGCAGGAGCAGGAGCAGCGTTTCCATAGAAATGAGGAGCTGCCTGCACACACCTCGTTTGTCACAGCAGCATCCCCGCTCAGCCCGGGCTCTGGCCAGCCTGGGTGGCCTCGGGGTGTGCAGGGCTCCAGCTGCTCCCTGCAGCTGCCTGGGGCACCTGGGAGAGCTGGCACCGAGCTCTGGGAGCTTTGGGAGGGAGCAGAAGTGCTGGCTCTGGTGCCATCCAGGAAACAGGGTTTGGAGCTGCTGTCCCTCAAGCTGGGGATGGAGGAGGATGGAAACCAACAGCTGAACACCTGAGCAGAGTGGGGCTGAGAGCTGGAAATTCCTGCCTTGGTAGCACAGAATCACTTGCTACAGGTGCAGGGGGGGAGGTGGTGCCAGAATTGGGATCACGGAGGGGTTTGGGTTGGGAGGGACCTGAAAGCTCATCCAGTGCCACCCCCTGCCATGGGCAGGGACACCTCCCGCTGGCCCAGGTTGCTCCAAGCCCCATCCAACCTGGCCTTGCAGGTTTGCCTGAGGATTTGCCAACCTGTGATGCAGCTGGGAACCTCTGCTAGGATGGGCTACACCAATAATTCAGCCTGCTTTGCACCAAGGTTTGGGGTGCACCACTGCCCCAGAGGTACAAACCCTTTCCCTCTGTTCCCCCTCATTTGATAGAAGCCCAGCCAGTGTTTCCTCACAGCCCTCCCCAGGGGATGGCTGAGGTTCACACCCCCAGCACTTTTCCTGCAAGCCTTGTGGAATTTGGTATTTTTCATGAAGTCTAAACTGCTGGACTCTTCTCATTAACTAGAAGTCTTAGCTTTCATTTTGTCCTAGATATCATGACTGCAAAGAAAAGCTTAAAAACATGACCCTTAAGCCTCATAAATCAGAAGTTAAATAATTTTCTTTTTTAACCTCAGCCCAAACATCCCTATTAAAGAAACTTTTTTTTTAAAAAAAAGAGAGATAAGCTAAAGCTCATGACATTTTTTAACCAGAAGGTTTTCATTTTTGCTGGAGTAGCTGGGGGCTGCAGAGCTAAGTGTTGATGTTTCAACATTCAGAATATATATATATGTGTCACACACAAAAATAAACATAATGCAATCTACATAACAGATATTTCAGGTCTGACCTTGCAAGGCTTTCTGACAGAGAATTTATTGTCAAGACATGGTCTCCCCTTGGCCTTTGTGAACACTGCCAGCAGAATGGGACATTCTTGGAGAGAGCAGAGGAGCTAAAATCATAAACATCCATGACACAGCCAGCACAAACAAGCCTATAAATAAATCTACCTGAATGCTAACAGCTTTCAGTCAAGAAAAATTGTAGTTGACCAGTGGCCAGCAAAGGGCTGTGGAAAACAGCCCTGTGTGACCCCCCAGCCTGAGGTGCCTCTCACACCAGGAGCAGGGACCAGGCCCCAGGACAGGGTTCTGTCCCTCTGCATCCTGCCCCAGTAAATGATCTTCCTTGATCAAGCCTTAATCCAATAAGGAAGACACAATAAGAATGGAAATGTCAATTGTAGTTGAGAAATTTGACCTGCTGGTCATAGAAGCAGCTTAATTTAATTAGAGCTACTCACTGGAGTCAAATGGATGCTGGTTGTAGTGGGACTGCAGGCAGCTGTGTGAGGGGAAGGTGAAGGGGAGGGAAGGAGGGATCTGACCCAGAAGTGAGAAGCTGCAGGGTCAGAGGCAGGACAGACACCTCTGTTTGCTGTTCCTGCTTTGGGGCCATGCCCAGCAGCTGCAGGAGCACCCCAGGCTCGGGAAGCATTTCCATGGAGAGCTCTGCTGGCATCGACTGAGGCTCAGGCCAGCAGAGTTTGGATGGAAAAGCTGCAGCTCAGAGAGGTCATTTGGTCACTGGGGAGCCCTTGGAGCAGAACCCTCCTGACCTGGCACCTCTTTGCTCCAGCTGACATGTGCTGGCTTTGGGGGCAGCGTGGCAGCACGAGCACTCAGAAGTCAAATCCTCTCCTCTCCCAGTGCAAATTAAACTCAAGTTTTCCTGCTTTCAGCTCTGTGTGTAGAGTCTTTGGGGTTGGTTGTGCACATTTCCTGCTGCCTTAAAGGTGTGGTTAACACCCTGTGAAGGACTTGGAGTGTTTTAAGCCTCGACACGGCCCTGGCAGACCAAGTATTTCAGTGTATAAAACCCCAAAACCAGGGGGTGAACTCAAGGCCAAACTGATTTGGTCTTACACAATTGCCTAGAGGTACTAAAGCTTGGTCTCCATGCCAAAACCTTTAGTTTCTCTCAATCACTGAGACTTTTCAAAGTTTTAACTGTTCCTTGGCACGGCGACTCTTGTAACACTCAGTTTTCAAGTGTTTATAAACAGCCCTTCAAAACCACCTGCAATTAAATAAGCAAGTTTTCACACTTACAGGTCCAGATCTCTGTTTTGCATTTTGATGTGGTCTCAACAAAACAGTCTCAGAAAACGTGAGTGCCAAGGACAAAGCAGAGTTTTGTCTCAGCCTGCTGCTGAGCACTCAGGTCTGCACTCCTGGTTCAGATGCAGCTCCAGAAAGCAGGATGTCCAACTCTACATTAATCAAGGGAGCTAGAGGAAAGCTGCTTCTTGATGCTAAAGGAAAAGGATGGAAAAAAAGGATAAAAATACTTATTTCAAAGCCAAGAAAATAATGGCAGCAGAGCACGGTAAGCAGTGAAAAACATGCCTGAGAAAGTTATGGGATTCCAAGACGTGGCTTCCACCCAAGAATCCTACAAGCACAGCACAAGCAAACTCAGATAAAGACATTTTTAAACAGCCCCTCTAAACAAAAATTAACAGAAGGAGCTGAACTAGAAAATGTTCACATGTATCCCAGAGCAGATGGACTGTAAGTCTCTGAAACAGAAGGTCTCACCCACAGAAGTTTCTACCCTTCCTTGGAGTACGAGCGACAACAAAAGCAGCGTTTGCAGATCTGGATGTGCTCGTGTTCTCTTACCTCTGTGAGGCTGAGAGCCTCAGCACACAGTGTGGGGCTTTAACCACCTGGGCTGGATGCTGCCAGGCCTGTGCCTGTGGCACAGAGTGGCACTTCAGCCTGCCTGAGGGTCGGGTCAGGGTGTTCTGTAGGACCAGTGCCCTGCCCAGGGTGGGGGACAGAGGGACTCTGCCAGCTGAGCTTAAATCATCCTGGCACATAAAGTGTGGGAACCCAGGGCAAGGGGAATATTTCTCTGTCTGCCCTGAGGAGTTCTGACCCCCAGAGAAGCACTGACTCTGACCCTCATTCATGGAGAAAGCTTCCAAAACTTCAAGATAAACTAGAGACCACAAAAGTGTGAAATAGATTGTAGAGAGTGGTATAGCATGTCACATGGGTGAGAAATTTAGCTTTTAGGATTTTTAGTATGTTGTGGATGGGAACAAGATGGAGGGTATAGGGTGTTGTCTCAAGTTCCTTTTTCTTCCTTCTTCCTTCTTCTTCATGGATTTGGGTGGCATCTTGTAATTGGGTACAAAAACCCTCATTGCAGGCTTTGAGGGGTCAGTTATTGGGTTAGAAGGGAAAATAATCTAGGTGTCACTTCTTAGTTGGGCAACTTAGTTTTTGGTTAGACTCAAAAGGCCCTGTAACACGAGGTTGTTAGACATTTTTGTGCTGTTTTCCTGCATGCAAGGTCTGGTGCAGACAGCATGCTGAAGTTTTAATAAGATAACAATAAAACAAGAAGGTAAAGACCAAAAAAGTCCTGTGTGTCTCCTTTTCCTGACACAGAACTGCTCCAGGAGGGTTTCCCCCATCAGGGGAGCCCCCAGGGAGTGGCCCAACTTGGGGCCAGCAAAGCCACAATAAAGCTGCAAAGCAGGGGTTTAGATCCAATATTCATTGGTATCTGGAGCTGAAATCACTCCAGAACTTTGAACCAGTGAGAGAGAGCTGGGCCATTGCTGTGCAGCCCAGTTTGGGAGGCACAGGCTGGGAGGGAGGCACAGCCAGGTTCTGAACACTGTTGCACAACGATGCTGCTCTGGGGCTCTTGTGCAAAGCAGAAAAAAACATGTTTTTTCATTCAAAAAGGCTCCTCATCAACAGGATTCTGCTGACCTGGAGAGCAGCCTTGTGAAGGGAAAACTTACAGGTGATATAAACCAGTGTTATGTATCTTCCTGGGAGGACAGATGGGATGTGAGACACCCAAACTTCTCTGGGAAACTGCCTGGATTTTTATCTTTCCATATAATTTAATTGCAAGAGATTAGGTAACCTGGAGACCTGTGGTTTGGAAACCCCAAAATCCTGCATGAATTCAGTCAGCTCTGGGCATCTCAACCTTGTAACCAACCAAATTCTGAGCAGGTGAATGAAACATCAGGGCTGGGGTGTGAGCAGGCAGGACCCTCACTGGGGGTAGGAGAGTCTGGATTCCTGAAGGATGGAGGAGCTGGATTTGGGGATTGCAGGGAGAGCAGGAAGTGGTAGATACAGATCTATTGAACTGGTTCTCCCAGCACAGCCTGAGTGCCCGGACAGCTGGCATTTTTGTGTGGAACAGCACATCCCTGAGTGACAAGGAGTGGCTGGATGAATGAAAGGCTGCAGCAGGAGCAATCATTTAGGAGCCCATTTAACACAGGATGGCTTTCAGGGCTGTAAATACCTACAGAACTTCTGGTCATGGGGCCAGAAAGCCTCGGTGGGGCTGGGCCAGGCACTGCAGCAGCTCTGCTGCCCCAGAAGGGCTGCAGGAGGCACACGAGGCTGAGCACCCAGAGTCACGTCGGGGACCCTCACCCAGGTCACCCCTGTGAGCTCTTTACAGATCAGCAAAAGGCCCTGGGGGAAGGGAAATGCATTTTCTAGTATTCAGGAGAGTCCAGATTGTCAAAAGAAATAATTTTCATGGTTTGGGTTGGAAGGGACCTTTAAGATCAGCCCATCCCACCCCCTGCCATGGCAGGGACACCTCCCCCCATCCCTGGTGTCTCCAAGCCCTGTCCAGCCTGGCCTTGGGCACTGCCAGGGATCCAGGGGCAGCCACAGCTGCTCTGGGCACCCTGTGCCAGGGCCCCACCACCCTCACAGGGAAGAATTTCTTCCCCATATCCAATCCAAGCTTGCTCTCTGTCAGTTTGAAGCCATTTCATAACTGCACAGCTCAGCACAGGCTCACCTGGGAGCCTGATCCACCCTGCCTGTCCCTGGGGATGCTGGAGGCACCTTCCCACTGCCTCCCCAGCCCTCAGGGATCCCAGTGCCATCCACCTGCAGAAACCAGGGATTCACTGCTGGGAAGCAGCACAACTGCTCTGGCTCCACACAGCAGGCCTGACTAGAACATGGCAGGAATTCTCCCCTGCAGGGACTTTTAAGCAACTGCCAATAATTTCCCAGGCTCCTGGTGCCAGTAATAAATAAATAAATAAGTAAATAAATGGAGGGGAACATGCAAATGGAGAGGACACATAAAACTGCCAAACCAAATTCAGGACACAAATGAAAAAAGGAGGAAGGGGAAAAAAAAAAAGAAGAAAAAAAAAAGGGGGGGAGCATTGAGAAGAGCACAGTCTAGCCAGTAACACTTCCCAGTGCCATCCATAGCTGAGCCCAGAACAGTAATTCCTTGTTTGCAGGCTCCTCTGTTAGAAGCTAAATGTGATTGCAACTGAAGTACATTGATTAACCCAAAATAACTTTCCCTCAATTTGCTGCCTGCTCAGGAATACTCAGGAGAGCTGCTTTTGTTCTGAACTAGTCACTCAGGAGCTCTGGCTCCGGTCCTTGTGCATCTATTGAAACTGAGTGAACCAGAAAAACGCCAGGAACTGCACAAGGACACATAGTACAGTTTAATTAGTTTAGAGAGAGGAATTTATTTTTTTTCCAAGCATCACTTGGGCAAATTGTTGTTGTTGTTGTCGCCGTCCTTTTTTCTTTTTTCCTTTTTTTTTTTTCTCTTTTTCAAGGTCTTGTTAAAATAATTTCATGGTTGCAGTTTTTGTTCCTGTGCTTAGCAAAGCAAACTGTAGCAGTCAGAGGCCTGAGGGGGAGGGCTGGGACAGGCTCCCTCTTCCTACCAAAAAAAAAAAAAAGAAATTAAAAAAAAAAAAAATAGTGCAGCATTTTATCACGCTGCTTGCAAAATGATGCGTTTAAAGGGCAGAATTGTCAATGTCAGATGCGAGGCTGAGGTACCTATTAATAAACAGCCTCTGCATAGGAAATTCTTTGCAGACTTTAATCAGGAATTTTCCATAGTAACGCCGTGTTCCTGCAGTTAGCTCAGTGACAGCGGTTTAAATTCCACCCAGTGGACTTTGCATTCGCCTTTGAAAATAGAAATAATACATGGGAGATCACAGGTGCTTCATTCCCTGATTAACAAACATTTCAGGAGGGCTTTTTGTTCCCCCGCTTTCCTCCCTGTACCTATGTGTGAGCTGAAAGGGGGAGTTAATTTTAGAATGACTGAAAGATCTGGAACCAAATCCAGCCTCAAATTCAAGTTCATCCTCAGAGCTGTTGTTATCATAAGAGTTGATCTGAGAGATCCTTCCAAAAATGATGGAAATCTCACCAGTCACTCCTCTAAGTCCCACAATATCATGTGTCAAATCTTGCAGGAGTGGCTGCTGTCATGAGGTTTTGGCCACATCCAGACAAGGAAATAAGCAGCTTCTGCTTTGGGATTGGAGTGAGAAAATCACATCTCAAGACTTTGTAGAAAATGTCACCCTTTGACCCCAGCTCCAACAGCTGCAGGGTTTTCTCCATCTCCAGTTCAACCCTTCTCCAGCTCACAGATCACTGGGAGTGCTGGAGGTGGAAGAGCCCTGTGCACAAAACTGCCTGGGACAATGTCTGCTCCCCTCCTGCCCCTTCTCCTCGCTCCCTCAGCACTTCAGTTTCTTCAGGCCAGCTTCCTACAGCTCTGTGAGGGCTTTCCTTCTCCCACTCCTGAGCAGGACTGTCCTTGTGTGGCCAAACCTCCTTCCCTGGCTGTGTGAGACAGGAGATGGATGGAAGGAGGGATGGATGGGAAGGAAGGAAGGAAGG
>VXBC01011675.1:89961-206458 GCA_013399945.1 Ploceus nigricollis
GAAGGAAGGAAGGAAGGAAGGAAGGAAGGAAGGAAGGAAGGAAGGAAGGATGATGGATGGAGAGATAGGTAGATAGACAGACAGACAGACAGATAATAAATAGATAACCCTCCCTGAGTTCTGCACTGCAGTCCCAGTTCATCACCCTGCAATTAGCAGCTGAAGCCTCCTCTGGTATTACCTGTCAATCCAAATAATTACCTTCCCTGCCACCTACTGCAAGACTGAGTCCTAAAAAATCATCACCCCAGTGCCTCAGATCCAGCCCCTAAGTTACCCACCTTATCCCAAAGGCTTTTTGTTTGCCAGATAAGGGTCCCTGACTTGTTTCCTGCTGAGTTCTGTGTGTTATAAGCTATGCATGCTGCAGGATAAATAAAAGATTTAATAGCCTGTTACTCCAAGGATAGATGTCTTTCCACTTTACTCTGTTTTTTCAAATTTATAGACCAAAACCAACTGCAGGGGATTTATACTTCAGCCACAATTTGCTTGAGGCTAAAAGAAGACACTGAGGACATCTCACTGCCTGTTCAGCCCACTCATGTACTTTTCTCTTTCACTTTTGAAGCACTGCTGAGGAGAAGAAGCTGGGCTGGCTGAACACCTGGCCTGATCCAAACTGCACTCTGTTCTCAGGATTTTGCTCTCTGGCATAGCAACAAAAAGCTGGAAAACCAACCGATGTGGATAGCATGGAACTCTACCCAAAGTGCTGGAAAAAAAATGACATCTGTAGGAAATGTTATAATAAATAATCCCAGATCATGTGCCTTATCTCACATGACAGTATCAGTGCATTTGCAAACCAGGCTGGAAATAACAGCTATTGAGGCAACCTAATGGAAGAGCAATGTGCTTCCCATGGCTTTTATTTCTTTTTCAGGAGCAAGGATTAACGAATCCAGCAGCAAACCCAGACCCTGCATTCAGCAAAACTTCCACGAGCAGCTTAAGGAGTGATTGATGGGTAATTTTCCAGATCTCAACAATAATAAGAACAGCAGCAAACATGAAAGGGTGCAGCAGCATTTTTGTGGAGCAGTGCTGGGTGGCTCAGCGTGCCATTGTGACGATTGTCTCTCATCAATGGAGCCCTTTGGAAGCAAATGCAGGTATTTACTCGAACCCAACACACAGCCCAGTGTTTGTCTAGCTCCCAGTCTGCCTGTGTCAGCTAATGCTGTGTTTGGAAGAGGTTTCTGACTCTGACAAAGAAATGGATAACCAGACATTTCCTCATCATGCCATCTGAAAATCTGGGAGAGAGCGGCCGTGAATGAGGGGAGAGGCTCTGTGCAATCCATAAAATGGAGCTGGCCCCTGAATCCCAGCAAATCAACAAAGCTGGGATCCCAGGGCGGGCTCAGGTTTTCAGCAGTGTGAAGAAGAGAAGACAGGCTGATGATTTTCAGTGCTTGGCTCTAGGTCTGCTTTTCACTCCTGGCGCCGGTGGGAACGGCACCAGACACGGAGGTCAGGACAGGGATCCCCTCTTAAAATAATGACTGTGAGACTCCCAAGGCTCTTCTCTTCACAAAGAGGGATGAATGTCTCCTCTCTCCAAGCACACTGACGTGCCCAAGGTCAGATCCTAAGGGACAGAGCCACGGTTACAGAGCCACACTCCTGAGGAAATGCCTGATCCAGCTTCATGTGACACACTGCACCAGTGCCCCGTGTCCCCTGCCCAGGGAGCCAGAGATAAAGCCCAGCCACAGTTCCTGACATCGATTAGCCCAGCATTACCATGTAATGATGGTTATTATTGCCTGCAGCCTGATAAGGTCAGGATCTCACTGCACTTGCGAGGCATTTTTGGACTCTGCTACAAGCAGATCATTTGTAAAATAAAAAAAAAAAAAATCTTAAAAAATGAGCATCCCTCATACCTCCTAAGTGAAATCAAATAGGCGTGAAAGCCTGCCTCATTCCAACAGTTGTCACTTGGTTTTTAACTCTGCATTAAACCAGCATTTCAGCAAGTTGGGAGAGTGATATGAACCCGGAATCAGAGGCTATGGAATCCTTTGTATTTGTAC
Source organism: Ploceus nigricollis (assembly GCA_013399945.1). NCBI lineage: Eukaryota > Metazoa > Chordata > Aves > Passeriformes > Ploceidae > Ploceus > Ploceus nigricollis. The sequence goes on from VXBC01011675.1 coordinate 92,004, forward strand.
AGCCTCTGCCAAAAGTGCTTTATTAGCAGGTCACAAAGTCTCATAGGCTGGAATTTCTGCAGTAAATTGCATTCAGGCTGAGCTCACAAATCATTAGCCATGCAATCTTGTTTATCCTGCTAGGACATGGAGTTTGTCCTGTTACAAAATCAAAGCAGCAAGGTTGAATGGTTCTGAGTGAAAAGCCTGATGAGTGAACAAGATTCTCTGAGGAGGGATGAGGGGGCTGGAGGGACAGTCCCTGAGTGCAAACACAGCCAGGAGGCAGCTCATGAAGGGTCCTGTGGAGGAGAGATCCCCCTGAGCAGCCAGAGATCACACCAGTGTTACTGGGGCCCTGGTGTTTATTCTGGGGAGTTTGCTGTGGACACCAGCAGCCCCTGAAAGAGGCTACCAGCAGTTTTTATTCTTCCACTAATGCACGTGGTTAGGATGTGCACAAAAAGTTCCCTGGGAGATCCCAGCAGGCTCCAGGCTGGGGAGCTCTGCCTGGTGGGTGCGTGCACAGAGAACTGGTTTATTGGGAGGGTGACTGCACTAGCAAAAGCTCCTTAATTAATATTATTTAAAAGACAAAGAGATATTCTATATTTTTCTTTCCATGTGACAAGTCACCAGACTTTGCTCTGCAGGGCTGAGGGGTGACCACAGCGAGCACAGCTTGACCTGACCCTGCAGCTCATGGGGTCTGCCCAGGGCCCTCTGGGGCTGTGGTGCTGCTCAGAGCAGCCCAAGGGCAGGATCCACACAAGGACGGGTCTCTAGAATCAGGCAAAGCAGATTGAAAGAGCTGAGGACAAAAGGATGAGATCCCAAAAAAGCTCTTTTCCCTCCTGATGGTCCCTGTGATGGACAGTGGCCAGACAAAGCTTCCTTGGATCTGGGTGAAACTTTTAAAACAAAAAAGCTTTAGAGAAGCTTTTGCTCCTCCAAAACAGCTTCTATCATTGACTGTCAAACACTTCACTGCCAGTTTTTTGGGGAAGTTGAAGGTACCACCTGGAGCACTTAATTCTCCATACCCTGCCCATAGCCTCCACTTCACCCTCTGCAGCACAGGGCTGGACTTTGGCCACTTCTTCATTCAGTGCCAAAGTCCAGCCTCTGGGCTTGTTGAGAGCCAGTGTAGCACAAAACAAAACTCCAATAACTATCAGAACCCAATTCTCTGGGAGTATGTGAGCCAGAGCTGCCCTCTGCCCCAGTCACCTGCTCAAGTCCAATAACATTCTCCAGTTTAAAGCTTTTTTTGTAGCTGATTTTCCTGTGAGCAGCATCGAGATTCTGGCAGCCCATCAGGCACCACAGATCATCAAAGCACCCAATTTGCAAACAATTCAGAGGCTAAAATGTCCTTGCTGCTATTCAGCAAACTCTGCCTATCAGCTGAATCTGGAAAGCATCTTTGGCTGGGGAGAGAACAACGAGGAGGACTAAAGGTTGATTTGGCACATGGTTTTAGTCACAAAATTAATTTTGCCTTCCAAGACAATGTTTTATAAGCTCAGGCTAACTTTGCGGAACCCAGAAAATCACCAAGGCGACGCTAAATGTCAAGCCTGGCTAAAAGCAACCGAGGCACTGCAGCACTGCACACGTGAGCAGGGCTGTGCCACCCCTGCAGCCTGGCAGCAGGGAAAGCTGCCCCTCTGCTCAGGAATGACACACTGCACTCTCTGCCCTCAACAATAAATAACCAGCAGTGCCATGGTGCTGTCTGTGGATTCCCTACAGCTGGCAGAGGGTCAGCAGCAAGGCTGTTACAAAGTGTAATCAGAAAACAGTTCCATCTCCTATGAAAACTCAACGTTTTTCAGTGTATATTGGCATTCCCAGAGTAAGAAAAGCCTTGTGCTTCTTCCCATTTGATAGAATATTGTTTATGTTGCATTGCCATTCCCTTCTCTGAGTGCCTGGGAAAGGCTTTGCATTTATATGAGCTCATTCAGGAACTTACTTTGTGGTATCCTCCAAGTTCAGTACACAAAATACATAGTCTGATTTTACAGCACTTGTACTAAAAGGACAGATCTTATTTATTTTTTAATGGCAGACAGGACCCTTTGGATTCTGTCTGCTTGAGTGGCAAATATACTGGGAATAAGTGAATGCCATGAGCAAGTATTGTCATGCTTCCCTCATGGGCTCCCAGGTGTATTTTCAGCTTTGCTCTATTATGTTATATAAATACCCATTGAGGAAGGGGAGTTGCACATCACTTTTGAGGATCATTACTAAAAATGGATTAGATTTCCCTTTTCATTTTTCCCTTTTCATTTCTCAAACCCATCTGCCTCTCTGAAGGAGCCTGTGGAGGGGATAACCCTTTGCTGAGGGAAATTACAGTCAGAACCACTTTTAGAGGACTGTCAGAAGTGATCAGGCCTCAGTTCTGCTGCTTGATATAATCAGTCCAAGGGCTGGCATGGAAAGAGACAATCTCTGAATAAACAGTTGTGGGGGCAAGGCTGACATTTTAGCCCAGCAGCTCCAAAAAAAAAGTACAACCTCTCTTCTCTGCAGACTCCTCTGGCAGTGGTGTCACAGCTCTCCTGCCTCCCACGTGAGCCCAGCCCTGCACACATCCCATCAATCCTGCCACGAGGATCTGCACCACAGAGCAGGAGCAAGCCCTGGACCCACATAAAATCATACTCTAATACCAGAAGAGGGGAAAAAAAAGTAAAAAACCCAGTATTGCAGGCCAGCTGGCATTAGACAGGATGGGAAAGCAGGAGCAATTGCCAGTTCTGTGATGCACTGCAGCACTGAGTCGTGGCAGCCACTGCACAACATGGTTTTCTGCTCCAGAAAGAACATGCAGCACCAAGCATTGCAGGTGAAGGCACTTTCTAACTATTTTCCAAGGAAATGACTCTCTGAGGGATTTAAAACACAAATGCATTGCAAGGACACCCATGGGGAACAGCTCCAGTCAAAGGGAGATGGAGGCTGTGGGTTTGCTGCTTCCATCCTGCCCCAGGGAGCAGTGGGGGCATCTCAGGCAGCAGAAGGGGCTGGTGCAGGGCTGGGAAAGGCAGGGGAAGAGGCACCCACGTGTGTCATAAACAGGAGCAATGGGGCCTGGAGAAAGAGCCAAAGGTTTCCATGAAATCCCACAGGGATGACTGACATTGGCTCCTGGCTGTGAGAGAGGGAGCATCCCCAGATCCCAGAGCTGCTGGAGATGCTCTAGCACAGCCAGGGAGGATCAGCCAAGTGATCTGTCACCAGCAGAAGGGCTGCAGCCTCACAGCTGGAGGAATAAACAACGAGGGACTCTTGAAACTCAGAAGTTCCTGGACACAGAGCATGGAGACGGGCTGGGATGGACCCTACACCCCAGAGCAGGGCTAATTCAGCTTCATGGCTTTGCTCTCACACACAGAGGGGCAGCAGCAGAGCAGCAGCCAAGCCCCAGGTGAGCCCAGGGATGTGTGGTTGGCTCTGCCCACCCAACACATCCCAATCCTGATCCCAATCCCGATCCCAATCCCTGAGTTTGCTGGGCCAGCACCACACTGAGCTCAGCTGCCAAGCCCCGCTGCCAGGGGCTATTCTGGGAGCTGGAACAAAAGAGAGTGTCCTCTTGGCACCCAAATAAAGCCCCTGCAGTTGTTCAGGAAGGTTTTCCAGCTGAGGAAAGGTTATGTTGTCCGTGCACCTGCTGCTGGGTCCCTGAGACATGGAAAGAATTTTCTGGGTGTCACCAGTGAATTCTGTACCTGGCAGAGCCACCACACAGGAATGAAATCCTTTAGAAACCACTGAGTTTCACAGACTGATCTGCACAACAACAGTGTCTGTGCCACCTACCCCAAACCTGCTGCTTCCTGCAGATTTGTGTGGTTAAAGCAGATTTATTGTTAAATTATGGCTAAAATTCAGGTCTGTTTGGTGAATATGAGTGAGGAAAGGGTCTGGGAACAAACACTGCAGTGCCTTTGGCTTGGTTGTGTGCTGAGTGTGTGTTTCTGGAAGAAAAAAAAGGCAGAAAAGCCACCTTTTTCCTTGCATTTCCACAAATTCCACGTGTTTTGGCAGCTCACCTCTGGCCTGGGAACAGCCAGCCAGGAGGGGAAATATATTGGGCTGTTTTCTGCCCCCTCTGCTTTCAGAGGCTTTTGGGATTTTGGTTTTCAGACTTTTGCCCTGCCCTGCTGAGGTGCAGAAGCACTGTGTGCTGCAAGGTGGGTTCTTAACTGTCTGTTAAGGCAGTTTGTGGCCTTTGTGACAAAGTTAATGCCATGGCTGTTAAGAAGAATAAAGTATTGATTTGTCTGTGTTTTGAAAATGACTTGAGACCGTGATATGGTTCTGCCTTAAAGCAAAAATCCTGCCTGCATTTCATCATTCCAGAAAGGGGGGGACAGAGAGATTCCTGCAGAGATTATTGTATTTGTGAGACTGGGTTTTTTTTCCTCTCTGCACATGAACAGCCCATGTGAGACTAAGTACTTTCCATGTGACTAACTCATTCCCATGCTTGCTGTGTAACAGGGCATTTAAAGCATCAACAGGCAAGGTCAGAGCCTGTTTGTTGATGCTAATGTGAGAACAAGCACTGCAGAAGAAATTAGGATTATGAAAGTGCATGTGTGTTGCCCCCAAGACTTGTTCCCTCCTGAGGAACAGCCTGGGTTTGCTGGGGACTCTCTTCCCTCTGTCCCTCTGTGTCTGGGATAAACAGGAGCCCCTCTGGAGCTGGGGGGAAGGAGAAGGATCTGGGATCAGCTGCTGAGCTGCTATGGGGTGCAGCCACATCCTGCTGCCCTGAGCAGCTCTTATCTGCCCTGCCCTGTTAATGCAGCCCAGTATCTCCAGGAAGCAGGGAGATCCTCACTCTGGCACTCAGAATTTACTGGGGTGATCATTTAGATCTGGATTTTGTCAGGTCTTCCCTCTCTCCACCCAGCTCTGTGCTCAGGGCAGCAGGAGCTGGGCAGTCCCTCGGTGATAAGGGCAGGGATGAACAGTTCATGTCCTGTCTCCAATCAAGATCTGAACATTTCTTCATTTGGGGTTTTTGTTTTTTAAGTTTCCTGTGTTCATAATGGTTGACAAGAGTAGAGGGGGCAGGTAAGTGTGTGTATTTCAGAGGTCTGAATCTTTTGAGGAGGCATTGCATTTTTAACCCAAACTGGGCCCATTTCAGTGGGAAATCTTATTTGATGACTGGAGGAAAAGTGGGAACAATGCCCCAGGGGTGGGTCCAGCAGTAAATTTTGCAGTGTAGGAAGATGTGTCAAAGCCTGGCTCGATCACCAGCCCCTCCCACACCTATCCCAGTGCTGCCTCACAGACCCAAGACAGTCTGGTCCATCCAGGGCTGGTCTCCAGCCTCTCCCTGCCTGCTGTGAGTGGCACCACACTGGCTGAGCTCTGTGACTTCAAGTGCTGCTGACAGATCTGAAGGATCAAGCCCCAGTTCCCCACAGGGTCAGAGGAGTGAGGGCAGAGCCCATCGTGGCCAACCTGTCCCTGCTCAGTCCCTGGCTTTATGTCTAACACCCACATTACTGCTACAACACCTTTAAACAAGTTTTTATTGGGTTTTTTTTTTTTGCTTGGTTGGGTTTCTGTTTTTAATGACTGCTGGAACACCTTTCTGATCTTTTTTTCAACCTCAGAACTGTAGAGAAAGTGACAGTGCAGTAACTATTTCAGAGAGTTTATCACTGACACAGCTCTGGGCTGCTGCAACTTGAGCAGCCCCGGGGTGAGGTCCTGACACCTCCAGTTTTGGAGGACAAATGTGTGAATGGGCAGACAGCAGGATGAGAACATTTATTGATCCACCACTGGAAGCATAAACGGGCTTTGCAGCACTGCTGCCAGTGACAGGCTGATTGTGCTGATTAAAACAAAGTAAAACGAAGAGGAACTGATCAAATATCCCCCAGCAAGAAGTGATGAAAGGGCTCAAAGCCCACATGATGGAGATTGTGGTCTGCAGCATTTCTAATGTTTGATTAATCACTGGCGTAAGCTTGCAATTAACACTAATGAGATGTAGCACCAAAATCCTTGAAAACTGTTCAAATCAACTCTCAGCTTCCTTCTGATCCATGATTTCCACTGCAAGCAAAATCCATTTTCTCTCCAGCTGCTGGTGGTGCACAGTCAGTCTCTCCAGAACACCCTCACAGGCACCCAGCAGCAGCTGCTGCATTTTGCTGCAGAGGCAGCGACTCCAGTGCTGGATATTGACATCCTAAGAGATGGGAATGGACAGATACCCAGGCTTCAAAGGCACCAGGGCACCAGCACAGCTTCCAAACACTCCTTGCTTTTGCCAGCCAGTTTGATCACTGGGCTAAAAGGTCAGGAAGTCGTTTTCCTCTGACTTTAGAATTCCTCAGCCACTTTCTTCCATCTCAGTGCATCTGAAATCCTGGGGATGGAGAGCTCCCTTTAACCCCTTGTGTGTTTGGCTCTGTGTAATTCCTAAAAACACTTTAAACCTGAATGATTCTCCCCAGCCTCAAATGGCACTGACAAGCCTGACTGCCATCCCTTTTGCTTTTGTTCTGCTGGAGGATCAGCTCTGGAGCTGTGCAGGAGATCTGTGGGCTCGGTTTATTCACAAGAGTGTTTTCTGCCTGTGGAGAGGGATTTGTCTCTTCTGGCTTGGGAAGTAAAACTGAGAACACTGAGGGGGTAAAGTACAGGCTAGAGAAGGAACTGGATGTGAAATTAAGAAATGCTGTCACCCTTGAACAGAGTGTCTGCAGTGAGGGGAAGGTGAGGTTACTTGGCAAGCAAAGAGCAAAATGAATGGCAGTTGAAGGGCAGTGTTTTGATAGGCACTAATTATTAAACTGTAATTAGCAGAAGGATGCAGTGATCTGCTCAAACCCCAGCTAAGCAAACAGGTAGAGGTTAAAGACAAAAGGAACTGCAGAGGCTGAGGGGGCAGACCACAGGCAGTGCCTCTAGGACACCACACTTTGGACTTGTGTCCTGTGATCTGATACCAGGGGGGAAAACACAGATAGGAGGGTTTGGAGAGCCACAGGACAGAGCTGGGTCCATGGGAGACACCCAGAGGGACCAGGAGGAGCAGCCAGTGGGGAACTGGGGCTGCAGGACAGGCCTGGGTGGGTATCCAAGAGCTGCTCAGCTGGATCCAGACCCAGGAGCTTTGGAGCCTGGGATGGGATGCAGGGCAGGGATGAGGTTGGGGTCAGAGGCCTCAGAGATGCTCAGCCCAGAGAGAACTGCAGCAGCAGAACAGCACCTACAGCCCAGGGACCACTGAAAATCAGCAGAAAAAGGTTTAAAACTCTTCCCTGTACTTTAATGGCAGCTTCAATCATGTTTATCTGTTAGTGAGACATTTGAAAACCTGGGCCTGTTAGGAGCACACTATGCTTAAAAATATTGTGCTGTTGGAAATTCTCATTTTCCCTCTGCTACAAAAATACTCTGAAAACCCACCAAGGGCTGAGAGGGACCTGGAAACTTTTCCTTCTGCCTTGAGGATGTAGCCAGCCTGTCATTGAATCTAAAAATAGCCTTCAGAGTATTGATTAACCTGTCTGAAGGAAGCAACAATGAATTAGAGAGGAAAAATGAAACCAGGCAAAGCCTTAGAGTGTATTTGACAGCAAAATCTGGGTTAGGAGTAGCAGAACATACTTTATTACCAGAGAGTGGCTGTAAAATATATTTACAAATATTTGTAATGATATTTTAATTATTCTCAGCCAGCAACACTGTACCCATAGAAATCCACTCAGCCTGGGAGGAAAACTTTTCTTCTAAGAGGGTAATTTATCTTGAAGAGATAAATTATTTGCTCCTGACTAACCCTTTATTTGTGTCCTTTTTAACTTTCTTAAACACAAGATGGTTCTCCAGTCTGTGGTCTGGTGACTCTTGGCTATTCATGTACATTTAAGCACATGAAAATCATAAAGATTACCAAGAAGAGGAAGGATCCCTACCCCCCTTCTCTCTCACTGAGGGAACAGATCCAGCCACACACACAAATACTCCAACAAAAATAAAATTAAAAAAAATACTGCAAAATCCAACTGAGCACTCGGGGAGAAAAACTATGACAGTGCTTAAAAATAGGAAAAATAAGATCTTCTTTCTGCAAGATTTTATATTAGATCGTTAATTCACCTTTTTTTAACCCTGAGAGAGCCAACAAAGGGCAAACCACCCCTCGTAATGTCACAGTTTCATTGGAGATCAAAGCAAGCACAGGACCACACGGAGCATGCAAAAATGCAGCACCAAGCGTGGATACCTTGGCAAACATTCCTGTGTGACCAGGAAAAACCCAGTTACAATGGGCAGATCCCACTGATCCCATCAGCTCTGGGATAACTCTTCCTCCTGTGCCCCAATGTCTGCAATAATCCAGCAATCAGGGTGTGCAAACAGCACGTGGTGCTGAGCTCTGTTGGGATGACCTTCCCCGTGGTGAGCCATCCCATCTGCCCTCGCCAGGGAAGATAATTGCTAGATTAGATTAATGCTCCCATATTAGATTGCAAATCTCAGGGAGAGCTTTTTTCCAGCCCTGTGGCTGCAGGAGGATGGACTGGGAAAAGCTGAGGAGGGAGAGGAAAGGGATAGATGGCTCCAAAGGCTGTTAAAGGGTAAATAATGTCATCATGGAGGTGCAGAGTCACCTCCTTATCTCCAAACACCTTCCCAGGCTTGACTGAGCCAAGGACTCCGACTGGAGCCAGTTGACTGAAAGGTCAACAAGCAAAATGCAGAGTCTGGAGAAAGAAAAAGTTCACAAGGGGGAAACAATTCTGTGAAAGGTCTAAAAACAACCCCAAAAAAATCTCCCTGGGCCAGAACAGACCTGTGACATGGGAACATGGCAGGAACTGGAGGTCCTTGAAAGCCAGGCAGGAGCAGAAAGGACCGAAGCTGCCTGTGCATGGACCCTGGGCACAGGGAGCACAGCCAGGGCACCAACTGCCTTCTCAGACAGCTTTTATGGAAAAAATGCCTAGCCTGGAGACTTCTTAAAATCCAAATTTCACTTCTTTAGAGACTTTTGGCCACTTTTGGCTACTGTCACAACAGGTCAGGCTCCCTGGGTAGGTCTGTGAGGAGAAAAAGTGCTGGCAGCACAAGCCCAAGCCTCCCTCCCTCCAAATCTAAATTCAGCCTATCCAGAAAGTTGGGATGCAAGTCCCTGCTCAAGCAAATGGTTTTTTTGAAACTGCACAAAGTCTGCCACCCCTCTGTGTGAATCCTTATGGGCACAGGGAGGTGTTCCAATATCCTCACTCCCACTCCCTCCCCACCAGCCCTTGCACTGGTGACACGAGACAGACACACCGACTGTGAGTCCTTCCTGAATCCCAAAATATTCCATCCTCCCAATTTAGGCTGCCTGTGATCTTGGTGAAGGCTATTCTGGAGAAGCAGCTCGCCTTTCTGGGAAGCACAGCTTGTTTCTGCTGCCAGAAATTGGAGCAGATGCTCCGTGGTTTTAGCTCTGAGGATGTTCTTATTTCCTCTCTGCCTGATGGATGCAGCACTTTAAATGTGCCCAGGTACTGAGAGACAAGCAGAGTGAAATGGATCCTTTCTGCAGCTTGTTCTTTTCTCTTAGAAATTCTCCATGGTTTAATTCTGGAGGACAAGCTGTTGGAGGCCCAGCAAATTTGTGAATGCAGCATCTCTAAAAGAACAAAAATGCCATGAAGAGAGTGGCCCTGCAGGTGAAATATTTGCTGTGGAGGGATTGACACCAGCAATTCCAGTGCAGTTCCAGTGCAATTCCAGTGCAATTCCAGTGCAGTTCCAGTGCAATTCCAGTGCATTCCAGTGCATTCCAGTGCAACTCCAGTGCAGTTCCAGTGCATTCCAGTGCATTCCAGTGCAACTCCAGTGCAGTTCCAGTGCAAGTGTGCTCTACAGTAACTGCAGCAGGAAGGCTACAACAATGAGCACAGATTTGACACTGAATGATAATTAATTTATACAAATTGTGCAATTACTTCTTTCCTGCTTTTTTAAGAACAGATCCTCAGGTGTCCCTTGTACCAGCAGCAAACAAAGAGACCCTCACAGAATTCCAGGGAGTGTTTGTATAGAGGGGGAAACTGAGGCAAGAAGACTTTAACTGGCTCTAATCAGTGGCAGAAGGATCTTTGAGTGTCACTACAGACAAGGTTTACCCTTAGGAGTTTTAAGAGATCTCCCCAAAGTCTTGACAGAGGGAACCTGTGGCCACGAGAAAGCTGCAGCACCACATCAGCAGTGTCACCTCAGATCATCCAGAAGAAATTTCTGATTTATGGAAGAAATTGTTCCCTGTGAGGGTGGGAGGCCCTCAGCCACCCTCAGTTGTGGCTACCCCTGGATCCCTGGAAGTGTCCAAGGCCAGGCTGGATGGGGCTTGGAGCAGCCTGGGACAGTGGAAAGGCAGGAACTGGATAATCTTAAAGGTCCCTTCCAACCCAAACCATTCCATGATTCCATGACACAACAGAGGGAGAAGGGAATTTGTTTTAAAACACTGATGCCTGCCTCACCTGATGGAACTTGGTAGCAAATTCAATAAATCCATGTTTTAATCTCTGTCTGCAGGTGGGTGAGTTTTGCTCTGTGTGTTTAGGAAAGAGGGGTTAGCCAGCCCTTTTCTAAGTTTTTGTCAGGTTTGTTTTCTTCAGGATGAAAGGGAAAATACACCTGCCAAAGAAATGAACCTGAGTTGTGAATAAATGAACTCGCAGAGGAAGGAAATATTTGTTTAGCTCTTATTCTCATTATGCTACACCTGGCTGCCAGAGCCACTGCAAAATTTCTAACAATCTTACCAGGCTATTTGCATTTAAATCGCTTTTCCTGACATTATGTAAATCCCTCAGCAGAGCTGAAGTTTTCTTTTTCTCTCTCTCTGGGGCTGCGCTCAGTGGTTTGCTCAGTCCTACCCCGTCCTCCTCTCTCTGCTCCACTGGGTTACAACAGCACCACATGAAACCTCAGCTCTCCCAGGTTCTGTCTGGAGCTGGCTCAGCGATGATGGTTTGCAGATTTCTGAGACTTCCATGACAGAATCACATTACAAATGAATTTGGGTCTAAAAGAGAACACGTGCTCGGGTCCAATGTTAGCACAAGTCAGAGCTGTTCTCCTAAAGCTGTGCTTCCAAAGGGATTATCCAGTGGTATTTTCACTATTTAGGGATTCTGCTGCCATGGTCTGCAGCAGGAGAGTCCTCTTACCCGTTGGGAGCTGTGGGGATAATTTCTTAATCCAGAAGTTTTCCTTTCCCCCTCTGTGGGTTTCAGACAGCTGGAAAAGGGGGCTCAGGTTTGCAGCTTTAGCTCCAAAGCCACCACTCTGTCCAAGCTTGTGAAATAACCAACAGCAGAGCAGATACTTGATGCTGAAATTCTGCAAACTTGGGTTTGAATGGTGGATGAAATGAACAGCACAACAGCCACAGGAGCCTGGAAATGCAAACAGGGGCAATGCCAGCTCTGCCTTTCACAGGCTTCAACTCCACACAGGAGAACTCGAGTAGAAGCAACCAGGAAGACACGAGAAAACTGGCTCTGCTCTCATTCTGGAGCTGGCTGGAGACTGCTCCAGTCCCTAGCAGAACTCCAGGGCTCTCCTGGTTCACCTCCTCTGGTGCCTGTGGAGTGACAGGTCAGAGCATGGAGGGGCTGCAGCTCAAAGCCTTTTGCCACTGAGCTGAGGCACTCACTGCTGACACTCTCACCTCCTGATGAGGGGGTTTGCAGCCCAGCACCATTTGCCATCTCAGGTTACCCAGAGAATGCCCATGTGTCAGGGGAATTCCCAGCTGGTTGCTGGGATGGGCTGCTTTCCATGGGGACAGGGGAACAAAGCCCTGGATGGGAGCCAGGCCTCACAGACTGGAGTTATCTGGCTCTTTGGTGGGCACATGCACCTCAGCTTGGAAAAAAATAAATAAATTAGAACCTCATTGTTATATTCTCTTAAAGTTGCCATAAATATAAAGAGAATTATCTGGACTTTAGCAGCAGACATCCCTTCAGAGGACATCCCCTGGTCTCTGTCAGCCACATCAGCTGAACATTTTGCAGCCCTCTGGAGCAGCTGCAGTGGACTTTTCACCTTGCTCTCCAGGTACTGGATATGCTGCAAGGTTTGGTCTCTCCCCAGCAAAGCACTGATGTTTGCCAAGTGCTTGGAGATCATCTGATGAAAGGCTCCACAGAGCCCCAGTCTATTATTTCTCAGTCAGAAAAACACATTTGCTGAACAGGAGGAACAAAAGAATGAGCTGTGGGCCCCCAATAAGCATTCAACACAAGTTAATTTGCTCAGCAGCTGTATTTTGCTGAGACAGATTGCATATTTTCATTGTTAGAATAAAAATGTCCACTGGGCTTGTATCCTTCACGCTTCCCATCTCTGCCTGTTACACTCCCAGTCTAGTCTAGAGAACAAATTCAATTTCTTTCATAAACAAGAGATCCACTCAAATAATTTCCCCTTTGTCCAGGCAGAAATTAATGGAGCCAGAAGAACACACAAGGCTGCAGAATCTTCCCCCTCATGGAAAAAAAAAAGTGGAAATCTGGCCCCTGGCAGGGCAGGCAGTGTGTGTGAATCATGGCAGCCTGATTCAGAGCAGTAAGGACAATAATCCTGAGCTGCACCAACTAACCTTCAAGCTTAGTCACAGTTTCACACAGCTAATGAGCAGAGGGAGCAATGAATCCTGGATTTATGGCTCCCTGTTCCCATAGATTTTGCCTGGAGACAACAGCAGTGTTTCCTTGCATCTCTAATGACTTATCTTGTCTTGAGGTCTCTTTTTTTTTTTTCCCCCCTTGTCCTTCCCTACACTGATGAGGGTTTGTTTTTGCTTTTTTATTTTAATCATTATTGAATTTTTAAAAGCCTGCTGGGTAAATTCTTACCATCAGCTCCTACAGTAAAAATACAGAGTAACACCCATGAATCTGCCAAATTTTGCTCCTCGTTGTTTTTCTCCAGATTCTGTTCACACAGAATTATCAGGGCTGGCTGTGCAAGAGAAGATGCTCTGACTCCAAACCCTGCTTCCCTTCCTTTGTAAATTACCCAAAGTGACTCCAGGTTTATTTTTAGCCTGGAGGTGAATCATTCAGGAAAATCTGATAAAATCCACTGAACCACAGTTAAACTCTCAAACCTGAGCAAGTTCTTGCTAACTTTTATGAAGTTTACACGTGATTATTTGAGCTCACATGATTAAAGGGGACAGATGTTTATTTTAACTCTCACAAAACGACTTTGGACTTGAGAACCCTGGAGAATCAGGTCTGTAAATATATTTAGATTTACTTTATGGAGACAAAATGAAGGGAGAATTGGGGGGAAGATGTCCCAGACATAGAAATGGGGTTTATTTGGAGGACAGAAGCAATCAGAAGGCAATGCCAATGCCCATCAGTGAGGCACAGTTTCATCCCTGAGATTAAACATTCCTCATGATCCAGGTAAACCTTCTACCAAGAGGCTGATACAGCTACAGACCCCACTTTTGTGAAATTTAATTTTTAAAAAAAAAAGGGAAAAACAAGTTCCATGCTATTGACAGCCAGCATCTGGAGAATAAAGCTGAGCAAAGGGTGCTCTGCACCCTGGATGTGACCCATGAGACAACTCTGTGCAGCCTCCACCCACGTGTAGCATTTATATATAGCCCAGAATAAACTCTTTTTTATAATCCTGCCACAAGCTGTCAAGCAGGGCAGCCCCAGAGTAGATTTTGCTGCTGCTGTAAAGAAAGGAAGAGCATATCTCATTTTATTAAAATACTAGAACATATCATAAAAAATTAAAAATAGTGCAGAGTGCTACCTTACATAAAACACTGCCCTGAGCTGCCTCCTCTTCCCAGCATCCCAAATATGCTGAAATCCCAGAGCAAGCCACAGCCCAGCAAAGGGAACTGAGGCTGCTGCTCCAGACACACAAATGGAGCCCTTCCACTCCAAATCTACCTGAGAAACTTCAGCAAAATGACCAATTTTGGCACAATTTAACAGCATATCCTTCTACCCACAAGAGTCTTTCATTCCCCTCAATTCTCAAGCAAGTCTAATTTAATTAACTCTGTTTTACAAGGGTGCTCAAGGGAATTATGTGTCCTTCAAAAAAAAAAAAAAAAAAATCAGTGGGACTGGGCTTCACCCCCATCTGTGCTCTTGAAAAGCCTCTTCAAAACTCTCATGTGGGAAAAAGCAGGACCTGCAAATACCTGGGATGCATAAGAGCCTTCTCATGGCATTGCTGAAGCCTCCTGTTCTGGCTTTTCCATATTTCAGAGGCAAAGGTTGGAGTTTTTCTTGCCTGCAGGTTCCTATCCCCAAGGCAGCTGCAGTCCCTTTGTCACCTTCCTATCTTTTCTCTGCCAGCAGCATCGTCTCCTTCCCCTGCACTCAAAGGAACCACAAATATTTTGACAGAGCTGAGATAAGAAGCAATTACACTTTCAGTTTCGCTGGCACGTCTGAGGGGATGGCAACCCCTTGGTCTGACACAGCAGCACAGTGTGCCTGACTTCAGCTTGGAGTTTTTATTCCCATTTCTTCTCCAGTGACTGATATTTCCACAATCTTTTCAGGCACTGGAGAAAAACCTCCTGGCCTGCCCAGAGGATGTGAGTGTCACGTGAAGCCCTTGGAGCTGAACTCTCAAATGGGAATTTCCAGGGTATATTGGCCATGCAGAGCTGAACCCAGAATCCCATCCCAGCCTGGCACTGGGAAAGGATCATTTCAGCAGGTTGGGGTCTCACTGTGGAACAGAGAAGAGGACCTGGCCTCCTGATGGGCATTGAGATAAACAGAAATTCACTGTGTGTCCTCACAGCAGTGAAGAGTCACCTTTTGGGTTTTGTTAACAAGAGCATAGCCGGCCAAAAGATGGGATTATGCTTCTCTCCTCAGCACTTGGGAGGTGCTTGGGGCATTTTGGGGCTCCTCAGGAGAGGGAAGAACTTGGCAAGCAGGAGAGAGTGGAGCAGAGGGGCACTGAGGCAGGGACACACAGGCATGAGAGGGACTGAGGGGTTTTAGCACTCATGAGAAACTCTGGAGGTGTTTAATTCAATCTTCCACAACCTAAGTAAAAAACCAGAGCTGTCTCCTCTCAGAGATGCACAGAAAAGAGAGGCGAGGCAACAGCCATGAGCTGCAGCAAGGAAAATTCAGACAGGATACAGGAAAAAAAATCATGAGAGTGTTTGCACTGCTCAGAGACCCTGTTCAATCTCCACCTTTGGGGATATTCAAAACTCCACTGGGCAAGGCCCTGAGAAACCTGATCTAACTTTGAAGCTGACCCTGCTTTGAACAGGAGGTTGGACAAGGTGACCTCCAGAGGTCCCTTCCAACCTAAATCATTCCGTGATTTTCTGGAAAAAGTTCAGATGCAGAATTGATCTTAAAAGCACTTCTCTGAGAGATTCAGCTAAAAATGCAGCAGCTCCTGGGGGGCTGTGCCAGTTCTGATGAGGTGTCTGGTATCCACAGCTGGATTCTCAGGGGAACAGCTCGTGGGACTGGATGGCTGCAAAATAAGAGGCTGAGCCCCAGCTCAGCCCTGAATGCTGAATCCTATCACCCAGACTGATCCAACTCAATCCAAACAGTGCTCCCTCAGCTCTTCTCTAATGACAATAGGGGTTTTTTTCTTTCAGGAGTCCAGGCTACAGGCTATCACAACAGCAGTGCTCCCCGCTGTCAAATTCACTTTTTAAAAGCCAGGAAAAATGGAGGGGAGAGATTATGGAGGGATATCTCTGCACAAAAGCAGGACCAGGGCAAATCTGTTCTGGGGCTGGGAGGGGAGCTCAGGCTTTTAGGAGGGGATAAAGAGATCTCAATTCTTTGGGGAGAGCCATGGGTTACCTGGAAGGACTGTTTGTCCTTTTCACCTGCTTGGGGACACACTGGCTCTCAGCTCCTCGGGAGCTCTGCTCCCTTGGCACCAGCACAGCCCCAGATAAGCCAGCCCAGGCCACACATTGCCCAAGGTGCCCCTGGCCACTCCCTGTTCCCTGCCCTCCTTAACTGACTTTCCTTGAGGCAGAGGTCACGGGAGTGTGGCTCCCTGGCAGGTCCCTGCACACAGAGCCACATGTCCCACCTGGCAGGGGACAGCTCAGGTGGCTCCTCATGTGCCAGGGGGGCAGCAGAACCACCCCACACCACTCCCCCCTCGTGCAGGAATTCTCCACCTGCCTTCACAGCCTTTTGCTGTAAATACTTTCTTCCTTAACGAGAATTCGCTGCTCCAAAAATAACTGTAATTACCCAAGAAGCAGAGGAGCCTATTTACAAGATTTAAAGGGGAAGAAGAAAGAAAAATCTCTCAGAAGAAAACTTAGGCCTCAGAATACAAAACTGAGTTGAAAAGGGGCAGCTCAGCCCCTCTGGAAGGGCAGGGGCATGGCCTTTATGGTACTTTGCCCATGCCAACCATCAGGAATTGCTCAAGTCAGGTGTGGACAAAATATTCCATAAAAACCAATTACCCCCCAGGAGAAAAGTGTCAGAATGAGAGGGGGGAAAATCTGGCAAAACTCACACCTGTGAAAGTTTGTAAGTCTTTGCTGAATGCAAGGGGGAAAAAGAAAGATAGAAGGCATTAAAAAGGCATGAGTGTGCACAAGAGAGTAGCAGAAAATAATAATTTAAAATAATAAACTTGTTACAACAGCAGCAATGATTGCTGTCTATCCAGGCTCTGAATAATTCAAAAGGTTCCTGCTTCACTTAGGATCTCAGGGAATTTTCAGACCTGCCAGAATTTTCTGCTGGTAAATAATGCATCTCTAGTGTTCAAACACTCACAGTCCCCAATTAATACTAGAGATTTAACACTGCTGATTTTGAAATAGGAGGGATTCTGAGGAAGGTAAATTCCTACTGAGCTGCCTGAGCCTTCAGTCCTTCCCATTTCCACCTTGACCTTTGGGTGCTAAAATTGCTGGTGCCTCTCCCAGTTGCCACTTTCACACAGGCAACAAGGAGTTAATGCAGCTGAATCTTTCAGCATTAACCTACAAAATAATTCACTGTAGGATTCCAAAAAGGGGGAAAACATAAGGAAAAAGCAGGTGCAGTTTTTGAGCTTTGTTCCTGCTCTGGGGGTTGTCTGCTGGTGCTGACACAAGTGCCTGGAACACCCCAGGAGCTTTGGGCAGGGGTCACCAGGATTTTGCTGGTTTAGAGAAAATTCCTGGATCCAAATTTGGAATCCAGCTCCTGCTTTACCTGAACTCAAAGCTAAGTGAGTTAATGCACAGCACAGCAATTGCAAGAGGGACTTAGAGAAAGCCTCTCCAAACATCCTCCTCCTGTTTTCCTGATCATTTCTATTCTACCCCATGAACACTGAAACAGAAGGACAAGCTGTTCCTCTGATTGATATGGCAATTTTAGGAATTTTCTTCTAGTGGAGATGCAACAACCTCCCTGGAAATAAAACCAAAGAATTGAGAAAGGAGGCAAGAGCCCAGCCCGAGAAAATCAACAGTGACCTGGGAAATGAATTAGTAAAGGCAAGGAGAGGCCTATTTTTATATGCAGTATCAGGATTTTTGTGGAATACAAACTGTATTTCAGATGAATTTTCTTCTAAAAATACCTGAATGTGCCTGTCTTCACCACGGGGAGGGTACACACAGCCTTGTACCAGCAGGACCCTACATTTTGGGAGCAGCCACATGGTTCTCATATCCCAGCTTTTCAAATCAACAGAATTTCAGGATCAGGAGATTCTGGTGCTGAATTTAAGAGCTGAAGGAGAGCAAACAGCTCCAACCAGAGCTCACCCAGCTCTGCTCTGCAGGTGCTCCTTCCCTCCCCAGCCCTGCTGGGCTCAGGTGCTTGTCCTCGTGGTTGTCCTCGTGGTGCTGCTCCCAGGACACCCAGCATCTCTGATTTCAGGGCACTTTGTCCAAACATTTCTAGCCCCGGACTTTTAAAATATTTTATCTTGCTGCTGTGGTTCCTATTGTTCCTAAGCTGTATTTGTTATTAAATTACAGAGGTTTGGAATTGGAATCAACCCTCCTTTCCCAATGTGCCCACTGTCGATTGGCTCTGGGGAGAGAGAGAACCAGGGGGAGAGAGAGCAGAGGAGAATTACAAGGTTTCAGATTCCTGTAAACAGAGAAACATTTTTCCACTCATCAGTCTGAGCCCAGTGGAAATAGGGCTTCAGTTTCCTCTAGTTAAGGCTGGGGATCCGGTGGCAGAGCTGTTGACAAGCCTCCTTTTTCTCTGGCAGTCCCTGGATGCTGTTTATTCTGCAGCTGAGCAGCAATCCCATGTGCTGGCAGCCACTGCTGCTGCTTCCTTCTCCTGGCACACACTGTGCCCTCCCTGCAGCCCTGAGCAGGTGTCTCTGCTCCGGGGAAAATCCTGCAAAGGCTCCCACTTTCCTCCAGCTCTGAGGAAGCTTCCCTGAACCACAGAGAATTCCAGGCTGGGTGAGGCTGGAGGGGCCCACAGAGGGTCACTGGTGCCACCTCCCTGCTCCAGCAGGGCCATCCCCGGGCACAGGGCACAGCAGTGTCCAGACTGCTCTGGANATGCTCTTCCTGATGCCTGATAATCCCAGCAGCCCTTCCCTCTGCCTGTGACCGTTCCTTGGCTGAGCTGTGCCTGCAGCAGGCTCTGGGTGGGGAAGGGTCTCTGTGTTGTGTGGGATGACAGCACCCAGTGCCCAGGTGGTGACACTCCCCCCACTGCTGTGTTCAGTGACCCCTGCAGTGCAAACACCCTGGTGTTGTAGCTGGGCCACCATCACCAGGCTCACCCATCCCTTGCCATCAGTCACTGTCTGTGTTTTCCAGTGTGGCCACACAAACACTGCTCATTGCAGAAGAATATCCTCTGACTGGCCAGTGGTGATATCCTCAGTAGTTTCCCAACAAGCACTGAACCAACTCAACTCAGATCTGCCTGCAAAAGTTGATCAACAGCCTGTGATCCAAAACCAGCCAAGTTCTCCAAAAACATCACTGAACACCTCTCCAGGAAGAGCTGGGTATAAAAGAACTCTATAAGTGGCTGAAAGAGCAAAAATACAATGTGCAGGCATTTGCTTGGACATGTACATCAATAACATTAACTTAAACCTCCTGCATCTTGCTGCCACTGGAGTTTACAATTCCTGTGTGTGCCATCCATAAATCCTGCCTGAAAGAGCAGAGAGTTGCATTTGCAGCTGACACACTTAGCAAGAAGGAGTTTTGTGGTTAAAGCTCCCATCTGGGCACCAGAGCTGGGTTTATCCTTGGCTCCCTACGTCACCTGAAGTCACTTTGCTCAGTTCCCTCAGCAGGATGCCACTGATGGTGGCTGAGGTGCAGCCCAGCAAAGGATGGGAGCTCTAGAAGTGGTAATTGTATATAAATATATATTTAGAAGCATCACAAATGCCTTGCTAGAAGGCCATTCAAGCATGCAAGTCACTTCCTAGAAACCTCTGTTTGTTTGGTGGCTTTGCACAGTGTGTGACAACATTTCCCTGCTGTTGCTGTGGGCACAGATCTCCAGATGCACCCAGGGCAAACAGCAGCCTCTCCAAAAGTATTCCTGGTGCACCTGTCAAAGATTACAATTAATTCATGACTGTTTGATGGCTTATGCTAAATGAGCTTGGCTCCAGGCCAGTTTCCATTGGGCAAGTGTCTCCATCTCAGGAGCACCGTGACATTTGGCATTTATTGTCCTCGTGGCTGGCACTCCTTCCCAGGGCCACGTATGGAATGTGTCAGGGGAATAGACTGGCTTTTCAGGCCCCAGTCTGCATCGAGGTGGGATGGCACACAGGAGCCTTTTGTTGTTGCTCACATTTAACTTCCCTCTTAAAGACAGATGGGAGAGTTTGTATTTTGTAGCTGTTCACACAGCACCTCTCACTACTGCAAAATCCTCCCCGAGCTCCGTGTGACAATTCCCAGCCCATTCTGCTCCTGATGCGAGGTGTTTGTTCACAAAGACTGGCCCATGAGCTCTCAGCAATGCTTAGATTGGCATGATAGGATTCAGTAATCTCCTTTGTTGCCATCCCTCTCCCCCTGTCAGCACATTCACTGGGTATTGGGTCCTTGTGTGGGGTGACAGCCTCTGTCCCCTGCTGCACCCCGAGCTGCACAGACCCAGCCACACAGCAGCATTCCCATTCCTGTGCCAGGCAGCATTTGGAGCACTCCTGAGAGCCATGGCAACGTGCCTTTCCAGCAGCTGACTGCCTCCAGCCCCTCCTGCCCTCCTGCCCTGGGTTTTCAGTGCTGGTGCCACCCCAGTGCCTGTGGCTGTTGGTGCTGAGCTTGGCCAAAGCTGCATTTCCAGAGATTCCAGCCCAAGGAGAACAGGAGCTGGCAGCTGCCAGCCAAGCTGTCCCAGTGCCACCAGGCTGTGCTGCTGTGGGTGGCAGAGGGTGGCCAGCATGTCACTGCCACCCTTTCTCCAGCCCAGTGGGTATGAGAACCTGGCTCCCTGGGTGCTGCAGGATGCTTTGGATGTCTGGGGGCCAAAATATCCCCCAGGAGCCTTCCCCTTGTGTGATACTGCAGGTGTCCTACCCTGGCCCAAACACATCCCACAGGCTACCTGTGCCTAAACAGGCTGCAGGTGTCTACCAGAGAAGCAGGACAAGGTCGTGTCACTGCTTCATCTCCAGAGACAGTCACAGTAAGAGGGTCAGAGCAAGCCCAAATCCACTTATTCCTTCCACATTTGTGCCTTGAATACATCCATGGACTCCTCCCCAGCCTGGGACAGCCTGTGCTTCTCACTGCCATCACATGAAGGCTCAAGGTTTCCTTCCCTTGGCTCCAGCCTGTGACCCAGAACTGGGGAAACGTGCTCTGACCTGGCACTCACAGAGGTTTGGAGGCTGATTTCAGTTCCTGCTCCGGTAGAAAAGCACTGTCTGCCCCAAATCCCTGCAGATGGCACCTGCAGCCAGCCCCCAGAGGCCTGGCATGGCAGGTCCCTGCTGGTAAGGTTTACAAGGACATTCTCTGTGATGCTGGGCAGAGTGGGGTGGCCCCTCCAGCACCCACAAACCAAACCTGGGCTCTTCTGCCTGATCCAAACCTGCCTCCTACACCCCAGATTCCTGAATTCAAAACCCATCTAGAGGAATGTGTCAGCACCCAACCAGTGGGAGTGAAATGCCAACTTTTGCAGCAGATTGGAGTTTATTTTTAAGCAGTGTTAAAAAAAAAAAAACCCACCATCCAAAGCAAAGCAACCTCCCCAAACACACACACATGAAGGAAATCAGCAGGTAGAGACAACAAGCCCAACACTGCTGGCTCCACAGGCACGATCCCAGCCCACCTCAGGCACCTAATTGTGAAATTCCTCGAGGAAAAGCAGAGGAGATGGTCTGGCAGCTGCTAGGGAGGTGAAGCACCCTTTTTGGGATCTCAGCAAACAGGAAAACAGGGAGAGGAGATGTGGGGAATGTTTTCATTCACTGGGCAGGCAGGAAGGGCAGAGCTGGGCAGTGCAATTGTGGCTGTCTAGGTCTCCAGCATCCCTCCTGCTTTGCTCCAAGCTCAGCTCCCTGTGGTGGGGCTCTGGGGGCACTCAGCACCACACCAGCTCAGCCCCAATGTTTTGGGGTCTCTCACTATTCCCTGCTGTGAGGTGACAATGTGTGGCCCCTCCTCAGTGAGCATTTCACCTGTACCTGCCCCAGGTGTAGCTTCTGTGTGTGTGTGAATGCTTCCAGCTCACCTCTGTCAGGATAACCCCAGTGTACTCTAAACATTCTCACCATTTATAAAGCACAAAATTCCCTAACCATGAGTCCAAGGTTCAATTCCCTGTATTATCCTCTAAATAGCAATCCATAAATGGTGTCAGAGAGACAAAAACTTTATCACATCACCCAGTCCACCCCTTTATGTTTTCCCTCGTGGTGTTGCCTGTTTTCTCCAGGATACTCAAGACCCACAGAGCTGGAAAACTGGTCACAAATGGAGCTGCTGGAGAGGACAAGGCTGTCCACAGCTTCTGAGGTGTTCATCCAGGGACTGGGGATGTTTCCTCAACTGCAGAACTCAGGTATGTGCCAAGGTGAGCTCTGTCTGAGCAGTTCATGTTGTTCAAGCAAATATCCTGTGGATATGTTAGGAGAAGTTTTATAGATTTATAGTTATGTTTTATCCCCTTGTGTTGTTATCAGGGGTGGCCTGGGTTTGGGACATTTGGGAGGGTGGGATTGTTACCATGGCAACAGCTGACCCCCCAATCAAGGTGTAAAGAAGCAAAGCCCACCACTGGACAGTGAAGAAGGAGCTGATGGACAGAACTTCTGGAGGAGCTGAAGGGTTAAAAGGTGAAACCTCCATTGTGTGGATGAGCACTTGGGAAAAATTTCTGTATTCAGCCTTCTGTTGTATTTTTGGTAAGGTTTTAATAAACCTTTTAAATATTTGGAAGTGAGCATCGTTTCTCACACTCCCTTGTGTGCAGAAACCCTCAGAGAGAGCTCAGAGTGGCCACAGGATCATTTCTAGAGGTGAAAAACCCCTCATTAAGCTCCTGCCTTGTGCTGTTGAGGCACATCCAGAGGCACCAAGGCCACCTCCCAGCACAGGCAGAGCCAGCTCTGTGCTGCATAAATCATGCATGGCCACATCATCTGCTGGAGAGCACAAAGGCAGGATGGCTGATTGTGCCAGGGCTTGGTACCTGTGGGTGAGGCTGCAGCACACACATGGCTGTGCCTCTCTGTTTGAATGTTATCTGTGTTTATCTCCTTCCCTACATCTGCAAGAGGGTGCTGGGACTTTCCATTAAATGGACACCGATGATTTCTGCTTCGTCACCCCAAAAAGGAACCACGGCACAAAAGGGCCCATGCAAGACCCCAGATGAGTAAGCCCCAGATGTCTTATTACACACAGGCTTTTCAGAGACTATTTCCCACTTGGAAAGCAACTTAGGGAGCTAAAATTATACCCCTATCTACTGATACTTTGTGACATCTACTACCCAGGCACAGAGCTGCTGTGAGAAAACCAGAACTGGCATTTAAGGGACTCCTGAGGCATTTTAAAATGAAGTTTGAAGAGGGGGTCTGTGTAAGGGCATAGGACAGGCTCCATACAGTCTGTCCCTGACACAAATGCCAATACCAGCAATGCAGGAGTCCAGTTTGAAAGCTGTAAACCTATTTAAAAGCTGTGGTAAGTGGCAGCAAGGCCCAGTGTTCTCCCCTAAACACCATGCTCCATGTTTAAATATCACGGAAAAAACTGTCTCAGGTTCAACAGCTTCCCCTTGTAGCAGAATTTGCTTTAATGCTTCTCCCTGGCATCATTCACACTCTGCTGACTCTGGTTTCCAGGCTGTGGGTAGTGCTTGTGCTGCACTAAAACAAATGCTCTGTAATGCACAAGGAGTTCTGCTCTCTCCTGGACGTGCATTCACCTGGAAAGTTCATTACAAAGGCAAGTGATGTAGCTGAGATAGCACTCCCAGATTCAAACCTGAAAGCTCAAAACAATCAGGAGAGTGGAAGGAGCTGTGTTTAGACAAATAACTCAATCTGCTGTCAGATTCCCCAAAGCGCCTCACCCCGTCTCACCCCTAGCGTGCTTCAAGCCTGCATTGCTCCTGGAATTTCACAGCACACCCTGAGGGTCCTCAAGGTGGCCAGGACTGAAGGCCCAGCCTGAAACATCCCCTATTCATTCCCTGTTCACATGGAAGTCAGTCCCAGAAGCTGCACCAAAGCATTTCATCCTGAGCTACCTCCCATCTAACCTGACAAATGTCTGCTGCACTTTCAGCCTCACTGTTCATTTTCAGATTGCTGCATTCTGGCTGTGCAGCTACTCAGTTATTTTCTCCTCATGTACCTATTCAAAGCACGAGCCAGGAATGCAAAGGTCATCCTCTTCCAAACCTATAGGCAGAGCTATACATCTCTGGTGTCCCTTTGCTGCTCAATGTTCATTCTCATTACCCTGGCATATAAATCTCTGGAGAGTTACAGGGGAATTCAGGTGCTTGCTGTCCTCAGACATTTCCCAGAGTACCCAATAAAGGGATGGCACCTCTCTGATACCAATATATTTCCTGTGAACTTTGAAAGCAGCATAAAAAATGAGCCTAAAGTTATCACCAAGAATCAGAATGCCAGAATGCATTTGATGTGCAGATAGTTGAAAAGTCTTCAGAACTGATGGCTTGGAGTGGTTAAGGAAGCTGACAGACTCTAAGATGGGACTTTTTTCTTCCTTCTCTATGAAAATGGTGTTGATTGACTGGGCTTGGACTTGGCACAGAGCTGGCACAGAGAGCTCAAATGCCCCACGAGCTCTGTGGTTCACAGGCAATTTTAACATGCTTAAAAATAGAAAACAAACTCAAGAGCTGTTTGATATAGGCCATGACCCCTGAAAAATGAACTGCAGGCTTCCCCAGGGCCCGTGTGTGCCTGGAGGTGGACTCTCAGAAAATGGGCAACCATGAAGCTGGGGAGTTGAATCACCTTTGTGCTTTTGGAACATGTCAGGGGGCTGGAAGAACTGAGATGAGCCAACAGACAGCAATTCCCTGAGGGTTAACTGTGCTCAGCACCAGGAGGGGTGAGGAAGGTCCAAAGGTGTGACCCCACAGTGGGTGCTCAGCAGGATCCTGCCCTGCTGTACATAAAGTGAGGACCCTGATAACATCTCCTGGAAGTTCAGGACATTAACATAATGCTTGTTCAAGCTCTAGAAGTGTGGCACAAATCCTGCCAAGCCGCCTGTCTGCCTCCTAAGTCTGATCTGCCATCTTGTCCATACTTTACGTTCTGCAAGCACCAGCAAATATAAAAGAAGAAGGGATTTTGTCTTTAAAAAACTTTAAAGCAAAGCTTTAAGGAAAGAAACAGCTGTTGCAGGAGGCAGACAAAGCCCAGCCCTGTTCCTGGGGCAGGTACCCACAGCTGTCTGCACACACAGCCTTGGCTGACTCAGCCCAGCTGACCAGAAGCCCCAGTTCCCAGTGCCCAGCCTGTCCTTTGGACACGGTGCCAGCCCAGCTCCCTCCTGCCATCCCACCCCTCCAGCAGCACGGCCTGGATTTACCATCCTCACCCCCCAGTTCCCTCTGAGGTTTGGGCAGCAGGACAGACTCGTTTGATGACCTGCCTTGGGGGCTGAGCAAATGAGATTCATTAGGATATGCAAAAAGCTGAGAGCAAAGCAGCCCTATCTCTCTGTCTGAGCTCTGCTGATCTGATAAGAGCGAGTTGCTCCAACATGTCTGCAGAGGAAGATCTGAAGCTTTCTTCTTCCCATGCATTCCCAGATAGTCATTGCAACTAATAGACAAATAGGTCAGAATAAATAACAGCCCCCTCATTTCCCCCAGCACGCCAGTCTGGATGGCTTAAGTCGAGTGTTAATAAGAAACAAGGCTGCTGTAACGAGATGTCCTGGTGCACTGCAAAGAATATGGAGCATAATGGCATCTTTCAGACATACTTTTCACTAAAAGCTTGTCATTACCCAGACAGAGGAGACAGCATCTGCATAGAGAAGCCGAGGAAAAGCAGCTTGAATGAAGTGATCCAAAAATGGAATCATCAAGTCACTGTGTTGTTGTATAAAATAATACAAAAGTGGATTTTGCTGAAGTTCAGCATTTTCATAGCAGCACAATTGGCAAAGTAAAATTACTACACAGAGAGGGAGGGAGGGATGTTGGAGGTACAAACCTGTTCTCTTATGGGGATCAAACACAGCCCTGTGGTGTAACTGGTGATGGAGTAGACCTGTGTCAGTGTGTGTTGATTATCCTGATGTGGTTTTCAGATGGAAATTCTGGCTTGCCCCACAGAAACTGTGAGGCAAGGTCTGGGGGAAGAGGGACCCCGGAGCAGGAAAAGCTCCTGGCTTCAGCTGGCAGCGCCTCACCTGAGCCCAGCGAGAGCAGAGCCACTGAAATATTGATTGTGGCTCCTTGGCTTTTTGACAACACATTTGGCCCCTTCGCTGGGGCGTTCAGCAGCGAGCAGAAGCTGTTAGCAAGCAGCTATTACTGAGAGCTCTCCTAAACCAGGGCAGGGGGAAGAACCAGAGGTGGAAAATCTAAATTTAGCAGGCAGCAGTCGGGCTGTTCGCTCGGGCACGGCTCTGCTCCCACCCAGTGAAGGATTTTCGGTAGCAACCATCACCATGGTATCGCAGAGCCGCTGCTCTGCAGCGATTTTGCCAATCCCTGTGGGTTTACTGGAACACTCGTGACATTTTAGGTGCAGGGAAGGGGCAGGTGGGTGGGAGGGATGTTTCTTAAAGCACCAGCTCTGGGAATCAAGGGAAAGCAACGGCAGCACTTCACATTTTCTCTATAAGAAGCACGTAGTCCTCCTGGTTACAGAGCTCAGGATGCTCAGAGCATCCTTGTCTGAGGAAGGGAGGAGGTTTTTGCACTGTCCCCCTAATTTTGAGGGGTAGAAGGGCTGAAGCACAGGATTTGAGCTCCTGGAATTGGCTGTTGAGAGACAGTTTCACTTCCTGCCTCCGACTGTCGCAATGTCCGGGTTGCCAACAGCGAGAGCAAACATTTCTAATGTAATTTCCATGTTGATTTTTCAGCTGTGGCTCTTTTAACACCCTCTCCCCCTGGGCCTGTTCTGTTCTCTGTGCCTTTCCTGGTGCCCGTTCCCCGGCGATGACAAACCGCAAAGCATTTCCCAAGAGCGAGAAATCCTCACAGGAATCATCTGTTGCAAGTCCTGTCTGACAAAACCGTGTCAGAGCTTTGGGGACTTTCTCTCTATTTTTAATTGAGTGCATATTCTCCCTGGCATTTCCCCCTGCTGGCTTCTTCCATCCCTGCTAGTACAGCAGATCTGGGATGGGAAGCAGTGCTCGTGCCAGGATGGGGAAGAGCTGTTGCTCCCACCTGATTCCCTGTGAGTATTTTTATATAAAAGGTGCACACGGGGCTCCCTCTCTCCCTTTATTCCTCCCGCACAATCAGCACTCTTGATTTAGTCCCTTTCTTATCGTGGCCTTGCAGTATCACATCTTGGCTTGGTATTTAGTCTTCCAGAGGCTTGAAAGGGCAGCTTCTCCTTGAGTTTATCAGCTCAGATGGGGGACGCTGCTTGATGGTTTGCCAGGGAGCTTCTGTGCCATGCCTTTTATGTCTCATCGAGTCAGGGCGTTCTATTTAATTAAAGAGATGGGGATACAAAAGGCTCCTCTTGGATAAAATCTGAGGGGGAGAATGTGCTACTGCCTCAGAGGGGAAGGGGGGATGGATTCCCAAAGCCAGCAGAGCCTGATGAGAGCTGAGGGCAGGGTAGCACAGGGTGGTTTAACAGAAGGGGAGGCAGCCGCTCTGCCAGCAGAAGCCCGTGAGCAGAGAGCCATGGAGCACAAAATTAACACACTGGCTCATCAGGAAATGTTAATGTGGGCAAGGTGGGGAATTGCTTCATATGGGCAAACAATCTGTGCAGGAGGGATAAGAGCCATCAAAACCTGGTACAAATCTGGGCACATTTCTCCAAAATCTGCCCTCTACCCTCAGCTTGAGGTTCAAGACAGGAAACGCAAAGCCCTGATGAAGGTGTTAAATCCTTATGGCACAAAAACAACAAAACGTTTGGTTGAAATAGAACAAAATTAAGGAATCCAACGGGGCTTCTCTATAAATGATTCAGGCACTGCTACACAGGTCCCAGGAGAGGAACTTTGCAGCTTGGAGTAAGTGGTTTGGACAAGCTGATTCTCTTCAGAACAGTCCTAAACACAAATATTAACTGCTAATGAACTCACGTCCTCTACAAACGCTAGCTCTGCTTTCATCTGCCAACCTCTCCTGAAATTTAACTTGTTCTCCCTGACCTCCACCATTCCCCACTGCTCCCCTAATGGAGACCTGGGACCAGCTCCACCCAGCCACCACCTCCCCTCTTTACCCATCACACAGGGCCTATTTCCCCCTTTGGAATGATGGCAGGGAAGCCAAGATCCACATAACCTGATGCTGAACTTAGTCCCCTTCCATTTACAGTGCACCTGGGAAAGGTACCAGAAGGAGCAGAAGGTCCAGTGTTATGGATGTTTGACAGAGAGACTCCGATTTCAACATCCCAGATGAGCAACTGCTTTATAGCCTGCTCAAAGCCTGTCTGGATAGGGCCACAGGCAAGGTAATGCTCACAGAACTTTTCAGGAAGAAGGCCAGAAGAACATTAAAAAGTAATTGAAAGGCCTGAGGGATCAGGGGAAGAGGAAGACAAGCTCAAAGAAACCAAGGAAAAAACCCGAGGCACAGCAGTGTGTGAGTGCACTTGTCTGAAAAGCCCTAAAAAAGAGTCATGGTGAAGAAAGCGAGGAAACTGCCTATGAAAGGATCCTTTGAAATGGTAGCAGTGGCTGGGAAGCAGTAAATGGGAGGCACTGGGAAAAGGAGGGAGTTCAGCTGGAGGATGTGTCTCCAGATCCACCACAGCCTCGCCTCCTAGGTCAAAAACCACTTTAAGGAAAGGTGGAATGAGCGTTACCAATGCAAAAATAACCCTAAAAATATTAAGAGCACACCTTAGGTAGCACTTATTGTATGAAAGGAATGCTTCCTCTTCACCCAGAGAGACTTCAGAATTACACAGATGGCTCCAACATATCTATAGTATTGGTAGTAATTTAGAAATCTCTCTGGAGGAAAACAAGGTTTTAGCCTTTTTTTTTCTCCTTTCTTTTAAATGGCAGCAAGCTGAATTTTAAGGTGGAGTGAGTTTATTTCTGTCGTGGCTGACGCAGAGAAAGCTCCATCACCCACAGATAATGGCAGATGGTGAGCCGTGCCCAAATCCATCAGGCACAGGCCTCAAGTGGAGGTTCAGAGCAGGACTGGGGATGGCATTTCTCAATCAAGAGGCAACCAGGATACAAAAATCCACGTGCTCCAAGCACCTCTGTGAGTGGCAGAGAAGCCTCTGAGCAGCCCAGGGGACAAAAGATGACACGGGGTAAGAAAATGTGCGCTCAGTGTCCGACTGAGGGCTGGTTTTGTCCCAACCCCTGCAAACCCACTGGTACATCATTAAGGTGGATGAACATGGCTGAACAGAGCTGATAATCCCGTGCCCACGGTGCTGCTGCAGAGGGTAAAACATTTTCTGGAGGTGGTGGAGGGGACTCTGAGGCACCATATGGTCTCCTGCAGCCCTTGCTCGGCGCCCGGGCTCGTGCTCTCATGTGACACCCCATTAGCGAGTCACACGGAGCAGAAAGCAATTTTATGGCCAGATCCTGCTCTTAGAAGCTATGATGACTAAACTAGCTAATCAAATCAGCATAAATTTGCAAACACCGTTTTAGCAGCTGCGGCCGTAAATATCATCAGCAGAACGCGAATAATCGCGAGCGCAAGCGAGGAGTTGAGTAATGGGCTCCCAATGGGCGTCGGAGCCATCAGCCGCTGCCTGGCAACTCGGGGAGGGGGCGAGGGGGCCACACTGATGAGCCTGGAACAGCAGATGCAGCTATCACGACAAAGCAGCGAGAGCACACACACCAGAAAAGGGGAAAAAAGCAAAAAAAAAAAAAAAATCATTTACGGAGACAAACGAGCGTGGTGCGTGCCCCGTTCCCGCCCCACATGTGCGTGCTCCATGTGGAGGGATGCGTTTCAGCATTTCCAAAGTGACTCATTTGGCATTTTCCAGGGACCTGCAAGAGGCTCCCCGCACACACGTTCCCGTTTTGTCAACAAGCCATAAAAACAATCAGCCGAGGTGAAATTCGCTGCGAACACAGACACCGGGGCTAAATTTGTTTTTAATTTGTGCCAGCTCCCGCTAATGGGAGCTGGGCTGTGCAGAGCTCCCGGCACGAACAAAGGGGAGAGGGGAAAAGCTGCTGGGATGAGCAGCCTCCACCTCCCCTCTGGTGAGGAGCAGCAGCTCGTGGTCCCCGAGCAGATGGAGCAGGGCTGGAATGGGCACGGCCAGAGTGGAAGGACTGTCCCATGTCCCTGTGCCAAGGGCCCCAGGGAGCAGGGGGATGGAGGCACGGCCAGCTCAGCCCCCAGCACAGGGAAGAGGCTTTTGGGGTTCAGAGAATTGAATGGACCTCCCTGCACCTGCCAGCAGGAATTTGGCTCAGCTACATAGATATATTTGCAAAAAAAACAAAAATTAAAAAAAAAAAAAGCTGGGGAAAAAAGACCAGCAGTGATGTCTTTTTGGTAGGCTGGTAAAAACACTTGGCTGGTATGGACCATATCCTGGCCTGATGAGGATATCCCACCAGCTCTGAGGAAAAACCAGGGGACAGGACAAATATTGTGCTGCATAAAGGTAAAGCAAGTTTGCTGGAATCGCCAAAATCTCGTGGAGAAAAGGCCCAAATGTGGGGATGTTTACACAACAGTCGTTACAGCTCACATCGATAAAGCAAATTTCTAGCTGAGCTCTAAAGCCAATCTGCAGCAGTGCAGAAACCAAAGTGAACAAGGAATGAGAGCATTTCCAAGTTTCCAAGGAGCTGGCAGCCCAGCCTGGGCTTCATCGTGCTGTAACCAGGAATGTTGCTTGGAGATTAAAATGTGGAGATACCCCAGGCTGCTGCTTTAAAGGTTCCTTACAGCCAAATCATGGTTTGCTGTATTGTCTTGGTTAGGGTGATTATCATTATTACTATATTTCACTTTCAAGCATTTCCAAAAGACTGTGCTGTGCCCAGCACAGGGGCAGCCTTTCTCAGCTCATAAATCAGGAGATTTGAAGATACAGAATTCCCTGAGTAACTGGCAGATGTGGTGGACCAACACAAATGAACGTGATGGATTCACTGTGCTAAGAAAATGGAGCTGAAAGGGGAAAGAAAAAGCTCTTCCCTGGCCAAGAAGCAAAAGGGCAAGTGACAGAGCAGCTTGACACATCAAAGGAACACATCAAAGGCAGGGGTGGTGCCACGTGCTGGTTCCTGTGCTCATGGCAGCCTCAGTTCATGCCAGGAAAGCACCGTGTGCACGGAGCATCCCAGTAAATGTGGGGAAACACCCAGAATAAGAACAGGAAAAGACCAGAAACAAGCTCAGGGGATCGAGCTGCCTCCCATACCAGCACTCAGGTGTGTCCCTCAGCAGCTTTCCCTGTGGCTTGCATTTGTTTTTTCACTTGTGCAGCATTTTCAATAACCTCTGTCCTCCTAAAGGGGAATTTTCCAGCAGTGTCCCTCCACCAAAGCTGTTGGTTACCCACTGACCTGAAACACTGCAAAGCTTTGTGCTCCTGGCACCAGCTGGGAATGAGATGGAGGGAGAAGAGCTGCATGTCTGGCTGCAGAAAAGGACTCTGGGCAGTCAGAACTGGGCTCAAGCAGCACAACCAGCAGTGATATTTCTCCAGAACACAGCCATAATTTGGGACAAAGGGATGCACTCACCACGTTGAGCTCAATCCCAAAATACACACCAGGATCTCAGTCCAAGGCAGCACAGCCACCGTGAGCCAGATCCATCACAAATAACCACTTTCTCCTTAAAAAAACACATCCCAGTGACCAAAGCTAGGGTGGAGAATTACTGTTAGAACCAGTACAAACTCTGGAACATGGTTTAAAGCCTTTTTTTCAGGGTCCAGAAAATTCCAGCTCGCTCTTCCCTGTGTTTCACTGCAGCATCAGCCTCTTGTCTGCACTGTGGCTGGGGCCAGGGCCAGGAGGTGCCAGCTACTACAAAAGATTGCTCTCATGCTATTCCTGGTTTGATCCAAAACAAAACACGCTGGAAATTTTGGAAGAACATCTGTTCCCATCAAGCATCCAGCCCAAGCCTCCCAGACCTACGAGCTCTGGGTAATTCAGTGGAAAAGCGAGGGAACATCTCAATTTGGAGATGCAGAATTTTTGGCAGCGTTTGCTGCTCTTTGCTGTGTACACAGAAAGCCTCTCCTTTGTGCACACAAGCAGCTCAGTTCAGGGCCTTTCAGGGAGAGGAAAAAAGAGCTGCCTTTCCCATACACATTTTTCCCTAAGAGACATAAACATGAAGGATACGTTCACCAATTTTGAGAACGCTCACACTGATTTTAATTGATTAATGGGCTTGTTTGGAGGGGGGGAAAAATTGTTACTTATTTCAGTTCAAAAGAGCATCCAGAGCATCTCCCAGTCCAAGAGCTGCCACAAGGCCTCACGTGACAGGATCCTGCCCAGACTGCAGCGTCGGGTTCACGAGATAACAAACCCTTTCTGTGGCTGCCTGTGCCTTCAGGCAGGGCATGACTTGGAGCAAGCCCACCCACAACAAGCAGCAGGTCTGTGAGGAGCAGCCCAGCCACGGGGCTATGTGCTACCTCCCCCTTCCAGGGGGTTTGGAAAGCCAAGCATCCTCGAGCTGCACCGAGTTTGGGCTCCTCTCCAGCCAGACATCATTCACCCAAGTCCCACCCGTTTGAACCCTCCCCTGCCCCAAGATTGGTATCCAGCTGAAGAGTGCAGGGACAGCTTTTCCTGGGATTCCAGAAGTCCCAAACTGCATGAGGTCTGGATGTTGCCCCACTGCTGCAGAGACACGGTGCATAAAGCAGTAATTTGTGGTCTTAGCTTAGAGCTGAAATAGATACGACAAACAAAGCAAGAGAAAATCTCCTGCAGTTCCCACTCTGGTGTGAAAGCACTGAAAAATATAGAGGGAATCTCAGCTGTAGCTACAGCTCCAGGATGGCTGCAGTTCTGATATTTGCCACACGCTGTACAGCCAGAGTCACAGCCAGGCCCATGCAGGCAGATGGGGAACGAGCAGAGTAAAGCTGCCTCCACCTACCCCACCCCTGGAGCTGTGTCTGACGAGCAGTTTACAACCAGCACCCAAAGGCAAACCTAAATTAGGTGACAGTTTACCTCAAAATGCCATAAACCCTCACAGTTTAGGAGGGGGCTGCGCCAACCTTCTCCTTCATCTCCACGAGGGGCTGAAGGCTGGAGCTGGGTCCCACTGGGACCAAGAGAAGGGGTTGGTGGGTCAGAATGCCCCATTTTCCACACCAAACCTCCTGTGAGGCCCAGCTGGTGGAGCAGGGTGGTCTCCTCTGCTCTCTGCCCGTTGCTGTGACCAGGGAGCACACGATGAGGGGGATTAATCCCAAATAAATCCCACTGGCAGAAAGAGGTGTTCCTGCAACATCCCAATTAGAGAGAGGTGCACACAGCAAAGTCATCTGCTTCACACTCCATATTTTTCCCCAGCAGCAGGAAAAAGGATTTCCTGTCACCTCCTAAATCATCAGAGCTTCTTGCCTGACCATTTCAAGCACAGCTTTATTATCTCTTACGTCAACTTCTGTGGGCACTGTCCTTTTCTTGTGAGAGAATACCAGAGTTTGAAGTTCCATGTGTTGGGGTTTTTTGGTTGGTTTTTGTTTTCTTCATCCACTCTGGTTTTGTTTCATTTCTTTCCTGGTAGGGGAACCAGTGACATTTCAAAGCAGCACATTTGCTGTATGGTCACTCAGAAAAAATTGAGGTCCTGTCTCTGCACTTTCCCTCAGAAAACGCCTCCCGAGCTTGCGGCGCCACAAAAAAGAAAATCTGATTTCACAGCAGCACAAAGACACAAATTACTCCACAGCAAGGCCGTGCAAAATAAAACCTACCATTAAATCCAAGAGGCTGAAATCAGGAGATCCCATCTCTGATTATCCCCGCTCCCCAACAGAAGCTTTGCCCAGGCTGGAGCTGCCGGGTCACGTCCATTATTTTCTCACACAAACCATTAACCCAAGCAGGATCACCCATGGGGCATCCTGAGCACAAATGCAGAAGGCTTTGACATGGCATGGTTTTAATGCTCACACACACAGCACTGTCTGCTCACAACAGGGGTAAGTGCCCAGGAATTGCTCTGGGCTGGAAAAGCATCTCAGAGCAGAGGCACAGAGGTTTTGATGTTTCCACCCCTGCCTGTGCTTGGCACCTCTGAGGCTGAGGGCAGCCCACACCCCCATCTCACAGCCTCCCAAATTTCAGGGCTGGGAGGGTTTCACCACCACTGCTGCTGTGGGAGGGTGGATGCAGCGAGGTCAGGGAGTGGGACAGTTGTGCTTCGCTCAGGTTGGAAACAAAAGGAGTAAAACCAAGTTTGAGCACAAGCTCGTCTCCACCCAAAGCAAAGCCATGTGCAGCCCGGCTCAGGNACCCCTGTCTGTGTGACACCTGTGACTGTGTGACACCCCTGTCTGTGTGACACCCCTGGCTGTGTGACAGTCCTGTCTGTGTGACACCCATGGCTGTGACACTCCTGTCTATGTGACACCACTGTCTGTGTGACCCCCCTGTCTGTGTGACACCCATGTCTGTGTGACACCCACGTCTGTCTGTGTGTCACCCCTGGCTGTGTGACACCCATGCCTGTGTGACACCTGCATGTGACATCAGATCTGCACTGACACCCATCAATTTGGCACGTTCACCACGCAGCAGAGCAGACGTGGCAATGTCTAAACAGGAACTGTATTAAAAAGATCAAACTCCAGTAGAATTCTTTTCCCCACAAAATATGCTCAGGAAGACCCCAGATTTTCAGCTTTCCATTTTGATACAAAAGATGCAACCCAAAGCATGTGGTGTGCTGGGTGAGAGGTGCTATAATTTCTCTTTCCCTCTTGTCCAGATCCAGCCAAACATTGTTTCAGCCCCATTTACAGACATTCTCCACTGNTCCATTATTTTCTCACACAAACCATTAACCCAAGCAGGATCACCCATGGGGCATCCTGAGCACAAATGCAGAAGGCTTTGACATGGCATGGTTTTAATGCTCACACACACAGCACTGTCTGCTCACAACAGGGGTAAGTGCCCAGGAATTGCTCTGGGCTGGAAAAGCATCTCAGAGCAGAGGCACAGAGGTTTTGGTGTTTCCACCCCTGCCTGTGCTTGGCACCTCTGAGGCTGAGGGCAGCCCACACCCCCATCTCACAGCCTCCCAAATTTCAGGGCTGGGAGGGTTTCACCACCACTGCTGCTGTGGGAGGGTGGATGCAGCGAGGTCAGGGAGTGGGACAGTTGTGCTTCGCTCAGGTTGGAAACAAAAGGAGTAAAACCAAGTTTGAGCACAAGCTCGTCTCCACCCAAAGCAAAGCCATGTGCAGCCCGGCTCAGGAATGAGAACTATGCAGCCAGAGGTTTCCTCTAGTTATTGTTTTGGGTTTGGGCTGCAGTGGGCAGGGAGGGGAGGAACAAAAACACAGAGGGTGAGGGAAAGGAGCCGAAACCCAGCAGAGCCACGAGAGCCTCAGCCTGACCCGAGGCCTGGTTTCGGGGTGAGGCTGGAGGCAGTGATGCTCTGTGCAGTGATTCCCTGAGCCCCCACTGCTCCTGCTGCCCCTGAGCTCAGCTGCACCTGCACAGCAGCTCGTGACACACCCAGGGCTGTGTGACACCCGGGGCTGTGTGACACCCGGGGCTGTGTGACACCCGGGGCTGTGTGACACCCGGGGCTGTGTGACACCCGGGGCTGTGTGACACCCGGGGCTGTGTGACACCCGGGGCTGTGTGACACCCGGGGCTGTGTGACACCCGGGGCTGTGTGACACCCGGGGCTGTGTGACACCCGGGGCTGTGTGACACCCGGGGCTGTGTGACACCCGGGGCTGTGTGACACCCGGGGCTGTGTGACACCCGGGGCTGTGTGACACCCGGGGCTGTGTGACACCCGGGGCTGTGTGACACCCGGGGCTGTGTGACACCCATGTCTGTGTGACACCCACGTCTGTCTGTGTGTCACCCCTGGCTGTGTGACACCCATGCCTGTGTGACACCTGCATGTGACATCAGATCTGCACTGACACCCATCAATTTGGCACGTTCACCGTGCAGCAGAGCAGACGTGGCAATGTCTAAACAGGAACTGTATTAAAAAGATCAAACTCCAGTAGAATTCTTTTCCCCACAAAATATGCTCAGGAAGACCCCAGATTTTCAGCTTTCCATTTTGATACAAAAGATGCAGCCCAAAGCATGTGGTGTGCTGGGTGAGAGGTGCTATAATTTCTCTTTCCCTCTTGTCCAGATCCAGCCAAACATTGTTTCAGCCCCATTTACAGACATTCTCCACTGCCCTGACTCCTTTCCAGACCTGCTGGGAATGCTGGGCTGTGGAGATTCGTGGACATTGACCTCTTAACTAATCAGCTTCGTGCAATCTGTGCCTAAAATCAGAGGTAAGGGATTGCAGTGTTACTGCCCAGCATTCCCTTCCAATATTCCCTGAGCACCCAGCAAGCACAGCAGTATTTCACCAGCTCCCTGTGCTCCTCATCCCAGCTCCTGGCTTTTCTTGGTGCAGACAGGAGGGATTTAGGGAGCCATGGATTGTAAGTAAGCTGATTTTAGCTCAAACTGCCAAGGAAATGGGTATTTTCACTTTCTCCCTGCTCCTGTCCCTACCTTTTGTCCTTCTGTTGGCATGAGCATCAGCCAAGGCAGGGAACTGATCCAGCTGGAAACTGTCTGCTTGTCTTTTCCCTTTCTGCTGGGTTAGTTTTCAGAAGGATCAGATTCCTAATCTGGCAGATCGCTCGAGAGCTGATTTTGGCACCAGAGAGAACCCATGACCCAACAGCAGGGACTGAGATCAGCTGAAACCAAGCCTAAACCCACGCCCACAGAGAAACCCATGGCCCACCCTGTGCCCACCAGGCAAAGATCCTCTGCCTGCACAGGAGGCTCTTTCCACAGCCCTGTTCAGCTTCCAGAGGGGAACATTTTTGGGTAATGCTGACCTGTGACCTCCTCTCTCTCCCTGCTCCACCTGCACGTCCCTTGCCACTGCTCTGAAAAGCCCAGGGCTCCACTCCAGCCTTCCAGTGTACCTTTCTTTAAGCAGCACCATGGCACTAGGCAGGGATTTCTGTGCCCATGGCCACATGTATTTACCACAGCCATGTGTAAGTTGTGCTTGTGCACGCCCTGGGCAGATGGACACAAGCACAGAGCTAAAAATCCCCAAAATATTCTGGTTCCCACAGGCTGAAGGAATGGGCTGTGCTGCTGTGAGCCATTACTACCAAGCACAGGGTGTTTCTATGGCTACACCTTGCCTGGATTTCACTGCTGCTTTCAGCAACACATTCACCCTGTCTGTCTGTCTGTCTGTCTGTCCCTCCCTCGCACACACAAACCAAACATCCCTTCTCTCCTCACTCAACCCCCCCCCTCCACTCCAAGTAACACCTCTGCTCTTCCTCCCACACACAGCTAAAAATTCAGTGTGGCTGAATTTCTTGGGACCCAGCAGAAGAGGGGGCAAAGATTCTGATCCAAACTGCCCCCACAGCAATCTCCTGATCCTCCAGCCTCATTTACAGCAAAGCTGGACCTGGACATATTTACTGGAGATGTCTCGGGTTCCTTATGGAGGCACAGAATCAAGAGCAGGCAGGCCCCTGAGCTGCTCCCAAAAATCTGGAGAACTGGCCTGCTGAGGGGGAATAAATAAGAAAATCTCTCCCAGGAAGGCTCTCTCCCACGTGCAGAGGGGATCAGCAGTCCCCTGGCCCCAAGGTGACTCGTTGAAATGAAGATCTGGGCTGGATGTTGGGGGAAATGCTAATGGCTGGGAGCAGCTCATGTCAAGCTGAATAAATCCCCTGCTCTCCGTTCTGAAGCACAATGGCACATGAATGACTAAGCAATTCTGATAACAATTCAATAGACAAATGTCAGCTTGCTTTGATTAAACATTACTTGTGGAGCTGTTTCAGGGCAGCTAAAGACACATCAGCCTGTCTGTCTCACCCCAGCCCTCCCAGCCAGGGCAGACAGACATTTATTTCACAACAACTACGACTGATTTTTTGTTCCCAAAGCAATTGGAAGTCCTGTAACATCTGAACTAAGTCTAGATTTATGCAAGCAGAGTTGGGAAAATAAAAAAAAGCAAAATAGCCTCTCTCTGTTTTAAGATCTGAGTTTCACTTCTTCCTTGCTCCATCAGTTATCCCTTAGCACAGTAATAACACGGTCCAGTTTGGAGATACAGGTGGAACAGAGCCATGAATTACCACAGTTCCACATATATTCTTGAGTATTTGCAGTACTGAAATAAAACTCCTCTAGCACAGGGTTAGTCCAGAAAAACAGTTCAAGTTTAGGAATGTGGCTGAAACATGCACCAACGCTTTCACATGCTGCAGCTCTAACCCATTTTTAATTATTTCTATCTGTGCTGTAGGTCAGCCCTTTACAAAACAACAACCCCTCCTTTCATTTTTGCAGAGCACATTTAGCTTTTGCCCTTGTGGAGCTTGTACCTTGCCAAGCCCCCAATCCCAGGTGTGAGTGCTGAGAGGAACAAGCTCACCCTCCCAGCCAGGCTGCTCCCCTTGTCTCCAGTCAGTTGTGAAATAAGCTGCTCAGCACTGCATCCGTAATGGGCACTGCAGTGCAGATGGCAAAAGCACAGTCACAACTCTGCTGTGCCTCTGCCAAGAGCCCTGGGTGATGCAGCAGAGCAGCTTGGAGAAGTGAGGAGGGGAAGAGAGGCTGCTCCTCCTGAGGCATTTTCACCTTCCTGTCCATACAAGAGGCTCTTTGGTGTAGCAATAACAGAGAACGATGGCCAGAAGGTCCTGAGTGAAATCCTCTGCACTGCAGGCTGTGGGATTGAGGATTCCACCCTATGGGGTTGAGGATTCCACCCTGTAGGACTGAGGATTCCACCCTGTGGGGTTGAGGGTTCCACCCTGGGATCAGTGCTAGGCTGTGTTTCAGTGATGCTCATTGCCTTGGAGCTGGGAGAACACAAGAATCTCCCCACCCCTCTGCTGCACAGATCTCTTGGTCACTAAGAAGGAAAATAGACCCTTGCAAACATCCTCAGTCACCACCAGTCCCAGGGGCCTCTTTTTTTCCCTTGACCTCAGTCTAGAACAGTGAGTGATAATGTTATTTCTCTAATTTCACTCTAACTGAGCCCCTTGGCTGCTTTCCTTTCTCCTGGGCTGGGAACGAGCCTGTGGAAGCAATCTGCCCTTGTACAGGGTAAGTCTGTGAACTTGGGCTATTCCTTGAGTTGTGACAATTGGCAGATGCTGCATCCTGCAGGCAGAGGCCTCAGAGGAGACATGCACACCAAGAATGTACAAAAATTCACAGGGACAACGACCACATGTTTGTGTATGGGTGTGGGCACACACAGAGCAAATAACTAAAAGTCAGGAGAGTCCTGCTTGCCCCTGGCTGCAAAGGGGAGTTCTCAGCTGATCTTTGCAGCTCCCATCCGAGAGCACAAAGCCACTTGCAAAATCATCAGGTTGGCCCTTGCAGCTTTGCTGTTTTCAGTATTCTTTGAGAGTTCCCTCTGATTTGCTTTATTAGAGAAACCTACTCAAAGGGATTTGTGTGCATGCTCAGCTTGATTTGTGAACTCCAACAGGAGGGGCAGCCAGTAAAATTAATGAGGTTCTGGGCAAATGATTGCCCATGCAGACCCACAGACATAAAGCATTAACTGACTGTCTAATTAACAAAGGCCACGTGCCCGATTAAGCATGCAAACGCTGCTGCTGCT
Organism: Ploceus nigricollis; assembly: GCA_013399945.1. Taxonomy (NCBI): domain Eukaryota; kingdom Metazoa; phylum Chordata; class Aves; order Passeriformes; family Ploceidae; genus Ploceus; species Ploceus nigricollis. Next base: position 131,543 of record VXBC01011675.1, read on the forward strand.
GCTGCACACACATTGACACACATTAATGTCTCAGCAAGGATACATTTGCAAGTGTCTGCTTGGCACGATGATGGAGCACGCAGCCTGCTTCCATAAACACTTGTCAGGATGCAGGAGATACGTCCACCAAATAATCTGCTGCCCGTTTTCTGTAACGAGCACAAATTCCTTCTGGGGAGCAGCACAGCAGGTCCCCAAGCCCATGCAGGCACTGCCTAAAAGCCACATTCTAGGAGGGGGCAAAGCAAGGACAAAGTGGCCTTGGGAGAAGAGTTTGAACTGCTTTTCAGTGGTTTTGTCATGCAAGTGAAGGGTGATTTCATGTTACAGTGTCTGTGCTGGGTGATAAGGGGTCAGGAGCACATGGCCCTGTTCCTCACCCTGCTGTGTCCTTATCACACAACACCCTCTAGGTCCTCCTCTCCGCCCTGATTAAAGCTCAGGGTTTTTTTGTTTTGTTTTGCTTTTTTTTTTTTTAAGAGAGAAAAACAGTCTAAAACATCCAACAGAAGAGGCAGAAACAGCAATGTCCAGGAGGGGGTTACAGGACAGGATACCTGCTCTCCATCAGCTCACATAACTCATTTAGTGCTGCCAGATCACATCATTCTGGAACATGGATATGAGCTGGGGAGGCCAGGAAGGCAAAATTCTGGAAAGCTCCTGGCAATTTCTGGTGCCAGAGGAGAAATTTTTGGCACTAGTTCCTGTTGTGGAGCAGGGTCAGACCAGCAGCCAACCCACAAAGGGAATTCCTGGGAATGCCACAGAGGCCAGGAGTGCAGGGGAGCCACAGAATTTCCTGCTCTGTGATGGGATTGAACTTCTCCTCACCTCAGAGTCCTCCTGAATGCCCAGACCCTGCCCTGTCCCCTCTCTGCTCCTGCAGCAGGAATTGCACACAGACCCCTGAGCCTTGGCACTTGCTGAGGGCTGCTGGGTTCATGGGGCTGAAGCTCAGGCTGTCCCTAAATTCTCAGAAACTCCCATTTCTCCAGGGATGCAGGGAGGCCAAGGGGGCTGTTAGAATAACTGGTTATGCCTGTGATGTGTTGCCTTGCTGCTGGAAGGTTTCCAAAGGCATTTCAGGTGCTGATGACACCTTCCAGCACATCCATTTAGAGTCTGCAGTTTCCCTTCCTTCCTGCATTATTTACCACACAATCCCAAGCTGCTTAAAAGACTGTTTCAAGCTATTTTCTGAATCATCCTTCCCTCCCTTCACTGCTCCATGTAATAATCTCTCCGAAATCTATTTTGGGAGTGGCATTTTGCAGCAGAGGCTTGTTTTGTTTGCTTTCTTTCCCAGCTGTTCTGTTGCAGATGCAGAAAGTTGGTTTGTTATTGGGAAGTTGCTGGCAAGGACAGGGCTTACAGATCCTGTGTCCTGAGGCTTTGCCTCGCTCCTCTGTCCTCTCTGGAGTGGGGATGTGGAGGCTCAGGATGACAAGAGCAAGGCTATGCCCATTAATTTGCTCCTGCAGAGCTGTTCCTGCTCATCAGAGCTGCAGGCAAGGGCTTTTTGCAGAGTTGTGTGAGGATGGCAGCTCATATTGATTTCTCAGAGCAAGGTCCAAGATAAAGGTTTGGATTCCTGAATTATTCTGGTATTGTGCAGAGCATCTCAGCAGCCTGGTGAAAAGGAGGGTGGATATTGCCAGGAGCTGGGTTACAGAGCAAAAATAACACAAGAGGGGGTATATCTGAGCTGGATGAACTGGAAAAACTGGAAACTTTTTTCCAGAAACAACCAGAAATCTTGAAAACTACCTCAGACCTTATCCTGGAACCAAAGACACGTTTTGCATCAGAGAGGCTACACTTAATTTGCTCCCTCAACTCAGTTTCTCAGCCACCCAGCATTCATATTAGATTGATATTTGCAATTCAGCTGCCCTGCTCTTACCCTGAGAGCATCTGACCAGGAAGTGACTGCACTTCCACACCACAGGTTCAAAGGCAAAGTGCTGCGCTTGCTTCAGCAGCTTTTGGCAAAGTTCAGTGCAGTTCTCAGCTTTGAAGCATGATTGCCCAACTGCAGCAGTGACTCTGGTCTCCAAAGGCCAAAAGGAGAGAGGGAGATGGAGGGAGGTGGGAGGACAGCTGAGAATTGCACATTTCAGATGTGGGATGCAGCTATTTCTTTTTGGAGGCCTATTTCTGGAAAACTGGACTGCTAAAACAAGAAAGCAAATCTAAAATGAAAGATCACACTAGAAAGCACACACACCCAGACACCATGGCAGGCAAGAGCTGGGGGACCTGTGTAATCACAGCTATAATGATTCTATAATTTCACATCCAAACATAATTAGTCGAGGTACGTTCTTTGACAGCTAGAGATTTGCAAAATTAGGGTCAAGCAGGTTCATCTTTTTAATTGTTCTCATTTCCCCCCTCTGTGTTGTTTCTTGTCACTTTATAGGCTCCTCCCTGGGCTGTGGGGATTTTTGAAGGAATTTTGAATGAGTTAGAGATGGGACTTCTGAGTTTTTAGATGATTTTTCTTGTCTTCCACACAGGCAGGAAGGGTGAGTTCAGCTCACATCTTTACTGCATAGCTCAGAAGGTCACAAGACCCCTAGTTACAAGACCTTTTAAGGATTTATTGACTAATAAAACACTGCCAACAAGGATATTTACGTTTCTGATCTAATCTTTAAATATTTCATCTTATGGATTCATGTTACAGTGTCAGCTTTCTTAGTTAATTATGTTATGACACACAAACCTACAGTTCTGCATTCTAAACTCCTTGTTTACCTTTGTAACTACTTTTATTTTTTTCTATATCTTAAACTCTAAAACTCTAAACTTTCTTCTTCTTAACTTAAAGGGTCTCTCCTTTAAACTATAAATCCACATTCTCACTTCTAGCACCTAAGTTTGGAAGCTTTTTCTAAGGTTTCAAATCAAATCTTGTGTTTAACTCTAAGCTCTGGCTTACAGGCTCAAAGTTCTGAGAATTCCCTGTATTTCAGATTCCAACATTGGGCCAAATGCACCCCTGGGGTAACCCCCTTTTAAAGAAGTCCCCCCCCAAGCTGGTCCTTTGTACTCTGGAAGCAGCAGGGCAGCGAACAGCTCTGCCAGCCTGGCCCATCACACACTGGCACAGAAGGGCTGTGTGTGCAGCTTGCCAGCCCTAAGAACCCAATTCCATGGGGAAAAAAATAGAAATCCAGCTGTAGGCTGCTCTCTGCTTCATACCTTATTGCTGTCAACAGCAGCAGCAGCAGCAGGGAGAAGGAAGCAGCCTAATTCCAGCAAGATTGGTGCCCGCAGTTTCAGGGGGTTATGCCAGGGTGTGCCAGGGGCTGCTGGGATGTGCAGCCAGATTCCATTCTCTGGTTGGATCCCATCCCACCAAGCCAAACCAGCCAGGATGAGAAGTTTGCAGTGTTCAGACATCCCATAAACTGGTCTCTCTCAAAGGTGATTCTCCCTTGGTTTGGGCAGATCAGACATTGAGATGCATTTGCTCACTCTGTATTTAATGATGACTCTCATTTATCTGCATCACCCACAGCCCATCAATAGTTCCTGTGATTGCCCAAAACATTCCCCACTGGTATTTAGGGGAGAAATTGTTCCCTCTGAGGGTGGGGAGGCCCTGGTACAGTGTACCCAGAGAAGCTGTGGCTGCCCCTGGATCCCTGGAAGTGTCCAAGGCCAGGCTGGACAGGGCTGGGAGCAGCCTGGGACAGTGGAAAGTGTCCCTGCCCATGGCAGGGGGGAACCAGATGATCTTTAAGGTCCCTTCCATCCCAAACCATTCCATGATTATTTATCTTTGGGAAAAGCAGAGCCCAGCTCTGTTAATAAACAAATCCCCAGGCAGGAGTCACAGCCCAGGCTGAGGCCAGTGGAGCTCAATTCCCTGGCCAGGAGAACAGTTCCAGCTTTGCATGGAAACAGCCAAGGAGAGCAAAGCCAAGAGTTCCAAAACAGCAGAAAAAAACCCCAAAGCTGTGTCTGGCCAGCAGTGTTTGTACACCCAGGCACTCAAACACAACAGCTGGAGATTCATGTGGGCATCAGTGGGGAGCACACACACCCAGGTACAAATTCTCTGTGCCCTTCTGTGTGTCCTTCTCCTTCTCAGCCCTGCACGGATTTCATAACTGTGCCCCGTGCTCAGGGGTGGCCCTGCTGGGGCAGGGAGGTGGCACCAGTGGCACACTCTGGTCCCTTCCATCCTGGGATTCTCTCACAGGGGTTCCTCATTCAGGAAACTCACAGGACCTGATCCCAGAGGCTCAGTGCCACCAGCCCTGGGAGCCCAAGCCAGCAGTGCCAGGCTGTTTCCTGGGCTGCTCAGGGAGATCATTACCTGCTCCACTAACCCAAGTGAGGAGCCACCCACTGACATCCCATTTTTCAGGGCAACACAGTAAACTCCATTAAAACAGAATCTAGGATGCCAGGTGACAAGCTGAAAAGACAATATTCATCCTGCCAGCAAAAGCAACAGAGCCTGGGGGGGGAAAAAAAAGTTTAAAAGCCACATTCTAGCATCTGCAGCCCCAGTGAGGACACCTGAAGTCTGCACATTTGGCTGCTCCTCTGGGACAGCCCTGCCTGCTCAGGGGGGACAAATCCAAGAGTTTGCATCTCATTATCCAGGCTGGGACTCAGCAGCCAGGGCTGGGTGAGGGCTGGGATTCCTGATGGGGGCACAGTTTGGCAGCATCAGCACTGGGGCTGGCCTTTATCCCTGACAGATGTTGCTGTGCTGAGGATGAGGAGGTGTTTATTTTGCAGGATGATGGTGTCTTGGCCTGTGGCACTCGGCCAAGCAGCCCAAGGTCATCTCTCCACACACTGTAGGGTTTCTTTGGCATCTCTCCCGAGAGCTTTCGTGGTTGCAGCCCTGGTGGGGAAGGAGGGAGGTGGGAAAGGAGGGGAACCCTCCAAGTCTGCAATGCCCAGGCTCTGCACAGCCCAAGGCAGTGACACTGGAGCTCCTCAGAGCTCACATGCCCAGGTGGCAGCTGTGGATCAGATGCTTTAGGTGCAATTAAAGAGAAAATATCATCTTATTGTTCTCACTCATCCTCTTGCCATAACATCATTTATCTCCACTGATCCCACTCAGGTGGGGTGAGTGCACTGAAGTGCACTGAGCAAAGCCTGGGGAAAGAATCTCTGAGATATTCTCCTCTCCATGTGTGCTACAAAGCAAGAAAATATTTCCTTGGTAAGGGCCAAACCTTTGTCACTTGTCCCTGTGTCAGTGTAGAGTAACTGTGCTGAAGTTAATCATATTAATTTCTAGAACTGTCAACTCACTATTTGAAAACTTTCTAAGTATCCAGAATTAACAGCTCTGGTGATTTCCAGTGGCACGGATGAAATCAGAACCTGGCTTAATTTTAATGCAGAGAGCAAAGGAGGATCAAAAAAAGCTTGGCATTTCTCTGCCTTCATGGAAGAGCTCTGTGAGGTTGCCTGTTCCTAGGTTTGGGGACATTTTAGAGGGATATTCAAGTGACAGCTTTCCATTTGTGCTGCACTTTTACACACACTCAGTATTCCCAAACCAGAACACATGGAGCTCCTGAATGAATAGAGGTTCCTGTTTGCTCATTTTAAACTCTGCATTAAGCAGCATTCCCCAGCATCTGCAACTGCCCCAATTATTGATAAGATCAGCTCTCAGACTCCGAGTTTCTGTCTCAGCCTGCAATGACCTGATGCAGAGATCACGAAGGAGACAGACCAAGAAATCTGCACCCTGAGAGCCAAATTCTCTGCATTTTAACAATGGGAAGTATAAATACTGCAGGAAGTACTGGAAAAAACAGCACCTTGTTACTCCAGAAAGCCAAAAATACTTTAAAATGCAAATTAGCTTTATGTACTTTTGAACTGGGATATATCCTCACCTTCAAATCCACTCTCCCTCCCTCCTCCCCGAGCTTCAGTGGGGATTAATAGTCCTGTATGCCAAGAGAGTTCAAACACTATTTTTAATCACATCTTACAACCACACTGTCCCAAATGCTTTGCATGACAAAGCAACTGAGGGAGCAAAATGAGAGAGAACGGGGAGGCACAGAGAAATTCCTGCCTCGGGTCCAAAGCCCTCTCAGGAAAGAGGGATCTCAAAAGGCAGAGAGGAAATGGGGCTGGAGCAGAGCTGGACAAGGTGGAGAGAAAGAAGGGAATGTTTGCTGGGATGGGTTAAGCTGCAGGAGCTCAGGCTGGGGCAGAGGGAGGGCACTCAAGGACACTGCAGAGCTCGCTCCGGGCTGGCGCTGAACTCTCTGTTCCCACTGCCTGTTTTGGAGAGTGTCCTGGGGATGCCTCCCCTTGGGAATTTGCCTGCTGGAGGAGGTTCCGGAGCTGCCCGCTGCAGGGTGACAGTGGCACATAGGCATGCTGTGACACCACAGCTTTATATGGCACTGCCAGGTCCTGCTGGGGCAAAGCACTGGGATTTGTGGGGTTTACAGCTCCAGGGACCCTTGGTGGCCCACTGGAGAACCCATTGGAGAACCCACTCAGGACATCTGAAATGTTCCCAGGTCTGTTCTGTGTGTTGCTCAATTCTGCTCCACTCTGCTCAAACTCCCTTTCAATCTGGATAAAGCTCAGCCAAAAAAAGAAGCCTCATATACTTCACCCAGATTTGTTCAGGGATCCCAGAGGTCATTACAAAAGTGAGTAAATGTGAACACACTCCCTTTCAAGGCAGCGTGCACAGTCAGTGTGTCAGACCTGGGAAACTCCCCCTCCTCCAGCACTCAAGGTGGTGTGGACAGGCTGGAGCAGAGAGGAGGTGGAAGCACAAGTTTGGGTGACCCTGTGATCCTGCAGACTTCCCCAGGCACCGAACCAGGGCTGCAGTCTGGGGCAGACTTAGAAATGTGCACTGAGGGTCCACGAGGCCCAGCCACTGGTGAGTAATAGAAATACAAATGGTTTGCCTCCCATCAAACCCAGTTAATCAGATTTATAACATTTTAACCCTGACAGTCCCTAACACCAAGCCTCTGGCAGGGGAGTCAGCACCCACATGTGTTTGTCACCTTTGCCATGGCAGCACAGGGAGAGTTTCTGGTTTGCAGCCTCAGTGCTCACCTCCAAGAGCTCTGCCTTTTTCCTCATGCTCCCAAGTTCCATGTGAATCTTTGAGGGATGGATCCAGCTCAGCACCTCCTGCAGCTCTTTTCTGTGTGCTGGGGCCTGTCCTCCGTGCAGGAGGGGGTTTTGCTGTGTTCATTTTCCAGAACGGAGCTAAAAGCAATCAGCCTGTTCCTTGGAAAAGGGCAGGGGGTGTCTCTGCAGTCAGCCAGCAGTGACCCGAGCTGGGGAGGATGGAAAGCAGGACAATGACGCTTCTGTGCTGCTTGTCACCTGACCAGAAACAAACTGGCATTAACCTCACCCCTACGTGGCACAAACACAAATGCCAGGACACAGAAATGGTGAGGGCTGTTTACAGTGGAAATGTCAGAGCATCTCAGCCCTGCTGGATGCACAAAGGGCTGCTGCTCCCACCCCAGCACAAACCCAGCCCTGCAGAGGGGGTTCTGACCCTTCTCCCCCTGCACCACGCGTGGTCCATCAGCAAACCCTGCTCCTCAGCCTCATTAAACTTTCCTAAATTGATACATCTGCCTCTAAGTAAAGGCCACTGAGAAGGTGTCAGGCTGAGGGAGAGGGATTTTGAGAGCTCTGTGCTCAGATAAGCAACCTGTGCTGGATCCTAACTAGAACATTTCCTGGGCACCCCCACAGTAATTATTATATAAGAAACACTTTCATGTGAGATTAAGTTCCTGCATCCTTTGTACTCCACAAAGTACAAGGCAGGCAAGGAAGCAGAGGAGCTTTAGAATTGTCTCATCTTCACACACACATGACTGCTATTGCTGCTCAGCTCTCAACTTGCACAAAACCTGAAGTCAGAATTCCCCACACACCCAGTCCTTCCATGAACCTCTCAATGCCAGGAATGCAGGATTGGGCACCATCACACAGGGCCAGTGTCCTTCCCCTGCTCTCTGCTTGCTGGGTTCCCCTGGAAAGGCTCAGACTGACACCTGGGGCTGTACTGAAGCAGATCCTGTTGCTCATGAAAACAGGCTGCACACACTGCTTTGTTTTTGTAGGGTTGCTAGGGAGCACTGTTACTATTATTGATTTTTGTAAGGCCTCTGAACCACTTATCAAAACAAGTTATTCCACACGCACCACAAGGAATGAAGCCTGGTTCCCTACAGCTCTGTGCCCTCTATCCCTGAACTTTAATTCCCAGTGCAATGGCCTCTCCCTGTCCCAAAAGCCAGGATCTCCCTCCCACATCTCCCTCGAGCTTGGCAGAGCAGGAGGGAGCAGAAGCAAGAGCTGGGTCACCACTCCAAACTTGTTTGTTGGCTGACTGGGAGCTACAAACAGTGGCTGATTTCTAAATTTGGCCTATTTCACTCTCACTGGGGGATTAATACTGGATTTGCTCTGCTGTCCAGTCACCAGTTTGCATGAAATTTGTAAGAACTCGTTCTCTCTGTGATTTGATGAATTTAGCTGGAAATTGGCCAAAAGCTTTTTCTGGGAGGAAAAGGGGGCAGTGCGTGGGCAGGAGGTCGAGCTGCACAGTGGTGAAATCAGGCTGGAAGCACAGACAGCAAGGAGCTACCTCAATTCTGCAACCAAATACACAGGGAAAAGCCCAGAACACCTCATTAAGTCCCAGATACTCAGTATCACATTTGTACTGCCTCTGATAATGGTTCTTCTGACACAGACTATGCACTGAACACACCTTGGGTCTGGCAAGTGTGGCTGTCAGACATTGATGTGATGAATATTCACACAGCAGGATGGTGCAATTTTCATGACATAGATACCATTAAAATACCAGGGTCCAGAGTGCAAAAGCAAATGGGAAAGGCCTGAGAAACCCAAGCCTTGGAGCTGGCCACTTGTTAATGGCAGCTTTGCACCTTTTCTACCAGACAGCAGAGATAAGTAGCCTTCACTTTAGGAGTTCTGCTGTTAAAGGACCTTTTTTGGGAAAATTCCTCATGGTTGCTAACAAACATTGAGCTGCACCAGCCTTAGCAACACAGGGAGAGCGTAGGTGTGAGGCACCTGTGAGCACACAGCAACTGTGGCTTGGTGTGAGTGTGTCTGTGTGTCCTGACAAGGATTTCTGCACAGGGATGGTGCACGGGGCTGCTCAGGATCTGCTCCTCTGGCACCTCTGCAACACAACGTGTGAGTAAATGTGGAAGGCAGCACTCCCAGGAGGAAGCAGGGCTGTGTAAAAACACAACTCCCACGCTGCAGAGGTGGGCAGGGACCTCTGGACAGCATTTGTTCAGGCAAGGCCACCCAGAACCAGGTGTCCAAAACCATGTCCAGGCAGCTGCTCAGTATCTCCAAGGGTGCAGAGTCTTCAAACTCTTTGGGTAACTTGTTCCAGTGCTTTACAATGTTCTGACAGATCCTTCTGTGGTTTCTTGGGAGTCCATTCCTTCTTTTCCTGCCACTGGGCACCACAACAAAGAGCCTGGCTCTGTCTTCTTCACAGCCTCCCTTCAGTTATTGGCACAAAGCAGAATGGAATAGAATATTGAGGTTGGAAAAGCCTGCTAGGCCATGGAGTCCCAGCTGTGCCCCATCCCCACCTTGTCCCCAGCCCAGAGCACCCAGTGCCACCTCCAGCCCTTCCTTGGACACTCCAATCCTCCCTGGGCAGTTCCAGTGCCTGAGCACCCTTTCCATGGAGAAATTCCTGCTGATGTCCACCCTGAGCCTGCCCTGGCCCAGCCTGAGGCTGTTCCCTCTTGTCATGGTAGCCCACCTGGCTGTCCCCTCCTGTCAGGGAGTTGTGCAGAGCCACAGGGTCCCCCCTGAGCCTCCTTTTTTCCAGGCTAAGCCCCTTTCCCATCTCCCTCAATGATGAGATCCCCTCTGAGCCTCATTTTTCCACACTGAACAATTTGAGCTCTCAGCTTCTCCTCACAGGAGAGATCAGGTCCAGTCCTTCAAGCATCTTGGTGACCCCTCACTGCACTCCCTCCAGTAGCTCCACATCTCCCTGGTCCCGGGGAGCCCAGGACTGAACACAATACTCCAGACATGCTTAGGAGCACAATCCAGAGTTCCTAAGAACTGTCAAGGGGAACAGCACCACCAGCAGAGTGATAGGAATTAGGTTTTGTGAACACATTTTTCCTAAATCTGGATTCTCCCTTCTCCTTGCCTTCCTGCTCTGATGTGACTCTGGGATGAACAACCTCAGGTGAGCAGGAAATTGGTGACAAGGAAAAGGAACCAGGGCCTGGAAATGCCCTGACCCTACAGAGCAGGGCTGTGCATCATTCCCAGGCTCTCCAGGCAGGACTGAGAGCAAGGACAAAGCAACAGCTCCTAGATCAGAATCTCAAAGAGGTCTTCAAACATTACTGCTCATCAACAACGAGAAGAGTTTCATCTCGTGTGAACAGCTCGCTCCCCAGAGTCCCACCACATTCAGCAGGACTCTGTTTATACTGAAGAAGGTTTTTATTGACTCTTTTCTCTCAAATAATTGATAAGCTCCTCCTGCTGCCCCACTTTGATCAGCCTCTACCCCAGTTGTGCCCAAGGTCTGGTCTAGTTCCAGCCCATCTCATTATCTCGAGCACCAGGAGCAGGTGGTGTTTACAGGACTTGGATTTCTGCACAAAGAACACAAATCTGGAGGCCACACTGGGAAACAAAACTCATTCAGGACAAACACAGCTGGATTTCTTTATACACCCCTTTGCTGTATTCCTATCCCATTTATTTTTCCTTCTGCTTTCCTTTCTTTCTCTCCTTTCTTGTTGTCTTTTCCCCTCTGAAGGATGGGGTCAGCATCCATTGAGATCAGGGAGGAAACTTCCACAACTTTGGAACCTTTCAAGCCTTCTGCCCTCTTCTCCCTGGGCAGAAAAATCACCTCAGTGAGTGTCTAAGCATGGGGAGATCATTAAACCAGAGAACGAAATAAAGGCCATGAGAGATTCTGGGCCCATCCCCCTGATCAAGTTCAGACATTTCTTCCCAAGTGAAAAAAAAGTGAGGATTGTGTTATGCCAGGATGGATTCAGGGAGTTGTGGAGAGTGAGAAGATCCCCCCAGAGCCCCCTTTTCTCCAGGCTGAGCCCCTTTCCCAGCTCCCTCAGCTGCTCCTCATAGCCCTGACTCCTAATTCAGAGTTCATTCCTAATTTCAGTGGTTGAAGCTCCCCCTTTCACAGACACTCATAGTTTGTGAATCCCTCCTGTCAAGCCTCCAGCTGTGGCAGACCTCAGAAATGCCAAGAGGGAAGGGACTGTTTTTGTAGTGTTTCAGGTGCCTAACCTTGAGAAAAAAATTCATTAATTGTAGAAGGCCAACAAATCCACACCCACACAATGTATGTTTGAAATGAAAGGGTTTTAGCAATGATGCAGCAGAGGTCTCACCACACCCCATCTAGACCCAAACCCTGAACTTAAACCCAGTTCTGCTTCCCAGTTGCTGCCAGGAGCTGCCAAGCTTTCCATTCAGCCAAGCCCAGCTTGAAGCACTGTGGGAAGCTGCAATGGAACAAAATGGGCTACAAGGTTGTCGGACTTATTTTTCACTCCTTACATTAACTAATTATCTTTCTTCCTCATTAAAGTCCCTTCAAGCATATCAATTACCCAGCTCTGATGGCAGGGACGCTCCAATAGCCCTCAGTGCAATCAGATGAGTTGGAATTCAGCAGAGCAGACCAACAGGGTGCAGGGTTGGGTTACCCATGTGTCAGCAAAAGGGCATTATTCTCCTGACCTCCCTCTTGCAACAGGAGCTGAGTGGTGGCCGGGAGAGGGCAGAGGAAATGCCAGCAAAACAGCACAATAAGCATCTCCCAAGGAGCTGCAAGGGGAAACCAAGGCTGGGGCAAAAGGCCAGAGAAATATCCAAGTGTTGGTCTAAAATTAGGACAGCCTAAAACTTGGCCTCGGTCTTCTTTTGTTTCTGTCTGATGGGAGTGACTTTGTATCGGTTCAAGGGCGACCCCAAGGGCTGGGAAATGATTGGCATCTGACTCCATTGATTCACAAGTGCTGAACAATTGCTTTATTAAACTATATTATATTATACTATATTACATTAAAGAGATACTATACTATACTACATCCTTACTATATCATACTTACTCACTAACTAACTAGAAAAACCCGTGGGTCTGCCGAGAGTCCCAACACAGCGGTGGATCCAACTGGTCCATGAATCCAAACACCATCACCAGAATCCAATCAAGCAATCACTTCAGGTAAACAAATTCAAGAACACATTCCACATGTGCAAAACAACAGGAGCAGAAAAGAATTGTTTTCTCTTCTCTCTGTGCTTCTCCAGGAAAAAACCCTGAGAGAGAGAATTATGTCTCTCTGTGCAGAGAATGTGAATGCCACAGCTTTGCAATTCGTGTCTTGCTTGGAACAATTCCACCTCTCCCCTGTAGGAAAATGGTGAAGAAAAGGGATGTGCCCTGCTCTCTGCAGCTCGTGGCCCAGCACTCACCCACACCAGACATGTTTATCCCAGCAGCTCAGCACAGCAGGTTTCCCTAGGAAAATTTCAGATCCATTTGTTTTTCCAAACCGCTTTGTCACAGCAACACCTCATTCATGCCCTGCTGCTTTACCTGCTCCATGGCACTGCCCTGCACCTGAGCTGGCTGCTCCCCATCTGCCAGAGGCTGTCACAGCCCCCAAGTGCAAACGGTTCCATGGGCACCAACAAAGCCCAGGAGCAGCAGTGACACCGAATCTGCTCACCCCAAAGCCCCACGTTCAGCTGGGTACGGGGATGAGGCTGCACTGCTCGCTGCAGCTGAATACTTAAAAGCACCCAGACAATAAGAATGCATTAAACTTTTATCTCCAGTGCTCCAGCTACAATGAGCAATCAAAGAAATTGCCACTCTCCCAGGGCTGCCGATTGCCTAAAGGAAACCAACTTTTGTCTGGGTGTGGGGATGTGTGTGTGTGTGTGAGGAAAGATGGATAAAAGGATCTCAAATACCAGCTGCAGTGTTTGGCTACTTTGCATTAGGCAAATGATGAGCACTGAGCACAGCACAAAGCTCAGGCAAAGGCAGTTTTATGCACTCACACACAGAGAAGAAGAAATATGACATTTTTCACTCCAAAGATTTCATGATCAAGCCCAGTTTTTGGGCTCTTTTCGTTTTTTTCCCCTCAAATGTGAGCTTTATAGGAGACAATTACCAGCCTAAAATTCCTTCCAGAGCCACACTGTGAAAAAACCCTTTTGCACAAGGATGTTTTTCCTTTTTCCCATTATCCAAATTATAGGGGCCTGGATGTCACTACAGGCAGGTGCAGCTCACCTTTCCATGAGTGGCAGCAATAGCAGGATTATCAAATCACGTTTTAATTTCTAAAACTGCAACAAACTGATTTAAAAGCTCTCATAAGAATTACATGTGTTCCTTTTAACTTTACTCTCTGGCCAATTAATGATGTGGAAATTTTATTTCTCATGAAATATCCACAAACTGGCCACTTTCCTCATGAAATATGCATGAATTATAGAATTCCTTATACTCCTGAGGAAATAAACCACTTTAATCTGAGAAAATTCTCCATTTTATAATACCATAATGCTTTCCTTTTCTTTTTTGAATCAGAACCAGGGTGGTTTCGGAAAAGGTGGTGCTTGCCATGAACCAGCCTTTTCATATGAAGGGAAAAACTGTTAAAAAATAAAAATAGATTTGAAAAAAAGACTACAAAGAAAAACCCATGAGCTGATATAGATAATTTCAAAACAATTCTTTGCTTTTCAAACATTATCTTCTTGTTTATTTTCCCACAATCCTTTAATGGGCAAAAATCCCTGGTAAGAAATCATAGTATTGAAAAAACTTTGTTTTCAATCCACTTTGTTTCTTGGTTTTCCATTTCTCTGTGGATGTTTTCCCTGTCCTGCAGATAAAACCATGTGAGTAGGAATGAGGTATTTGCTCCAGGAACTATAACACAGATTTTCTCCATTTAATTTTAATACAGCTCTAGGAAAAACTAAAATTCCCCCATGTGCACGATTGTCTCACTTACAACAGCACCTCTCAGCAAAAGATCTGCATGAGCTTTACCAAGGAGAAGTGTTATGATTTACAGTGTGTTAAAAATATACTTTACAGCATATTAAAAATAACCTTTTTGAGAAGTCCTTGATGTTCAAAGCATGGCTGGATGGAGCTCTGAGCACCCTGGGACAGTGGGAGGTGTCCCTGCCATGGCATGGGATGGGACTGGATGAGCTTTAAGGTCCCTTCCAACCCAAACCATTCCATGTGAAATAACTTTTATGCCTTTAGAGCCTGAAACACTTCCAGCTCTGCTGGTATCTGCCCCAGTTTGGGATTTCTGCAGCAGCTTGGGCTGTTTCACACACCTTCCCTTCACATTCTTTCATGGTTTTCCACTTCCAGAAAGACGAACGTCCTCTCACCCCACTCCCAAAATATCAAGGGGATGTTTTAAAATCAGAGGCAGAGAAACATTTCCCTGTGCAAATGGAGCAGCTGTGTGAAAAAGGAGAGTGTCTCCTTCTCAGGGTGGGAAGGGATAAGGAGGGAAGGACAAACAAGCCTCAGGAAGGAGATTTCAGGAAGAAATGTGCTTTTTTTCCCTGAGAATAAGCAGCATCTTCCTGAGAGCCATCATTTTGATTCACTGTTTCACGTGTAAATAATTTACCAGGCTAAAAGGTCAAGAGTTGCAGGTCCTTAGAGAAGGGGAGAAAAGTGCAAGCTGTAAATAAGGGACGAGTAACTTATGTGGAACATAAAACACATTATAGGCACCACGTAGATCCACAAATGCACAAACAGGGAAATCCCAGCTCCGCATCCACCACACAGAGGCAGAAATAACCTCTACCTCACGCTGCATCCCCTTGAACTTCACTTGAGAGCAGGAAGAACACTGAATACAGTCTTTTGGGATAGAAATTACACTTTTAAATTAGCTCCATGACGCCCAGATGAGCTGCTGATGGATGCATGAAACAGAGGGGCGAAAGAAATTAATTTCCAGCCTCCTTGTTTTCATCTTTTCATCCTCTGATGTCAGGGTAATTGCTCCTGGATGTGACAGTGCAGTCCTTGCCTCTCTCCAGAAGGTGAGGGAACAGCTGCTTTCCTTCCTGACACCAGTGGATTTCCAATCAGCTGTCAGGCACCATTAGATCCCTGAATGCTTCCAGCGTGTCACGCTTTCCTCACGCTCACAACCTCCAAATGTGGGGCTGCACTCCCCAGTTTGAGGCAGAAATGGTCAAACCTGCACAGATTCAAAGCTACATCAAATCCCAGGGAAGGAACGCTGGAGACACAAGCAGTACAAACAAGCAAAGGGCCACTGAGGAGCACGGGGTGTTATCCTGACATGGATGTTCAGGTGGAAAGATCAGGAATAAGCAGCACTTTGTCCCACACACACTGCTCCTCACAGTGGTTTTTACAGCAGTGCTGCCCTCAATAGTGAAATCTGTGCTATGGAAAATTTCTCAGGCTCAGGCAAGAAAAGTAAATAGTGGGCTTGGAGAAAGAGGATTTCATCCAGCACTTTGCACAGATAGCCCAGGTTTTTGGGTTTACTCCCATCTCTGACACTGCATTCCAGAGGAATCACAAGCTGTTCATTTCCCTGTATTTCCCTGCCTAGAGGGGCAGTTATTGACTTCATCAGCTCCACTGGCATTTTTCATAAACATTTATAAAACATGTGAAAACTTCAAATGCCAGGCAACTCTTCCAAGGGATTATATTACACAGATACACTCCAAGGCTTCATTTGATGATCTAGTTTGGAAAGTTATCCCTTCTGCATATATGGCAAGAATGTTTATGTTATTTTTGCCACATGATTTCAGCCTTTCATAATAATGGAAACAATGATATAAGAATGAATAACTGACATTTCTGTTTGAGGACACAGCATGCATCTCCTCTGAAAGGCTCTGCAGCAGCTTTACAAATACATTTTCATTTGGTATTTGCAGATACTTTGAGCTCCAAATTGTTTCAGCTACAAGACAGAACCCACCAAAAAAAATAGAGAATAAAACACCATCCTGTGGAGGTGGGCATGTTGAACACAAATTCTGTTTACTTACATCTCTGTTATAACACCAGCCACTTCAATATGATGCATATGCATGCACACACTCACATATATATATATATATATTTACATATAAAACAAACCAGTGTATAAATTTCAATGTGGTGTTTCAGAAATAGAGTGATTCAGAAAGCATGTGGTGTATACAGCATATGCTCCATGGATAATATGTTGCCCAGCACAAATGGCAAACATGCAGGGAATAGACATTTTCTTCCAGGGCTCTGGAGCCTCCGAAAGGTTGGCAGGCTGGGTGCGTGCTGCACATTCTTTGGGAGAGAATTATGGGCTGGGGAACATTCCTGCAGCTTCCCAACTCTTTCAATAATTTGCCACCTGCACAGCCAAGCTGTTTGTTGTGTAAATCTCCAGGATCTCAAAACTCTGGCGCTGACCCCGATCCACACAGAGCCCCAGGGAACATGGCTTTAACTCCTCCAAAGGCTGGGGCAAAGATTAAACATGACTTTGGGGCTGCTGACACCAAAAGGACCAAACCCAACACACATTTCCTCTGTTTCAGCAGCTCCTGCTCTCTCCTTACCAGCACAGTGCACAGGACCAGGGTTGTGATCCTGAGCTCAGCTCCAAACAGGCTCCCCAGGAGATGGGCAAAGCCCCAAGGCTGCCAGAGCTCCAGGAGAGTTTGGATAATGCTCTCAGGGTGGGATTGTTGGGGTGTCTGTGCAGGGCCAGGAGTTCCACTGGCTGATCCCTATGGGTCCCTTCCAACTCAGGATATTCTGTGTGAATATTCCACCTGAGCTTCTGCAAAACAACACAACCCTACAAAAAGTAGGCAAACGTGGCCCAAAGCCAGCAGGCACAGCTGGAATGCTGCTAAAGGACAAGAGCAAATTTAGCTGCACTGCCACCCTGCTGGATTCACCTTGGTTGGATCAGCTCGTTCCAAATCTCACATTTTTCCAGTTCCCATGCACAGAGGCACAGGGCAGGATCTGGGTTGCAAACACACCTGGGAAAATGCTCCCCTGCCAAGGACAGCAAAGCAGATTTGGGTCTGTGCTGCTGGAGGTGCCAGCACAGGGAGGAAGGGAAGCAGCTTCCACAGCTCCTGCCTGGGAGCAGTTGGGTTTTGCCTCTGCAAGGGTGCCCATGGTAAATCCATCTGCATTCCAGCACTGGCAGCACCTGGCCACAGCCACCTATCCCAGGCTCCTCACCACCTATCCCAGGTCGCTCACCACCTATCCCAGGTCTTTCATCGTAATCATTGGCAGGGCCAAAGCTGGGAGAAATTAGACTCAGTAAGTGGCTTCTCATTTTGTGGCAGAGGGTGCCAGGGCAAGGAAGAGCAAACTGCCAACCACGTCTCCTCTGAACAGTTTGTCTTTCAACAGGGATGTGGAAAACCTCGAGGGAGGGAACAAACCTTCTCCTCTCCCCAACCACAGCAGTCACTCCACTGCAAATCCCAGGATCACTGAGGCTGGAAAAGCTCATCAAGTCCCAGCTGTGCCCCATCCCCACCTTGTCCCCAGCCCAGAGCACTGAGTGCCACCTCCTTGGACACCTCCAGGGATGGGCACTCCAAATCTCCCTGGGCAGCCCCTTCCAATGCCTGACCACCCTTTCCAGGAAGAAATCCTCATGATGATGATGAATCCAACCTTGGCTGGATCCCAACAAGAAACAGCACAGGGTTCATGGGATACTCTGGAATGTTGGCTTTTCCTTCCTCTCCAGCAGCTGCCCTTCTCCTGAGCATCAGAGATGGGCAGGGACATGCCAGGGTTGCCAGGCCAAACACAGAGGTGGAAATCTGGTCCCCATTGCTGAGGAAGGAACAAACTCCATCTCCACAGAGGATTAACACAGAACACGCCCTGCAGCAGGAATTGATTTACACAAACCCAATGAAAATGAGAAGCTGAGGAAACAAGGACTCAAATGAGAGTGAGCACAGACAGGACTCCACTGCTGCATATTCCACATGGGAATTCACACCCTGCCAGCTCCACACCCCTTCCAGGACCTTCTGGCTCACGCAGCATCACAATGTGAGTTTTCAGTGAGAGCTGAAAGGAGCAGAAATGAGCCCCCATGAAAACAGATTTCTTTCACACCACTTTTTGGGAACAACTTGGTTTTGTCAGCCAGTTGCAACAACCATGAACTCTTTGCAGGCAGCTGTAGCAGAGATGGCTTTTCCCCTATGGTATCAGAATTTCCATGGAAGGAGGTGCTGGTTTACAGCTCTTGTGATTGTGGTGACAGGAGGGGGGTGAAGAAGGGGGGCTGAGAATGGAGGAAATGTGCAAGGCAGCGATGACAAACACTGACAAAGAAAGGACTGACCTCTGGCTCTGATCATCTGTGACAGAAAGTGTGACTGGAATCCAGGTTTTTCACAAATTGAAATTACAATTAAATACCCACATTTCCCTGATCAGCCAAAGGAATGGGGACTATAACACAGGAAAATAAGACTAGAAATCATTGATTGTCATCTTGATCCAAAAACTTTCTACACCAATATTTTTTTCTAATTATTTCACCTGAAATAATCTTTCTCCCTAAGCTTTACAAGTTTGCTTCCCCTCAGCCTAAGCATTTATTCTACCACGAGAACTGCATCTCCAACGCAACAGCAAACAGGTAAAAATTCTCCCTTCCTGAGTCTTCTACTGACCTGAACTGTGCAAACTGCCTGAAGCTTTCCTCGAGGCCACAGATATAGGGAGAGTTCACAGATCTCATAAATTTTGTACTCGGGATGTGATTCCAGGAGAGGTTCACAGTTCTCCTCCCTGGGGGCCTGGCTGCTTTATCTAAGACACCACAGTTTAATGCTCTCGCTGCGTGCTGTGATGTCGGGCAAAAACACACAGATAGAAGAGATTAAACGCTCTGTTTTTCTCTTTCCCCCCTCCTACAGATCTCAAAACTATTAAACACTGCTTGACCTCGACCCCACAGCTTGTAAGAGAGCCCGTGAACCCTCATTATCTCATAACTACCTGCTTTGCCCCCTCTGTTCTGCCTTGGAACATCAATTGTGCCACCGTGAGAAAGAGGTCAGTGCATCCACCCACAGGAAAAGGCAGAGACCTCACACAGGGACTTGGAGCAGTGCTCTGCTCCTGCAGCAGGACCAGCACCCGTGGCAAGGCTATTCCAGACCAGCCGGGAGCATCCCGGGGCTGTTCCAAACCAGCCGGGAGCATCCCCAGGTTGTTCCAGACCAGCCGGGAGCATCCCCAGGTTGTTCCAAACCAGCCGGGAGCATCCCGGGGCAGCTCCAGACCAGCCGGGAGCATCCCGGGTACCGGAGGTTGCACTGAGGATTTTTTCCCCTCCGGCATCAGGGATGCTCACAGTCTGTAATTTGTTAATTGGGAGGGATCTTTGCTCGGGGCAGTCCCCAGTAAACCCTGGGCTGGATTCTGTGCTGCTGAAGGGTTTTGCCTTTGAGGTCGCTGCCTCTCAGCCCCTCCGCGGGAAGGAGCCAGTCCAGGACAGCAGGAAAATCCCGCAAAATAAATAAATATCCGCCTCCTCCATCGCTCTCTGACTGCTGCGAGGGTCCCAAGAGAGGAGCCACCCCTGTGCCTTCGCTGCTGGCTCCATAGCGAGGCTAAAATCCATTAATTCCATCCCTGCCGGGGTGACACGGAGAAGCGATCGGGATGGGGACCGGGTGCCACCTGCCGGGATGGCCGCGCTGCTTCCCCCGCTCCGAACCGCGGGGATGGCTCTGCTCCTGTCCCTGTCCCCGTCCCTGGGACCGGTGACAGCTCCCAGGGAAGGGCTGGAGCTGTGCCAGGCAGGGTCAGGTTGGATTTTGGGAAAGGTTCTTCCTCCAGCGGGTGCTGGCACTGCCCAGGCTCCCAAGGGAATGGGCACAGCCCTGAGGCTGCCAGAGCTCCAGGAGGGTTTGGACACCGCTCCAGGGATGCTCAGAGTGGGATTGTTGGGGGTCTGTGCAGGGACAGGAGCTGGGATGATCCCTGTGGGTCCCTTCCAGCTCGGGATATTCAGTGATTCCCCTGCCCACGGGAGAAAACAAGGCCATGTGCCCTAAAAACTACCCAGAGAGGAGGGGCAGGGTCCTGGCAGGTCTGTTTTATCAAACATGTTCCTGTTCTGGCTCTAAGCAGTCTCTGCAGTGTCCTGTCACTGGTGTCACACGTGTGACATCAGCACGAGGGTCAAAAACCATCGAGTAACACCCACACATCCCTGTGGGTCCCACCGGGCAGGGCACTGCCACACCCGATGCCCGGTGAGTGTCACCGGGGCTGGGGACAAAGGGCAGGGATGCATTCAGGGACACTCCTGAGTGCCGGGATGAGCCGTGGGGGTTTCACAGCCGACCCCAGAGAGCCAGCACGGAGCAGTGACAGTGACCAGGCACAGGGACGGATTCTGCTGCAGCAGGAGCTCGTGTGTGTCCCCAAACCACGGCTGTCACAGGAGGTGTCGGGGTCTGTACACGCTGCCATTTGTCCCTTTTCTCTCCTCAAAGCTTCCCTGTGAGGTGGGCAGGCCCTGGCACAGGGTGCCCAGAGCAGCTGTGGCTGCCCCTGGATCCCTGGCAGTGTCCAAGGCCAGGTTGGACACTGCGGCTTGGAGCAGCCTGGGACAGTGGGAGGTGTCCCTGCCATGGCAGGGGTGGCACTGGATGATCTGCTGAGGTCCCTCAGCTATTCTGGGATTCTGTGATTACACTCCTGCACTGCTTGTCCTCCTGAATTAGGATGGGAATATCCTATTGGGATGGGGATATCCTGATTATTGCGTACACCATCACTCGGAAGGAAACAAAGCCAGCACCAGCACCTCCCAGGTGCAGTCGTGTCAGCGATGGTCTCAGCACACACAGCCCCTGCTGGGGGCACTCGGGTCTCAGGATCCCGATAGAAATACAGTACGATGCCACACGAATTGGGTTTTTTTTTCCGCAAGTTACATTATCTCTGCGCTCACTACGGCACAGGAGAACACGCAAGTCACAATCTCGCTGTTATCATGGGAGGGGGATCCCTGAGCATCCAGCTGCACACCTGGAGCATCCGGGCCATGCTGAGGAACACTCTGCCCGGCTGAACCCATTCCGGGGGGACACGGGGAGCCCTGTGACCGCTCCGGCCGAGCGATCCCAGCACCGCCATCCCCGCACAGCGCCGGTGGACGCGGGGAGGGTCCCCACAGTCCCGTGAACTACAACTCCCAAGGCGCACCGCGACAGCAACGCGCCGGCCTTTCCACTGCCTCGCGGGGCCGCGCCGCGCTTCACGCTGGAATTTGTAGTTCTAAGAAGGTATTCAGCATACGGCATCACTGTTGAGGAGAACTCGCTTCCCCGTGATGCAGCGCGACGCGGTGACACCATCGGCGCGCGCCGGCGCGGAGGCCGCNCAGCTCATCGCCATCATCGTGGAGCAGCTCAAGAGCCGCGGCCTCTTCGACGGCTTCCGCCGCGACTGCCTGGCCGACGTGGACACCAAGGTACCGGGGCCGGGCACCGAGCCCAGGCCCTCCCCGCTCCCCGCCGCGTTCCGCAGCGCTGGGGCTGCTCCCGGGAGATCCCTGCAGCCACATCCACAGCCCGGGCAGAGAACAGGCTCAGCCTTGCATTTCTCAGCCCAGGCTTTCCTGGGAAAAAGCCTTCCCATAAGAACAGTGCTGCTCCCGACCTGTGTTTCAAAAATTCCCATATTCTCAAACATCCCCATAGTCTCAAACTGAACCTTTAACCTTTGTTTCTTGAGTAGATGTTCTCAGACTGTTGCTTGACATTATTTTTTTCTCGGCCACAACGAACTCCTCATCATTTGTTGCCAGTACTGAATTGGGCTGTCAGTGTTGAGTTGGATTGTTCTCAGTGACTGTCAGAATTCAAAGCTTTTTGTTGAATTCTGCTTTCCCAAAGCTTTTATGCTTCCAGCAGGAGCCCTGTCCTGGGATCTGCCAGGGCCAGCACCCAGGACAGACACATCAAACTCTGAAATATCCCTGTTTCCCTCTTGTCCTTCCCTTGCATCCAGGATGTGGATGGCCCTGAGCATTTTTATGGATTTGTTAATTAAGTTCCTGTTCAATGGAATTACATTTTTTCTGATAAAACTCAAATAATTATAATTATCTTTAAAATTACAATTTTGTAATTTTTATTCTTATCTTCTCTGCTAGTGCCACAGAAGCAAATAATTCAAATTTTTGTTCAGTGACAGTATTGCTCAGCCAGTTTCCTAGGAATTCTGGGGTGGAGGCTTTCCAGACAACAAGAACTCTGCTTAAACAACCTCTGTCTGCACAGTTTGGATTTCACTACAATTTCAGCCCCAATCTATCCAGCTGTTTGAATTATTCCAACACTGAGCGTTCTGTGCAATTTCCAGTTGTGTTCTCAGGGAAAACAGGATTATCTTTGTTCAGAGAGGGAAAGGAGGGGAACACAGACAACAGAGCAGTCTGTGTGTGACAATAGCTGCACTGTGCAGGGCTCTGGCAGGGGGGTGTTTGGAGCTATTTGAGCTGCTGAACTGGATTTATTTTTATTTTTTTTAGCCAGCCTATCAGAACCTGAGGCAGAAAGTTGACAACTTTGTCTCGACCCACCTGGACAAGCAGGAGTGGAACCCGGCCATGAACAAGAACCAGCTGCGGAACGGGCTGAGGCAGAGTGTGATCCAGTGAGTGAGCAGCAGCCTGCACAGCCAGTGATCTTTGATAAGCCAGAAACCACCTTAGGCAAAGGCAGAGCTGGCAGAATTAAGCTTTTCACACCACTTTCCCTTGTCCTCCTTGAGTTTCATTGTGAGAGTCAGTGCAGTCTGAACTCTCCCCAAAATGCTCTGCCTGAAATGGGTGGGTTTGAGTGGTGAAATATTTCTATTTACTGTCCAAATCATTGCTGCAAAAACACTGAGCTGGATGACCTTGATCTTAACTTTCAGGAAAGGGAAGAGCTTTTAAAGATTCTTTAAAGAAAGAGTCCTGAGGGTGCCAAAGGTTTGTGTGTAGACTCCAACCCCTGTCACAGCAATCTCTGCAGCACGACCAGTTCCTGTCCAGCTGTTTCAGACACTGCACTGGGGACCACCAGGGGATCAGAGGGATGGAGCAGCTCTGCTGGGAGAGCTGGGATTGTTCACCTGGAGAGGAGAAGCTTTGGGGTGACACAATTGTGGCCTCACAGTGCCTGGAGGAGCCAACAAGATGGGGAGAGAATTTTTACGAGGGCCTGGAGGGACAGGACAAGGGGGAATGGCTTCAACTGAGAGAGCAGGGTTGCAGTAGATATTAGGAATAAATCCTTCCCCTGTGAGGGTGGGCAGGCCCTGGCACCGGGTGCCCAGAGCAGCTGTGGCTGCCCCTGGATCCCTGGCAGGGCCCAAGGCCAGGTTGGACAGGGCTGGGAGCAGCCTGGGACAGTGGAAGGGGTCCCTGCCATGGCAGGGATGGCACTGGATGAGCTTTAAGGTCCCTTCCAACCCCACCCATTGTGTGGCTCTGACATAATACATGGCTTCCCAGAGCTGCTGAGTTTTAATCAGGGTTAGGTGAGGGTGAGGTATTGCACACAAAATGTTGTACTGTAAAGAACAGCCCCAGTCCTGGGGAGTCTGAACAGTCCCTGTCACTCCTGGAGGGGCAGGGCTGAGCCCTGGGGGTGTCCAGCTGTGTGTCCTGCCCACCCAGGCTGCTGTTACCTGGAGCTGGCACAAGGTGCCCTGGCTCTGCTTCCTTCACAGCCTCATTATCCTGAGGCTTCTCTCCCAGTGCCATGAACATCTCCATTTCCTGTCCCTGCTCCCTTGCAGACATGACTTAACCCTCCCAGACAGCCTGTGCCCCACCATCCAGGGGCCTGACACAGCCCCTGAAGTCACCAGGCACTTCAGTTCCTGCTGCTCAGCCCAGAGCCTCTGCTGTGTGCTCACTGTCTTGTTTTCATAATTCATTCCCATCTGTCTAGACTGTTACAAGGAGCAAGTGACAGTCCTGTTCTGAGGGGGCAGGGCCCTTCTCCCTCTTCTCAGCCAAAAAAAAGCCTTTGCTCTCACCTGCCCTCCTCCTCAGAATAGTTTATTTCTCTTCCTGTGCCAAAATGTGTTTGTTTGCTTTCATGTTGACCTGGTTTCCACAGGAGCTCTATTAAAAGTGGCTCTTGGCCAAGGTGTCATTTAAGTACCTGGGAGAGCAGATGTGAGTTGTTAATTCTGTAGGGAGCAGGGAGAGAAATAGGTGAGTGAAACAAGTCCCTGTTAAGGATCTCCTGAGTAGGCTGCAGTTCTCACCATGTTAATGCTAATTGCAGTTGACAGGAGGGCTCTGGAGAGTTTCTGGAGGAGATTGGGGAGAAGTTTTTCAGAGGAGCTGAATGACTTCTTTGTCTTTGTTCAAGGTCAGGAATGCTGGAAGCTGGAGTGGACAGAATTATTTCTCAGGTGGTGGATCCAAAACTGAACCACATCTTCAGGCCTCAGATAGAGAGGGCAATTCATGAATTTTTGGCTGCACAAAAGAAAGAGGAAAATGTGCCAGCTCCTCCTCCAGAGCCTGAGAATAAGGATCCTCCTGCTCCATCTCAGGATGCCTCCTAAAGGTCTGGTATCTCTGCCCTTACTGCTGACATTCCTTGTGCCTCATCTCTGTATTTGTACAGTGCAAGATAGAGGAGGGCTTGGCAGGGGGGACACTTTGATCAGCAGCTTTTTGTCATTGTCACACAGCCCTCTGCCACTCCAATGCCTGCTAAAAATAACTGGGACTAAGACATAGGGATGATGTAAATCAGCTATCAAGGAACACTGTGCACTCTGCCAGAGCTGGGTTTGGATCAGCCCAAAAGGCCTTTTATTCCAGTAAAGCATAAAGCATATCCAAAAAAAAAAAAAAAAAAAAAAAAAAGAAAAGCAAAAGCATATCCAGCAGCATTAACATGGAAGTGGCTGCATTACCTTCAGAACTGTATCAACTGAATTAAAAATATATATCATGTACTGAAACACAATGGGAATAGAGTGGTGGCAGGTTATTGTTGCTTAGCATTGAAAGTTTTAGGTATCTCTGCTTCAGAACAAGCACTGGAGTGTTGAATTGCCACTGACCAAAATAGTCCTGCTGGAGTAAGGGCAACATCTCTGGGAGTGAAAAACTGTTCACTCTAAAAACTGATTTAAACAGAGCAACCTGGATCTTCCAGCAGCAAGGACTGAGGGTGCCCTTGTGGCAAACAAGTTCATTCTGGCTTTTGTGATTAAAATAACTCCAGGGGCCTCAGGGGGCCATAACTGCTCCTCTGTCTCAGCACAAGGTGTGCCCATCTTTGCTGAGGTTGCAAAGGTTCATTTGGATATTGAGGAACCACTGCCTTGGTGGGAAATTTCAATCTGCAGCTTTGCTGGGGGACTTAAAACCATGCTGCATGAAAGGAAGTAATTTTCAGTTGTTCCATCTGCCAGGGTTTTCTGAGAGCAAAAATGCTCCATATAATCTACAGCTGATTTATTTGGGAGGAATAAGAACCTACAGTGGCTGTTCTAATGCTTGGAATTATCAGAGCAACCAGCATGGGTGTTTAGCTTCATAGTAGAAGTTTTAAGTGGCTGTAGCATCATCCTCAGTTATTTGCTTGTGACTTGCAGCTTTAATGCCTTGAATTTTTGCATTTGTCTGGTTCAAGTAGTTTAAAAGTCCATTATAACCCACAGCAAAGTACAGTAGTTAATATATCCTAATCTGTCCTAATGCACTGACTTGTGAAGGTGCTTTTACAGCCTTTAAAATCTCTTTTTTTTTTTTTCCTTGCAGGGAGATCCTGCTGCTGAGCAGCTGCAGTTGCAACATGCCCTGTTAGACTGGCAATGGATTCCTTGTTCCCTTTGGTGCAGGATTGCTGTCTGCCAGAGATGATTAACCTTTATTAGGCCTGTGGGAAATAGGCACTGAAATGGGGAAATTCAGGTGCACCTGGAGTTCTGCCTGTGGAGGGACAGCCCAAGTGGGGAGAGATTTCTGCTGTGAACTGCAGTGTGTATTCATGAGTCATGCCTTTGGGCAAGGGGGTGGGAAGGAAAAAAGGGAGTTGTCTGCTGTCTGGAGGGAGTGGGGAAGAGGGTTGAGGTGCTACAAGGAGCACAAAGGAAGGAAGGAGGGTTGGGGGGTGGGGTATTCTTTGGAGACCAAGTAGAGCTGTCAGATTTACTTTGATAGAAGCCAGAGGAGGGGGAGCCTCGTGTGCCTCTGCTGGGTTACAGGGAGCAGCAGGTGCCAGGACAGGTGGGAATCACTGCTTTGGGAAAGGCATTTCCTGTTCCAAACTGGAGCTAAAGCTTCAGGATCCCCTATCCAGATAAATTCTGTGGAACACAGGAACATGTTTACAGTGGCTATGCCTATAGCTGATGTCACTCCTATTTCCCAGGGAACTCTGGGGAGCAAAGGGCACACCAGAGTAGGGGATCAGGTGGAAATTTGTCTTTTTCTGCTTGGAAGACTTTTCTTTCTCAGGTGCCTGGTGGAAACTGTCCTATGCTTTCAGCTTGAATGCATGCAGTGTCCTCTGGATGACAGTCAAATGGAGAATGTGATAACCTGTTCTGCCAGCAAATGTCCACACCTTTTTGCAATAAAACACCTCAAAAAGCATCTCTGAGGCTCGGCTTCTTCAGCAATTTTTCTTAAGGAGAAACTATTTAAAGAAATCCAGGAGTCCTGATGGTTGGAACCCTAAGGAAAGTGTGACCTTACACATTTTATGGGTTAATCCAGATTTAACAACCTGGGCTTGGTTCTTATCATGAATTAAGATGATTTTAGTACCCTTTCCACAGAAGGTGTCTCAAAAAATGTAAAATGTTGTGAGGATTGTGTGAGTAAAGGGTTATCTCCTGGATGTTGGTTTAGGGGTTAAAGACTGCTCCAAATGTGTAATAAATGTTTTCCCTTAGGGCCTTAAAGGCAGCTATTGACAGAAAAGAACCTTTTACCTCTTGGTAGGGTTCTCAACCACTTTTTTGGAACTGAAACATTTATTCAGGGGTAAAAAATTGTTTAAGGGTTTAGAAAGAGCAAATGAAAAGGATTCTGACTGTGCTTAGGCACATTCTGGATGACAATAGCAGCAGTCAGGGAGCAGGGACAGGAGCTCAGGGGTTTTTTTGTAGCAAAGCTGGATTTACTGCAGTGAGGGGGGAACCTGAGCCTGCATTTCCTACCTGACAGCTGCTTGAAGAGATGTGTGAAGGAGAATAGACTCAGCCAGGGTAGTTTTTAAAAGGCTTTTCCATTGTTCTCTCTGTGTTAACCCTGAGCTCTGACACTGCTGTGCCTTTGGTGGGGCCCAGCCTGTGCACAGCTCCTGTGGCTGTGGGAACCTTCAGATCACAACAGAAGAGTTGGGGCAGCCAGCTTAGGATCACAGGCTTTAGTGTTGGGGTTCTGAAGTCCTTGCTTTGCATCAGAGGCTTAGAAGCACCCCTGACACAATGGGACAGTGACAAAAGCCACCAAGTCTTATGATGAAGATGAGATTCTGCCAGTCACACAGCCAGAATCAGGATTCCAGCCTTAAAACCTCAGTGATGAAATAGAAGTCTTCACACCAGAACAAAAGAACGGAGCTGTACCTGCTGTAGGAGTGGAATTGTCCCTGCAGCAGGATGCTGGACTAAAGCTGGGGAATGAGTCAGGTTTTGCTGTGCTGGGTGTGTTAAACACAGCCTGAGGAGCTTGGGGAGGCAGAGAGGTCCAAGACATTGAAGGAATCAAAAGCTCACGTTAAACTGAGATGTTTGCATGAGCATCACTGCAGAACTTTCCTTATTTTCCCACTCTCTCTTTGCCCTTCTTCCATCAAACCCTGCAGCCATACAACAGTTCTGACCTCTCTGTTCCTCTGACAGTGTCGTGTTAGAAAAACTGAACAGCAGAATTCCATTGTGCTTCCCCCGTTATTCCTGACAAACTTACATGTAATGCATAGCAAACACACAAAGCAATCCATTTTTACAAACATATTTTAGCCCAAGATAAACTTAATTCCAAGTACTGAGCAGGAGTTAAATGATGAATAAATGTGTTTATAACATATTTTTGAAGTAAAACTGATACTTGCTTTAAATTAATAGGCATTTTCTTTTTTTTAACTTCTTATTCAAATCTTACATAAAATAAAGGGATGATTCCTGAGGCACTTGCTATGTAACTGTTCTGCCATAACTCCAGAGATGCTTTTCAGTGAAACCTGAAGCAGGTTACCAACAGAGCCAGGCAGAAACCACTGCTGCTGATCACCTTATCAAGGTCACAGTTCCACCTGAGTGGATTTTGGATTCCTCAGACAAAGAAAGTTTTTGAGTGGGTCACACTGACTCAAGCAGATTTCACCAGAAGGAGCAGAACCAAACTGCCATTACCTGTGTCACCTTTAAGGTCCCTTCCAGCCCAAGCCATTCCAAAATTCCATAATTAAATATTTGCCCAGTTCTGGGTTCAAACTCACAGAGAACTGGAGCGGTTTAACTCTTTCACAGATATTTTGTGGTTTATACTGCAGTGAAGAATGTATTTTGGCAGTTCCCTGAAGAGAGCTTGGTTTAGCTGTGAGCACTGGGGTCTCTCCACATCCCCGGGTGCAGAATTCCTGCTCCTTCCCTCCCTTCCCCAGCGCAGCTGTTCGGAGTTCGGCCGTAAGAGGGAGATAAACTCTCGCTTCATTTCTCAATTCCTCCCTGCAAATCCTGAGCAAATCCAGGATTCTTTCGCTGCCTCCTGAGTGGATCAGCCCAGCAAGGTGTGGAGACAGCTTTCCCAAAGTGTTTCCATGAGCTCTGACTGTGCCTGTCCAATGCAAATCACACAGCAGACACTGACATTTCTCAAGGGTTTAGCAATAGAAACAAATATCGGGGATTAGGGCAGAGAAGTGAACAGCCCCAGTGACCAAATCCCAGCTTTAGGATGTGAAACTGTAAATCCTGGCCTACCCAAATCTGTAATTCACAGGTGTGAACAAGGCTGAGGCCCCAGCTGGATGTGCCATGAGATTGTATCAGAACCGTTGCTGCAGTTCTTGCATTTTTGTGATTCAGGTGCTGAGCCCACAACAGAGCAGAGCTGTGGGCTCAGCCTCAGGAACATGACTGGGCAGTGACCAGCCCAGTCTAGACACCATCCGAGCCATGCTCAGAGAAATGTGCTACCTCAGCCATCAGGCTGGGAGCTGCCTCCAGCAATGCCCTGCAGCACCAGGACAAACCAGGCCAAAGCAAAATGCAACAAATCCAGCCCACCTGAACAGGCTGAAGGACCTCATGTGTCACTAATTCCATCTCCCTGACTCACAGAATTCAGTGCCTTTTGCACTGTGTCTTTATAACAGATCCCTGCTCGCACAAAAAAAAAAAAAAAAAAAAAAAAAGGAGGGGGGGAAAAAAATCCCCAAAGCACTTCAGGTGTTGGCCCTACAAAGAATTCACATGGGAACAAATGGCTGCAGTTTGCTGAATTGGGGCCTTTGGGAATTCCAAGCAACCTTATACATTAAACATACCCATTTTGGAAGGGATTTCTAACAGAAATAGAAAACCTTTGCCATGAGTTTCACATTTCAGCTCTGCAAAGGGGAGATGAAACAATCACAATTCTGAGAACACTCACAAAATTTACATTTTCTACAAGGGGGCAGCACCAGCGCAGCAAAAGAAGAAAACCCGGTGGGAACTCTTCCCTCACAGCCCTCCCTGTGAGACACCAGGACATCAAACACGCCCCTCTCTGCCAGCATTCACCTCCAGCAGCTCCTCCTGCCAATATTTAGCCCTTCCTCCAGGTAGTTCTGCCCAACTTCTGCCACCTCAGTAAAACCAGGACTGCTCTGACCAAGGAAAAGAGCCTCAGGTATCAGCAACACCAGCTCCTGAGCTGCTCTGCAGCACCAGCCTGAGCTCCACACCTTCACTCCTGGCTTCTCCAACCACGCAAGACCTCGCAAAAAGCACCCCACTGACACAAATCTTTTCAAGAAACCCCAGATAAAGTCCAGTTGAGCCTTACCTTGCTCTGGAGAGCTCTGTGCTTCTCTCCCCCTGGGCTCTGGCACACTCTGTGCTCCCCCGGGGGCTCAGCCCAGCTGCAGGGGCTGATCCCATCTCACCCAAGGAACACCTGAGCCATTGCCTTCCCTCCCAACCCAGCCCCAGTCACCTCCCAGGGGAAAAAAAAACCTGCTTCACCTGCAAAAAGGGATGACTGATTATCTCCGACCCTGCCAGAATCTCTGCTTCCTACAGGAGAGCCTGAACACAGCCGTAATCTCGTGCAAAACCCATCTTTCCCAAAATGCTTTGGAAAAGTGGGATTTGGGAGCTGCCGGCCCCACAGCTGACAGCTCCCCCAGGCTGACCCTGCTCCCAAAGCATCCCACCCGCTTCCTCCAGGGATGTCATGGAGATCCGAGGGGCGGGGGGTGTCCAGCAGCCGCCCTCAGTGCGTTATTTTGGGAACAAATCCCCTTTTTTACCCCGCGCCGGTTCCGCGGGTACCGGGAGGGCACCGCAGCGGGTACCGGGATGCGGCTCCATCCCCAGCAGATTGACACGAGCCTTCCCAGCCCCCGTGGCTACCGGGGAGCCCCAGGGGTCCGCAGGGCAGGGCAGGGGGTTGCTGTGGCAACAGCACGGCCCGGTCAGCCCATCCCGACCCTCCCTGCCCCCAGCCCCGGCCGCCACTGCCGACGTGCGGGGCCGCAGGAGCGGCTCCGGCAGCGCCGGGCTCTGCGAGGGGCAGGGAAACAGGAGGGAAGGAGTTGTGTCAAAAAAGACAGGATTTGAGATATGAGACTGCTGCGTTTTGGGGGGGTTTTGAGGCAGAAAATCAAGAGTTTTTAGATCGAACCCAAATTCCGTCCCTGAGTGATGAGATTTTGTTGTTTGGCATCGCTCTCGCTGTGGGGATGCTGAGGAAAGTGAGGGGGTGAAATGGGGCTGGTCACCCCAAAACAGCAGCTCACCCACAGGCTGCAGTGCTCTTTGGGTGGGATGTAAAATGTTTATGTAGTTATGAGGCTCACTGGATCTCAAAAGAAGTTTTCTGTGCTTTAGGAAAACAGTCTCCTTCACACAAAAGGAAAAAGTGCAGTTTGGTGGGTAAACTTCACCGTGGTCCCTGTCAATTAAGCTATTTGTTATAGTTTTTGTATCAAGGCAGGGTTTGCTCTCAGGGTTTCATGGGTGTGCACTTCCTTCCCAAAGAGGGAGCTGCCTGAAGTGGGTTACAGGGGGAATTTGGGCATGGAAACCAAGGAAGCACGTGAAGGAAGTTCTGCCACGTGTGGAAGAACCATCTTGATGGCAGGGTATCCTTAGGGGCAGGGGCTGGCAGGTCTGCACCACCACAGGGAGCCCTGGAAGCCTGTATGGAAAAGTATAAAGAGGCAATTGATTTTTTGGTCAATGCTGCAGACAGGAGAAATTCAAGCAGTTGTTTGGGTGTGGTTTAGATTAAATATTCTGTTCCTTTGCACTTTGTCCATCTCCACTGAGCAGACACCTGAGAGAACTGCTCACTATCCCAAAGCCAGGGAAATCTTCCAAGCTCATAATAAAGAAATGTGGTCCTGGGGGATGTCCTGACCAGGATTATTCCAGGTCTAAGGACAAATCTGGTTTCTGCTTTGATTTTCAGTCATCTCACCATGAGAAGCATTTGTGAGATGATTTGCTGCCCTGACCCCTGGTCCTGCCAGATCAGATCAAGAGATTCCATCTGTCCTTCTCAAGCTCAGCTCCTTCTGCTGTTGCCTAAAAGAAAAACCTCTCCCAGCTGAAGAGTTTTACTCTGGAGGCTTCAGGATCTCTGAGAAGCAGTAGGAGAGATGACAGAGCTGCCTTTGAATCGAGCTGTGATGAATAATTTGTAATTTTGGTAGATGTAATATGTATGACATCCCTTACCTCTGTGAGAGCTTTCGACTTCTCTGCAAAGAGTGAAATCAAAGGGAAAGTAAAGAAACTGAGCTGGAGGCAGAGCTCAGACACCAGCCTGCAGGACACAGAGGCACTGGGAGTTACTGGGAGGTGATCCTTGCAGAATAATTCCAGCCAAACCAGCAGTTCAGAATTCTGCAGGCATCAACCGAGGGCAGTTGCAATGTGAGAGCCCATCCAAGAGAAATAAAGGCATGGAAATAATGTTCTTGGGGACTGGAAAAGGGCTCCAAAAGAAACGAGTTTATGAGATACTGGCTCATAATAAGAATTAAATTGCCCTCACTGAAAAGCAGCTGATGCACAGCAAAGAATTGGTCAAAATCTTTACAGCTTTAATCAGAAATTTAAAAAGCTGGAGAGCCTTTAGAGTGTTTCAGCAGAGGGCAGAGAGTCTGACTGGGCACAGATACTCTAAACAAGGTTCTTCAGGAAAAGGTTTGATGAGTATGAGGAGGAAGAGTTTGAAAATGAGATTTAAACTGCAAATGCAGCAGCAGCATTGCTGCTACAGGGTGGATTCATGGGGTGTCCTGCTCCTGTGGGTCCCTTCTAACTCAGGATATTCCACTGTGATTCTGAGATTCCCTCTGCTCACATCCAGCACTTCCCACTCTGCAGAAAGACACCTATAAACACTGCTCACACTGTATCACCCTGAAGATCTGGATTTTATTCACACAAAAAATCAGAGGGCAAGCCTAAGTGACAGTAAAGTTCCAGAAGGTCTGAAAAGTTTTAGGAATTCTGAGCCTTTTATTAGGTGAAGCAGCAAATCTGCAGGAAAAAATTGCTTTGGGATTTGCTGTTCAATCTTACTTTTCCACGTTGCTTTGAGCTCTGAAGGTGTTAAAGGGTTCAGCCTGCACTGCAGGCAGGGGATGCATTTGTGGAACATTCCCTGCAGAACCTGGGAGTCCTCCCCATCAGCCACGCGCTCTCCTTCCCAGCACAAGATGGTAATGAGCACTAAAGAAGAACAAAAATCCAACTAATGGGACTTTCAACAACCAGAAATAAAACGATGACAGGGATTCTGACAGCTCAGTGCTTGGTAACACCTTCACCTCTCCCAGATGTCAGAGGATAAGCTATTTTTACCGAAAAGAGACGTAGAAACGGGAGCTTATTTGGACACCTGCAGCAGAAATTGATTTAAAGTGATTTGAGCCTTGAAAATGGGGTTTGGAGGTGACTCACTGGGCTTTGTTTTTCTGGAAAGGGGGCCAGACCACCTGAGATTCTTGGTGCAGGATCAGTCTCCACTCTAATGCCTGTCAGTCATATTTAAATATATGCAATATTTAACTTTTCCACTCTCTGGACCTAGACATTATATAGGTTTAATTTTAGGCTTTGCCAGTGGATGAGATGAAAGTGGTGCTTCCTCCTTTTGGGCATATCAAGGCTCTCTCTTTTTTTTTTTTCCAATTTTTTTTTCCAGTCTTTTTTTTCTTGTTCCTTTTAGAGCAGAGAAAACCACAACATAATTCCCCTGTCCCACTTCCACCCCAGCCAAGTTCCATCTCCCACAACCTCTGGCAGTGGGTTTATCCATCCCTCAGCTCCATCATCTCCACTCCAGGCCCTCTGTACTCCCCGTGCTGAGCTCACCAAGCCCATCCAGGCAGGAGCTCCATGTGCCAGGAGCACTTGATCCATTGCAAGATTAAATTTCATGCTGCAGCCTCCAGTTATGTGACCCAGAATGTCTGACCTGATGTCAGAGGGGCCTGGGGCTATGCAGATATTTCCCCAGGGCACCCTGCCCTCTTTCCACCAAAGGAATCCGATCCAGCCACAGGAAGGAGAAGGAATTTTCAGCTGTCCCACCCCCTGGGAGACAGTCTGTGCCACATGATTCTGATGTAAGGTGCTTCTCACCCACTCCCTTTCTCCTCTTTGCCTCTCTAGGTATTAATCCTGCATTGATTTCTACAAATAGCCAGATAAAGAAGATGGTTTTTTTCCCTTTTCCAGCTTTTACAGCCAACACCCCACATGGGCTCCACACTTGCAATTTGTAATTGAGCAGCTGAGCAGCTCTGTCACCCACAGAAACCCAGGCTGGCCAAAGGCAGGAAGCATTCTGCAGAATTTCACTGCTTTTGTGGGATTTGCTTCAGCCTTCGTGGAAATCCTGACCCCTCTGGGATCAGAGAATACCACCTGAGCATCCACCCCACAAAGAACTGCACCTGAAAGAGGGAGATCATTCCTGACCCCAAAACTCACAGGAGCTGGGAGCTGATCCCTCCTCCCCTGTCTGTTATCCTGGTGTTTTCTAAATGGCTACAAAAGGTGAAGTCCAGAGCTTCACCAGCACCAGGAGAGGCAGCAAAATGCCTTTCAATTTCATTTTCTTGCCATCAGCTGTTTGCAAGCAAGGGGTGATTTTTGAAGACCAAAGGGTCTTGAAAATGAAGTATCTGGGTATAGAATTATTGCTGCTATTATTTAAAGAGCAGCATAATAAAAAAACTTTTTTTTTTAGGCTTTAACAACTCAGAAGTGGAAAAACCCTCTCAGAGTTTTTGCAGATGCTGAAATAGGCCTGGGGTGTGCAAAATGTCACCCCTGTATGGGCTTTTGCCCCTAAATGACACAGATTTCACAGCTGCCTGCTCTGTCTCCACCTCTCCAAGTAGCTCTTACTGGGCTGTGGATGCAAATATTCCAAACATTCACATGTTGCTGATGGAAAAGTGATTTTTTTTGGCCTTTTGACAGTGTGAGTGTGATTGTCAGCCAGCAGTTGTTTCACCTGGCTCATCCTTTGTCCAGAAACTGCTTCATCAGGCCAGAAGTGAAGAGAAGGAAAGCACAGAGTCACCCCTGGGGATGGAGTCAGCATCTCCTCTGTTCCTCTCCCAGCTCCAGCTGGGATCCCATGCTTCATTTGGGGTAACACTTGTAGACTCCCTACATCATCACCCCAACTTAGGAAAAGCAGCAATTATCTACCCACCTCCACTTCTCCAAACTGAGAACTTTGTGAGAACCAAGGTTAGAAGGATGTCCTGAAGATGAAATCCAGCCCAATTTGGTGAGAACCAAGGTTAGAAAGATGTTCTGAAGACTAAATCCAGACCAATTTGGTGAGAATTAAGGTTAGAAGGATGTCCTGAAGATGAAATCCAGCCCAATTTGGTGACAATTAAGGCTAGAAAGATGTCCTGAAGACTAAATCCAGACCAATTTGGTGACAATTAAGGTTAGAAGGATGTCCTGAAGATGAAATCCAGCCCAATTTGGTAAGAATTAAGGTTAGAAAGATGTGAAGATAAATTTAGCCCAATTTGGTGAGAATTAAGGTTAGAAGGATGTCCTGAAGACTAAATCCAGCCCCAACACTCACCCCAAACCCATCAGAGTTGCTTAAAACTGAATGGCACAATGGAGATAAGGAGAGCCACGGAGTCATTTGGAAAGTCCAGACAATGAGCTCGTCAATCAGAGCTGCTTCCAAGGCAGACATCTAAATAAATGCTAATGAAGGCACTGCTGTGACACCCCCACCAAGGGGGGCTGCAGCACTTAGGGGTAAGAACAGCCCCCAGAACAGACTGTCCGTTAAAAAAACAAAACACAACCCTGAAAAGCCCCCAGAGAAAGCAACAATTTGTGCATCTCAGGGCTCTGAGAAACGCTGTACCTCGGAGCCAGGCTTTTGTCCGAGGGAAGGCTTTTCCCTTTCAGCCCTGCCTCGCTCAGTGCCCGCTATATCATCGCTGCTTTCTGCTTGCCACTACCCAGATGCTGCAAGAATGGGCAGGCTGTGGCTCCAGCTGAAGGCTCCTGACATCAAAAGGCTCCCGTTGACTTCAAGGGACACTGAACCAGCCCTCCATAAATCACTGAGGTCACTGATTAAACAGGCAGCCCCTTCTGAATAGAGCAGGGACTGCACAACGCCCCCGAGGTTTGCTTGCTCTGCTCCCTGCAGCGCTGCATGCTCGGGGGCACGTCCACCTCTGCCTCATCTCATCTCCTCCATGCTTGGGCACGGCCAAAGAAGGGCAGAACTCCTCTCAGCATGGCCTTTTTGGGGTGCTACATCCTCTTTGTTGTGTTTGCTGGGAGTTGTGCATCCCCACAGCAAGGCCAAGCAGCTGATTCCCAGATCCTGATCCTCTCTCCTGCACTGGAGAGACCTTTGCCAGCCACAACCATCACTTTAACATCTGATTTTCCTTCCAACCCCACTGTGCTGCACAAAGGAAGCCACCACAGCAGAAAACTTCTGTACAAGGAGGCTGAATTCTTCCCTCAGCTGCACACAAGCAGCTTTTTGACCTAAGGATTCAGGTGATAAAAGCAGGAGGGAGAATTTGGTTTGACAACCTCCAAACCTTTCCCTTTTCTGCTCAGTGCTGTTTGTTCTGCTGGGCAATGAAGGCAAAAAAATTGGAAATGTGCAGCTTTGAGGCCTCCTCAGTTATGCTCAGGTTTGGGAATAGTGAATATATTTGGGAATAGTCACTCCTGGTGACTGTGTCCAGCAGCTCCTGCTGCTCCCATCCACGCTTAGCTATTCACAGGGAGTGCCAATGGGCACAGCTGGATTCTCTCCTCTCCTTCCAAGGCTGCAGCTCTCTGGAGTGCAGGAAACACAGCTTGGGGATTTCTCTTGCAACTTTTCCTGGTGTTTTCCACAGTGGGTGAAAACTGCCCAGCTTCCATGCGAGCTCCAGATAACACAGTCCCACAAACCCATGGGTCATCCCTCGTTCCAGGAGCACTGCAGGACATCAGAGGAAGAACCTGAGCTGTTCTTTCCCCGTGCCAAGGCAGAGGGGCCACACTGTGATGATCTGATGGAAAAGAGCCCTCTTGGCAAAGCTCCTGGGCAGTGTCCCAGGTGGAGCCCAGCTGGGCTGTGCTATTCACATCCCCTCTGAACAGAGAGAGACTTGGCTTTCTCAGGATTTTTCTTGAGAGAAGCTGTGAGAGAAGTAGAGAAAAAAGAATCAAAACAATTCTTATCTCACTTGCTGCTGCTCGTTGTGCTCATGTAGAATGTGTTTGGAGATTGTTTACTCAAGGTGATTGCTTGATTGGATTCTGGTGAGGGTGTTTTGGCTTCATTGACCAGTTGGATCCACAGCTGTCTCAGGACGCTGGGAGAGAGTCACAGGTTTTTCTAGTTAGTTAGTGATAGTTCTTGTTAGTGTAATATAGTTAGAGTATAATATAGTTAAATAAAGTAATTAATTAGCCTTCTGAAATCACCTGAGTCCTACACATCATTCCCAGACATCGTGGATCCCAGCATCAATACTGGGCCATCCTGCCCTGGCTCCCAACACACACAAGGTGCTGTGCCATCAGCTACAGCTTTCTGTACCTTTGGGGATTTTAAATCACATTGCAAACAAGCCAGGGGTGTTTTACAGCTTGCTGGCAATGCCACGTTCTGCAGACATCAGGGGCAGCCCTGGAGGGTTCTGTTTTTACAAGCATTTCCCAGCACAGTGCCAGGAATGCACAAGAAATGCTCACATTTAGGATATGGGGGTGTTTGTCCCCTTCCACAGCTGGCCCAGAAATGTCCCCAGCACTGCAGGCAGCCCATGGGGATGAGCTCTCTGGGGAAGGGCTGGTGTCTGTCCTCACTGGGGTTTTATGGTTGGTTCAGGGCACTGGCAGAGCATCTGTTGCCAGACCTGCTCCTCCCTCACTGGAGAAGTTATTTGCCTCATCAAGGGCCAGTTTGCTTGTTTAGAAAAGGAGATTATAATATTTATTTCCCAGCAGAGATGCAAAGCCTCGTCAATCGTTACTTAAGCAACTGAGGGCTTTTATTTGGATGAGGCTAAATAGGTGTAAAATTATAGGGGGGATTAGAGACAGATTAAGGGGTGCCTGTTAGTCAGAAATGACTCCTGGTGGGCTGGGAATATTTCCAAGAGGCTAAACATAACTTGCAGCAGCAGCACAGAGCAAGCATCTTGTGCTACTCTGTGCTTAGACTCAGCAAAGCCTTGAAAACTTTCTCCTGCCCTGCTGGCCACACCTGATGACAGCTTTAGTGACCACACTCAGCTGTCCCTGGAAGTGAGAGCTCACTTTGGCACTTTGGCTGAAGGGTTTCACTCAGAAGCAAGTGGAGATGAGCATCAGAGCCTGCTCTCTGTCAGGTTTGGCACCAC
Organism: Ploceus nigricollis; assembly: GCA_013399945.1. Classification (NCBI taxonomy): domain Eukaryota; kingdom Metazoa; phylum Chordata; class Aves; order Passeriformes; family Ploceidae; genus Ploceus; species Ploceus nigricollis. Next base: position 169,826 of record VXBC01011675.1, read on the forward strand.
CCTGAACCATCACTTCCAGCAGCTTCCCTGCCCACGGGTCCTTATCTCGGATCCACCCCCTGCACTCCTCACAGTGTTGGGTTCCTTTAGACCGAAGTTATCCTCCTGGAAAAAGGGTGTCACATCCCTTCTGTGTGTGCTGTCACAGCAGAGGGGCTGCAGCCCCTTAAAGGGATGGTGTGCAAGGACAGGTTATCAACAGCACTTTATCAGTGTTATCAGTAACAGCTTATCAACAACACTTTATCAGTATCACTTTATCAGTGTTATCAATAAACTATCAATAGCATTTTATCAATGTTATCAATAACAATTTATTAATAGCACTTTATCAGTGTTATCAATAACAGTTTATCAATAACACTTTATCAGTGTTATCAATAACAGTTTATTAATAGCACTTTATCAGTGTTATCAATAACAGTTTATCAATAACACTTTATCAGTGTTATCAATAACAGTTTATTAATAGCACTTTATCAGTGTTATCAATAACAGTTTATCAATAACACTTTATCAGTGTTATCAATAACAGTTTATTAATAGCACTTTATCAGTGTTATCAATAACAGTTTATCAATAACACTTTATCAGTGTTATCAATAACAGTTTATTAATAGCACTTTATCAGTGTTATCAATAACAGTTTATCAATAACACTTTATCAGTGTTATCAATAACAGTTTATTAATNGTGTTATCAATAAGTTTATCAATAACACTTTATCAATATCACTTTATCAGCATTATCAATAACACTTTATCAATAACAGTTTATCAATAACCCTTTTTCATCCCTTCCCTCATCTCAGCGCTCTCTGCTCCATTAGCAGGAGGAAATGCCACCTTTTACCCCCACAAAGCCCCATGTGTGCCTTTTTCCCTGGACCCCACACGTCCTGAGGGTGGCAACAAATCAGAAAGTGCAAACACGATGAACACTACCCAGGAATGAGATTTCTTAAAAAAAAAAAAAAAAATCAACATTTTATTTCCCTCCCCTCAACTCGCTTGAAAACACAGCAACACACAACTATTTCAGCCCATATTACACACAAGCTGCAGTTTCACATTGCAAGGCAGCACTGGGTTACCTCTGGACTGGATGCTAAAAAGGAGGCATTGCTTATTTTTTTTGAAAGAATAGGGGAAAATGTGATACTTTCAAATATTTCTGAGGTCCTGGGATTTCTGGTTGCGTAACAAGCAAAAACTTCTCTTGAGTCATTATCCCCTCCCCTTGTTAAGTTCTCATTTGTTTTCACACATATGACTTATCAGCTTCCTACATCAGTGGGTAGGAAGATCGTACCTGCTTTAAAATCCTTTATAATGCTGCTTCTCCTTCTCTCAAATAATTTTATTTTAATTTAAAAATTTTTAAAAAAACCCCTTTCAGGTAATCACTCAGCCCACAGATCTGAAGAGAATCGCTGTCTCCTGACAATGACATATTGCCTGTATTTTAGGAAATCTAAAAAAAAAAAATCAGGGAGGGTATTTATTGAACTGATCTGGACCTGGAATCCTCCTCTCGATACTGCAAAGGCACAGGGGGGCTGTGTGGAACAGAAACCTCACAGCACAAAGTGAGATTCTGAATAAAGGGCAAATTTTTTTCCAGTTTTTAGAAGAAACTGGATTGTGACACTCAAAGTGTCACACCCAAAGCTTCTCCATGTAGCTGTTTGCCTTTGGGATGAGGTTCAGGACTAGGGTGGGTGCAGCAGGCTCTGGGTGAAAGGAGGGAAGCAAAAAGCAGAGAGATCCCAAAGGCACAAGAGCCTGAGCAGCAGCACCTGGGAATATCTGCCCTCCTCCTCCCCTCATCTCTGCTGTTCTTGAATCAAAATATAACAGGGGGGGCTTCTTGGTCAGTCTTAGAGAGAAACAAGTCAGCCCTTGGATTTCAGGATGGAGAGAACGGCCACAAGCCCACACAAAGGTTTGTGATCCCTGTGGATCTCCTGCTCCTCCTCCCCTCAGCTGCTCAGCACTGCACAGGCCCTGTCCTTGGTGGGCATCACTGCCTGGCATTTCAGTCAGGATCAGTTGTGCCCTTCTCACTCTTAACACCTGAAATATAATCCTTGAATCACCATTTCTGGTCCAGAATGAGGGAGGTGGGGTGAGACTGATGGGATGCACGTGAGGATGGAGCACACCTTCCTCGTGCCCTCCAGGAGAGCTCTGCTCCCCAGGCCATCTTCCTGGCCTGAAATGCTGCAGCAGCCCAGGGGCTGGGTGCTGCCCCAAGGTTTCCCTTTCTGAGGCTTCCAGCAGCCTGGCTGATTCTTGATCTCTTCGAGCCAGGTCTCACAAGCTCTCAGAGAAAAGTATCACACCCACGATAGCTCAGCTACCTCAGATGGCATAAAATCAGCAGGATGGCTTCTGAGACAGTGTTGGAAACAGAAAAGTTTTAATAAAAGGCAAAATAACCAAGTTCTTTGCAGGGAAAACCCGAGCCAGGGCAAGAGGTTCTTGCTCCTGCTAAAACACTTCACAAAAGTGATTACTTCTTTTGTTCTCTTCTTTTTCTAGGGAATTGCTTAGGCGGGACATTTTGGCTTCTGTCCACTTGGCTATCCTTAAGTTTGAGGTGAAGTCCCCAAGGCCCTATGAGGTGTCTTTTAACCAACTTGAGGAGAGAAACTCCTGGGCTTTTTTTCCTTTTTAAGGAGACAAAGGGTAATTTGTTCACTCCATCTACAGGGAGCACATTCCTACACCTGGTGTGAGTGTCCATCCCACCCCAACCCAGGGAAAGCCAAGCACTTCCCTGCTCTGTTACAGCACAGAACAGGGTGGAACAGGCAAAGCTCCCTCCTGCAGGTGGGCACTGGACAGGCTCAGAAACCCTTTCAACTTCCAGCTTTGCCCCCTAAGGCTCTGCTCGTTCCCAGGCAGCTCCTGACAAGGGTTTATCTAGGACAAGAGGGAGTTTGTGCCAGCAGAAACCAGCCCAGCTCAGAAAGGAGGGGTCCCCCTTGTCTGTGACACAAGCCCAGCACAGGCAGGGATGTTTTCTCTGTAACCAGATCCTGGGAGTGGAGCAGAAGGGGACTCTGTTGGGAACCAGCCTTGCCTCCCTCCAGCTTCCTGCTCTCCCTTTCCAGCACAAGGGGTTCCTTCTCACCCTGAAGGAGCCCAGCAGTGCACAGCCCCGTTCTCACTGCCAGCCATTCCCACTGCTCTCAGGGTCTAGAAACAAGAGCTAGGTTTCAAAATCTAGAATCAGCCCCTTCTTCCTTCTCCATAGCTCACTTTCAGCTCCCTAGAGGCTCCCCTGATTTTATCCAGAAAAAAACCCATGAGTTTAAATGAGAGCTCACAGCCAAAACCTGTATTTTTTTACATAGAGGAGCAGGTACTAAATGAAAACTCTCCTGGCTGTTGCACAGGTCAATACTCCTCCAGAAACCAAATAATCAGGCCACGCTCTTCATTAAATAACCCACAGCATGAACACCAATATGTTCTGTTAGCTTGGTGCTGGCTAAAGGATGCTCCAGCTCCTTTTCTTATCTTGGAAATAGCCTTTGGCTGTGATTGCAGATTTAAAGAGAAGCCTTAGAAGTGGTGATTCTGACACAGGGGTGAGAGGCCACTGCAGAAATGGATGGGAAAATAAAAGAAGATTGGGAATGAGGTGAGTTTTAAGGTCTCTTCCAACCTGAACCATTCAGTGATTTCTAAGTGGCAGGAGAGGAGCCCCCAGAGCACTGGGGGTGTCTGTAGCACCTGCTGCTCCATCTCTGCCCTGGTGACACAGAGCAGCACATCCCATTGTCTGCTGGGACCACAGGAAGGTTCATCCCCCCACTCAGCACATCCCAAGCTGCTTCTCCTGCTCCACGCTGGCCTTGGAAGCTGCCAGTGAAACAGGAAACCCGTGCTGAAAAACAAACCAGTGCCACCCAGTAAGAGCAAATGAACAATTTCCCCAAGGAGCTGGCTCAGAGGGGACCTGGCTTTGTGTGGATAATTGGGAGGAGCAAATGACAAACCACAGTTCATCCCTTCACATCCATCCCAGGATGGACCCAGCATTTCCACGGGCTCACATCACCCCCTTGGGCACTTGGCAGGAATTAAGAGGCAACTGCAGCAGCCCTGAGCCCTTTGGAAAGCAGAGCTGGATCACTATGTACCAAGGGAACTGTGCCACCCATTGCCAGCTAATCCTGCTCCAAGAGCCCTACAAGGAAGAACCCCTATAGAGTAATGAGAAACTTAAACCAAACACGAGGTTCTTTTCTAAAAGGGCCATTTATCCTCGGAGGGGAAGCAGGAAAACACACATGGCACCACTCAAAGCTGCGTGCTGCCTGCTTGGTACTGCGAGTTCTATTTTCACGTTTTTATAATTATCACATAATGCATAATGTGACACAAACCAGGAGACGTCAGCTCTGTGCAGAGCCAAACTGAGCACAGGCAGGCACTGCATGGTCCCCACAGGGCAGCCAGACCCTGTGCTGCTCCTCCTGGCCCCATCCCAGGAACACCAGCCACGTCCCTGTGCCCCAGGTCACCCCCTGGGGCAGCACAGCCCAGTGCAAAGCTGCTCCTGCCCTCAGGAGAAACCCCTGGGGGTTTGATCGAGGTGTCAGAGCCTGCAGTGGCTCTCAGCCTCTCCTGGACATTCCCCAGCCTGCAGAGTCAGGTTTTCAAGCCAGGCAGGTGTGCTTTGAATTAAGAAAGTCCAAACACAGCCCCGAGGTGCCCTGCAGGGTCTGGCCAGCACCGTGTCCTCAGGGCACCCTGGCAGGACACCCACACCCTGCTGGTCCCTGTGCCCAGCCTTGTGAAATCCCCAGAATTCTTCCTGGAGACACAGGATAAGTGAAACTTGTCACCATTCAGGGCTTCAAGCTCCTTCTCCTGAGGGTCCCTGCCCAGGACACCCCTCTGGCTCTGTGCCATTCAGGATCTTCTGTTCTCCAGTCTGTCCCAGCTCTGGCACTGCCCTTGGCACCCCCTGTGCCCTGTGCAGCACAGGCCAGCAGCTCCCTCTGTGATCAGGGGCTGCCCTGGGACAGGGCACAGAAGCATGGCCGGCTAAAGGATGCTCCAGCCCCCTTTTCTTATCTTGGAAATTGCAGATTTAAAGAGAAGCTTTAGAAGTGGTGATTTTGACACAGGGGGTGAGAGGCCACTGCAGAAATGGATGGGAAAATAAAAGAAGATTGGGAATGAGATGAGTTTTAAGGTCTCTTCCAACCCAAAGAGGTTGGAAGTCCCACGGGACTGGGACATCATAACTCCTGGGAGATTTGCTCTGGGCTCCTGACAGAGGATGGAGGCTCCAGCTCCATGGAGCACCTGGTCTGCTCCTTCCCAGGCTGATCAGGGATCCCTGCCTTGGCTCCAGCATGCTGGCACAGGCACATTCCTGTCACCAGGGCCACTCACACACACACAGAGCTGTGCTTTTCCTTATTACAGGTCTCATAGAAACTTCTCATCCTCACACTCCATCCCAACCCTTGCTCTGCCATCAGGACCAGCTGGCTGAACCTCACTGTGGAAAAGCAGAGCCTGCAGCAGAGTTTAGCCATGGCTGGCACAAGGCAGCAGCTTTGAGAGATTCCTGCAGCAGGTCCTGCTGAGAAGAACAGAAATCATCCCGAGGAGAGCTTCCTCCTGAATGGAAATTCCTTCATTTCCACAGAACTGAAAGGGTTTTTCTCCCTCCCCACCCTGACCTGCGAGCCACAGAAACTGCACAGTGCTGTGGAGCAAGGATGACCAGGAGGGAGGAATAAAGCACCTTTTTTCCCTCCTGTAGGAAAGTATTGTCCAAGTAACCAGCTGGACTGAGGGGGGGCTCTTCCAGAGGAACTGGCATGCTCTGCTGTTCCTAGACTAAATAGATTGCTGGGCTTCTCCAGGCAATGCTGCTTCACAGAGAAGCTGTACAAAGTAAATATCTTCCTTCCAGGGCCAAACCCCTCCTGGTGCCAGCTCTCAGCTCGGAGCAGATGTCCCTGCTTGGGCTGCAGAGCCCCCGAGGAGCAGGGCCAGGTGTCCCCAGCTGTGCTGTGCAGCCCTCGGGCAGCTGGAGGGGACTGGGGGTGTCAGACAGAGAAAATTCCTCGCCGAGGAGATGGGAATACAACCACCACTCCATCAGGGGTGTCTCAGTCACTTGGTGAAGCCAAGGAGTTGCTGTGTAACCTCGGGGAAGTGGCTTAAGTTTTTAAGAGGCAGAGTTGAGCAGCACAGCGGGTCTGTGCTGAAGAAATCTGCTCTGGGAGGGAGTGTCCTTTGTCAGGCAGAGAGAGAAAATGTGATTTATTATTAGAGATGTGTTCGGGAAAGAAATGGGATTCAGCAGTGCTAAGGCTGCTTCTAAGCCTGACGCAGGAAAAAGCCCAAGGTTGAGTGAGGACCCTCCTCCTGAGGTCAGCTCAGCTGGGCAGAGCATGTGTGAGATGATGGAGCTGCACTCAGAGCTCCTCTGCCAGCTCCTCCAGCACAGTGACCACGGAGAGCTGGGCACTGTCCAGAGGTGCAGCACAAACACCAAGCACCAGCCCCTCACCTCAGGGCATCCAAGATCCCACGTGGTGCCAAGTGGGGAGTGAATTGTAGAGAAATCTGTCCTGACTCAGATAAAACAGGAGGCCAGTTCATCCACGGGACACGTACAAAGGGGAGAAGCCAGCAGCCTGTGCACTCCTTTCCTGCTTGCACGAAACTTGCAGCGTCAGGCAAAATTGGAGCTGTAACCCAGCAGCAATGAAATCTCCTTTCACAAAAAAACCTCTGCCTGCATCTGGTGGCTGAGAACACTGCCAAGGCTTTAACCCTCTGCTGTTAACAGAGAGAGATATTGATGAGCGTCCCTCTGGCGAGGGAAACCAAATGGTGTTTTTAACCTCAGTGGATTCTTTGCAGCTTTTCAATTCCTGAGCAGGGCTGTAGCTCCAGACGGGGGTGTAACTGAGATGCATTATCCTCTGCCTCTGAAACTTTCCCAGGCACACATGTGCACACACACAGACTGTGCATTCAGCTATAAATACATTCCGTACCTGCACAGGCATTAAGCTGCTGCTCAGGGGCTGTCTGGACATTTCCCTGCCAGCTCTGCAGTCACAGCACTCAGCACTGCCAGGCCAACGTGACAAACGGAGCAAACACAGCCAGCCAGCTGGAAACCTGACCACGGCCACGGAAAGCAGGAGAGGGTCTTTTAAGGACCAGTCCCCTGGAAAGGCAAGGATTTGGGGGGTTTTCATCCTAAAAGGGATGGTGGATCTCTTTAACTCTCCTACAAACAAGAGCAGCAACTTGCTGATGAGGCTCCCACCCTCCTCTTCATCCTGGACCAGCCACCATCTGTGCCCAGCACGGCAGAAAATCCCCCTCCAAAATCTTCCAGCCTCCTCTGTTACATTAACCTTGACAAAAGGCCAAATTCCATCAGAAGAGGCTGATCCCATTCATAGCACAGCATCCCCTGGGGTGGAGGAAGTGTGTCCTTGAAGGGTTTCAGTGGCATAAGGACCTGAAGCTGCAGCACTGACCTGAGCACACCTTAGCTCTGAAGGGCTGGGATGCTCTCCAGACACTACTGACCACGAGTAGGTCTCAAAACACAAAACTCACTTAAAAATGAGCATTCCCTGCAAGCAGAGCTTGCTTACAGACCAGAGACTACAATGGAAACCTTTTAACAAAATATTTAATAACAGCTTCAGACTTTCTTTTAGCCTGGGAGTGTAAATGGGTTGCATTATAATGAGAGGCACCTTTCTAGAGACCTATAAGCTAAGAAAAATCATATCCTCCTCTTATGAAACACGAGATGTGCCAAGGGTTATTTCCATCTCAGAAGAGATGATCCATCAGTGAATCCTAAAGCACTTCATGAGAGCTAAACCCCTCCACCAACAGCATCCACCTCTGTCCAGCTCTGTAAAGCAGGGACAATTAATACATAGAAAAGGAAAATGAGGCACAAAATCTTATGATAGGTGTCTGGAAACATAATCCCATGACCAAACCAGTGTGGCAACCTGATCACGTGTGACTGGCAGGAGAAATTATATCCTTTCCTGGAAAAAAGGGGGGAAACTCATTCTGAAGGGAACCAAAGGTTTTTGGACACAGAAATAAACAGTTGAAAACTTACCATTGACTAAACCTCACAAATCTAAACAGAAAAGCTGATCAAAAGATTGTAGAAATGAACTGACAAATAAAGAGAATTTTTTCAGCTTTGTACCACAATGTCCAAAATGTTAATCCAAATTTTTAAATGTTTATTTGAAGCATTCTTCAGAGGTCCTCAAAATTTTGCTGTCTATCAGTTTGAGGCCCATCATTTTCTTTCTTTTGCACTGTCCTCCCACACACCCCCTCGCTGAATAAATTGCTGGGGTTGCTTTGCCTCTGGCACACAATGAAGTCTCACACAGCCAAATGTCTCCAGAAGTCTGTGCCCAGCTCAGTTTGAAGGTGTTTTATCTGGACATTCAGCCCCCAGCCCACTCACTCTTCAAAGAGGAGAGAAGCTGAAGGCTGAACTGGCTAATTCAGAGAGGAAATAGCTCATTCTGCAGCAGCCAGTGAAGTGACCACTTTGATTACCTTGATGTAAAATAATGAGACTTGGCCCAGTTGTTATTTTTCCACCAAGCATTTCACAGAAGCCAAGGAAAGCAGAATTATATCAACTTGAGACCACTCTCAGGTCACCAGGCACCTTCCCCTTCCAGGTCCTCAAATACTGGGCAGCTACAGGCACCTCGTGTGCATGTGCTGTGCTGGCCTCACTTCAGAGAGCTGCACCACTGAAGGGAGAAACATTTCTTCCATAGGAAATGCCAGGGGAACAAAAAAAGAGGTTGAAAATTTGCAAAAGTCACCTCTCAGTCTTCAGGGGTTTTACTTAGCCCCTAACTCTGTTTTGCCCAAGCAGTGCACCTGCTGCCTATGTGTTTTCAAGTCACAGAGACAGAATTTTCCAAGGAAAGTGTAACTTCAGGGAGGTCAGGATGCTGTTTTCTTTCCTAAATCTCCAACAGGTTCTCTACTCTGACCTGGGAAGTTCAGGCTGCCACAGCTAGACTGGATTTCACAGCAGTGGCTCTCCAAGAACTCAGGTCTGTGTGTTCCAAAAACACAAACCTGCCTCACAGTTGATTCCCCTTGACCTCGAGCACACAACTGTGGGACACAGCTGAGCAATTCAGACCATGTACCACAGAGGGCAATAATCCTTCTACCCATTCATTAGGTGCATTTGTTACTGGAAATGATGTTGAAGTGATTCAAGTGGATGAAATAACAAAAGAAAACCTCTGGAATCAAGAGGCACTTGCCCAACCCTCACTTGTGCAGATGCCCTGCGGTCTGGCAGAGGTCAGGACTGTGGTGAAATGCCCCTTCCCAGAGAAAAAGCCAAATGTCATCACCAGATCCAGGAGGGAGTGGGAGAAGGGACAGTCTGGCTTGAACTAAACCTTGGAAACCTGAGAGGATTGCAGAGGATTAGCCAGTGGGTAACACAAAACCCCAAAGCCACAATTACCAGCCCAGCAGCAGCCACTCTGCCCAAGCTGCTCTCAGCCATGCCAGCACTGCATTTGTGGGAAAAGACAAGAGGAGAGGGCCTGATCCCTCCTGCCCTAAGGCAGCTCCTGTCTGGGAAAGGAATCCAGTGCTGGCATCTCTTGGGAAAAGTCAGGAATGCCATGGGGTGGGCAGTGGGGCAAGGTGGGAGAGGGTCTGACACAGACACAGCTAAAAAGTCTCAGTGAAGGGAAGGGAACCAGCCCACATCTGGGCCTATTCCTGGATATTAAAGAGCCTTTTAGGCATGTGAGATATTAGGGATCAAGCTCTCTTGATGCACAAGAGATGCTTTGAAATGGCTACAGCCTTTTTATTCACAGAAACTCCCTGTGAGCTGCCTTTTCTTCTCTCTGGGCAGGAGTTTACACCAAGGTTTTATTTGGCTTCAGGGCAAACATGATGCTTTGCAGGAAAGCACTGTCAGACAGACCCCTCTCCTAGACAAGTAATTAGGAGAACAAATAGCTCCTTCTTAACCCACGGGGGAGGCTGCCAAGCCCTCTCTCTGCTATTCTCGGCTTCCTGGCTCACAAAGGGTTACGTGCAATCTAAAAGAGTGGCTTGTCCTCCTCGGGCTGCTGGGGAAACCGTGCAGATTGCAGCTGGCAGCAGAGCTGGGCTGGGCTGGGGACACTCCCTGCAGGTTCCCTGCAGTGGGAGCAGGAGGAATCCTCTGCCCTCCCACAGGGGACCAGGCAAGGGCAGGGTGGGGCTGGTTTGGAAGTGTCAGGTGCTCCCCAAAAAAACCAAACCAGGCAGTTCCTGCCCTGAAGACCCTGCAGAATAAGTGCAAGGTGGTGCTGCAGGCAAAGATAAATGTGCAGACGTAGTTTTAAGGATAAATATCTGGGTTGCTGTGAGGTAGAGGGCAGTTATGGTGCCAGAGCTGGGTGCAGTGGTGGGAGCATGGGGAAGTCCTGGCAGCAGGAGCTGCAGCTCTCCAGGGCTGTGTGGTGCTCTGTCTGCCTCTGAGTGCAACTAATTTCCAGCTGTGATGTCAAAATTGTAGTTTTGACTACGTGCAACATTTTAGATTTGCTGTGAAATCTCTGTATTTTCCACTTTGTTTCCTAAACCCACATGGAACATCCCCAATGCTTCAGTTTTAACTGCAGCTCTACTCCTGTCTCTGTCAAACAGGCATGACCTTTATCTCACCTGAGAATAGGCAGTGTAGGTCACAATTCAATGAATTTGTAAAGGTTCAGTGCTAAAACACATAAATATATTTATAAACCATGTAAATAAATCCACAGAAGGACAACCAAAACCTGCACACAAGATATCTTATCCTTCATTTAAAACTGAATCAAGCTTCACAAAGCAAGAGATTTTTAAAGCTTATCAAGCACTAATTAGGAGTGGTGTCAATGAAGTGAAGAGCAGTTCTTAAGAAATAATGTGCAATTTGCTGTCAGTGAAACTCTCAAAACTTGGCTGCTCACTTTTGTTGGCCAGTGAGGGCAAGAAGATGCTGCTGTTCAAAAAGGACATCCTAGATCCAGCAGGAAAGAGAATAAATCCCAGAGCAGCCATTCATTAAAGCACTTTAAAGTTTTCCCCAGGGCTGTGTGACTCCTCAGAGATCAGCTGATCACATGTTCTCAGAGATATCTGATGAATTCTCTATTTTTGGGCACTTCCCTTTCTAACTCTGCTCCCTGGAATGCCCTTTTTACCCCCTCCAGGAAAAGCTGGAGGCAGAAAGCTGGACACTGAAAGGGTGAGAAAAGAGGGTTCATTTCAGGGGAGCTCCCTGCAGTTCAGCTGCTCCTCACAAAGCACCTCAGCTGCCAGGACATCATCTGTGCCTCAGAGCTTTCCTCACAGGAGCCCCAGCAAGGACTCACAGCAGCTCTTACCCCAAAAAGCCACCAGCTTCACAGCTTTGAGACATGATACACGTGCAGGAGGCTCTGCTGGGAGTCCCAGTCTGCCTGACTTGCAGGGAAAATCAAAGTTTTCTCTTCCCATGACATCTGAGGCTTCTCCTGGAGCGTCCCTGCCCGAGTCCTCTGTGCAGAACAAGTAGAAAAGATGTGAGCAGGGACAGGATCACCTTCAAATTAAAGGGGTGACAGAAACAGAGCAGGACAAATAGGGGAGGGAAGTGAGGGAGAGCAGTAGTGTTCTGTGTTGTACTTGATGCAAGCTATGCCTTATGATCCTGCTCTTGATCAGGACAAAACTCATATCCAGCCTTGGAAAGAGGTCAGTGTCAAAAAACCAGGAAACAAAGCTCTTGGTATTTTCTTAATGAACTAAAAATGCACAGGCCTTATTCCTAGAAAAAAGGGGAGATCCCTTCTCTTTCTCTGTGTGAGAGTGGGGGGAAAAACCCTTCAACTTTTCAAGATGCAATTTGCAAATTCCCTCTCTCTGACAAACTCTGGATGAGAAAATATTACCAATAATCTCTCTGTGTTGTCCAGAAGGAAATGAAGAAGTGGGAGGACAAAACAAATCCTTGTGTTGAGCTCATGGAAAGGCTTTGGCTGTGCCTGGAGCCCAACAAACACTCCTGCTCCCCGACTTCTGCCTGGTGAGACCATCCCTGGGCAGAGCAGCAGGATCACTGCCATACAGCCCATCTCCATCACTCTTGCATGAGAGGCTCAAGAACACATTCCACTGGTGCAATCCAAAAGGAATTGCCCTCACTGGGATCCTCCATCAGTGCTTTTATGGTGTTGGGGTGAGAAGTGTCTATTTATCCTCTTTCATTTCTTGTTAAAAAGCAGAGCCCCTGTCAGAGCTGAGGAGAGCTGCAGCACAGAGGAGACATTATTCTCAGCTTTGGATTAAGATCAGTATTTTAATGAAAGCACTTATTAGCCCCAGCTGGGGCTCAATTTTCCAGTGAGAGGAGGAAAAAAAAAAAATATTGCCCTGACCATTCTTCTCTGGGGATTGCACTGAGACATCTGAGAGTATCAATTACTGATCATAATTCTCTATTGGAAACCAACAGCTGGGGAAAGCCTCTGGCTGGAAATGCCTGGATTGCTTTACATTTGAAACTATAGTTCCTGGCTATTTGGTGTCCATTCTTTTCCCACTCTGGGATGCTGACAGCTCTCAGTGGGCTGCAGGAGCCCTGCCCTTGCCACCCTCTCACAGCCACGTCCCCTCAGCACCTCAGCAGAGGGGCACTGGAAGTAAGATGTGCAGGGAAATTCTGGGACCTGGATGGTGTGGGGGGGTTGTCACTCTGTCCCTTGCTCCTGGGAACATTTTTCAGCCAGAAGAGCTCAAAGGCCTCCCCCTTTCTCCTGCACTTATGGGGTGGAGAATGACCACAGGGACACAAGGTTATTCCTGGGGAACACAGATCCTCACCTTCTCTTGGAATGTTTGCACTTTCTGCTGGCTTATCACCCAGGCCCCATCAGAACAGGCTTAGGAAGGTTTGGGACTTAATGCAGGGATAAAAGGAAGGATATTATTAATTGAATAAGCAATGCTGGAGGGGGCAGTAGCACTCAGGGGTCTCCATGAACACAGAGAGCTTTTCTCTGGACACACAGAAGAAAACAGCCCCTGAGCTGGAAGCTTGCAGTGGAAAGTAAAAGCTAATTCCATCTCAAACCTTTTACAATAGCTGGTGCAGAAATGGATGGAATCAGAGCTGGAGGAAGCTGCTCTTTCAAAGTCAAACCTCATAAAACGCACACGAGTTCCATCAGGAGGGGCAGAGCCCTGCCTGGGTCAGCAAGGAGGCTTTGCCAAGGAGCTGGCACAAGGACCAGGTGTCCACAGCAGCAGCTGGATGTGTGGGGTGTGGGAGTGAGGTGTGTGCAGAGCCACCAGGGCCACCAGCCTCTCCCCGTGGCTCCCAAGGGTGGAGGAGGTGGCAGCACTTCCCTCCTGCCCCAGGGATGGAGCAAAGGGTGAAGGGAGAGACACCCACAGATGTGTGCCAGCAGCCTCTGGGAGAGTTTAAAGCTGTCTTCACGTGAACAGCTGCACTGACCCGTAATGGATGGGCACTCCCCAAGGCAGATTTCCCAAAGAACGGGCTCTGTGTGTCTGTACCACATGCCTTCAGGGGCTGGGGGCTGTGTCAGGGACAGGGAGACAGGAGAGAAGCCCACTCCTGCAGTGGCCAGGTTGCAGGCTTCACATTCTTTCAGCTGTAGTGGTTGGAGTTATTTTTTCTCCGCTTGGAAAGGCAGATCTAGGTGGGTTTTATCAGAATATCAAATCAACAAAATGCTCTGCCTGGGAACCTGTTTTCTAAATGCCATGGAAAAAAAGCCCAGCTAGCCTGGGACCAAGTAGCTCAGGAATTTCAGAAGACAGCAAAGGAAATCCCAGGCATGTTGGCCTTGAGAACTGTGCTCCTGCCTGAGGTTTGATTAACTTTTTTATTCCCCTCCTCATCCCCACAACCAGCTCATCCCAGCTGAGCTGGCAGCCTGATTCCCTGCAGGGAACAGAAGGGAATCTGCATGAAAACCAAACCTTGGATGACTTTCCCACCTTTTAAAAGAGAAAAAAAAAAAATCCTCCCTGCTGGCCCTAGACTGTGATAACCCAGGGCTGAGGAGGCACCTGTTGAGCCCCAAAGCCCAGCCAGTCTGACACAATCCATTCCAGCTCCCAAAAACCCTCCAGCCAAGGGACACAGCACCCGCAGCTGCTCCCAGCCAAAGGCAGATGCTAATCCTCATCTCCTGGAAACAGGCAGTGAGCACCTGAAAGAAAACCCAGTCCCAGCATCACACAGACCAGCCATTCAGCTCAGGCCAGTCCCATTAGATTTGGTTGACAAAGGAATCCAACGTGCACATTTATAATTTGCCAGGGAGAAAAAAAAAAAAAAGGNGCTTTCTCCTTCTGAATGGAGAGTTTCTGTGGCCCAGCCTCCCTCCTCGTCAGCAGACAGGGTGGAATTCCCAGGCTACGGGGGAGATCTCCTGGGGCTGATCATGTTCTTAAAGGCATGTTCCCAATCAAGAAGGCTGGGATGAGGCATAATAATTGCATAGGCTTCCTGAGAACTGGCTTAATATCCCTCCAGACTGATTTAACCTAGTTTTTCATTCTGCTTTCGCATCAAAAAATGAAGGTCTGTCTATGTCTTGATATCCAGCAAACCAGGAAATGGAGGCGTATGGTATATCTCATCCTCCCTGCCTGCAGCTCCCCACGGCAAGCTGCCAAGGCATTGTGTCAGCAAAGCTCTGCTGATTAACGCTGGAAAAAGAGAAACCAGTGGCCTGTTAAGGTCTGAGAGTCAGGAGCCATCTAATCCCTGGCTGGCATGGCTTTGTGTCCTTGAAATTGGTGGGGGATAATTAGTGTCATTACCAGCCTACATTACACCTCTGTCGGGCTGCAAAGACAAAGAGGGTGGAAAGTTTTGTAGGCTCAGGGCCATGGCTGGTTATAATTCTCATTAACACAAGAGTACTGGGAGATGTGTGTGTTACTGGACAAGTGCCAGGCTTGTCCTTACCTCTGGAGCCTCTGGAGCACCTTGAGGCAGTCCCAAAATCCAGAGGTGCACGCTGGCATTTCCCTTTCCAGCTGTCGACCTTCTGGAACAGATCCCAAGGGGTTCAGGGAGAGACCCCAGCCCCTGTGCCTGCCCATGTGCTGCCAGATGGGAGAGACAGAGGTTATCAGCTCCTGCAGCAGGGATCCACACTGCCACGGGCAACTAAAAACAGAGAGAAACCCACGGCTCCATCCCAGGGGTGAATCCCAGGGAGCACCCACAGACAAACAGTGCCAGTCTGGCCACAAAGCCACACAGAGGGAGCTGCAGACTGCCCAGTCTGGTGGTTTGAAGGAACATTGGCTTTTTCTGTTCCCTGAGAGCGGGGTCAGCCTTTCCTGCAGGGACAGCCATCAGTCCCTGCTGTGGCATCAGCACAGCCCATGCTGTGCCAGAGGGGAGCTGGTGGCTGAGAAGTTATCTTTAGCCCCTGCTACACAGTCAGACTGTAATCACAACTGGCCTTCTCCATTACAAGTGCTTTTAACCCTGTAGGAAGGTGCTCTACAGACCAAGGCACTGTTTTATGCTGGATGTTGCCAGTTTAGACTTGCAAGCCCAGCTTTAAAGATGCAGCTGTGTAACAGTGCAGTACAAAGTCACCTCTGAGGTCTGTAAGAACAGACACTTTGCAAATGCATCACCAAACCCTTCACAACACCATCAGCACAGCACTTTTGGGAGGTTGCCTGCCATTGCTGAGCTGGCTCAGCGTGGCAGAACCTCTCTGTGGCAGCTGGGCAAGCCACGTTGGATGCCACATTTGCTACAAAACAGGGCATTTGCAAAGCCTTTTAAAAAAATAAAAAGGAAAAAAAAAGCAGCAGATGAATTAAATTAAGGGGCTTAGTGGCATGAATATGAATTGCTGCTCTGAGCCATCCTGGTGAATACTAAACTCAGATTCTGGATAAAGCCACACCTCGTCTGGCTCAAGCTGCCATGAGATCCCTGGACTTCCCTCAGCTCCTTTAGATCCAAGGCAGGAGGGAGCAATATTCCCTCAAAACACATGGGACCAATCCCCAGGTTTCTCACTCACTCTGGGCTCAGTCCTTACTCCCCCACTGTGGCAGTGGCAGCTTTATTTGGGCTCACAGCCCCAGCCCACACTGTGGCTGGTCCAGAGGCCACTGTCCCCAAGCAAGAAACCAGCTCCAAGAACTTCCCTTCATTTTCTGCCATCACTCTGCTCTTTGCTGCATCCCACCACAGGACAGGGCAGATAAACCAGGCAGTCCCCTGAGCAGACATGGGTGAGCACAGAAACTCCACAGGCCACGTTTTTGGCAGATCCTGGCCTAACTAAACAAACAGGCAACGTGACCTGAGCTCCCATAAATTTCCTGAAAATCTTTAATGACTCTAAAGGCTTAATAAAGTGTTTCACAGCAGAGGCAGCTGTGAAACCCAGTAATTATGGGTTTGGAATCTGTGGGGTTGCAAGCTGAGGTCCGGCCCAGAGATTGCAAATGCAGGCAGGAATAACAGCTCTTTCAGAGCACAGCACATGTCTTTTGCCACCATATACTCAGTTTTTTGAGCTGCTGTGTCCCTAGCCAAGCATGCTGTCAGCAGGAGCTTTAATCAAACAGCAAAATACATTAAATATAGAGACAAATCCTTAGGGATGGAGTTGCAAAGCATTGTGAAAGTGTCAACTGACTGCTGGGAGACCATGATTTAGCAAAAAATTATAAAGGGGCAGCTACAGGCTGTAAAAGCCAGATTTCTGCTGGAATTAGGATGTGCAGGAAAGGTTTGGGACCTCCCATCTCGTGGGAGGGTTGTCACTGCTGTGTCCTGCTCCCAGTATCCACACACAGAGACCTCAACACCACATCTGCAGGTGGATACTCAGCAGCTGCAGCAGGTTTAAAAGAGGGGAAGGAGAGAGAGGGGCCACAGCACCCAGGGACACCCCTCAGGCTCAAGGGGAGCAACTGTCCCAGCCTGGTTATGCAGAGCCCAGCTCTGGGGAGGACACTCCCCCAGGAGCACACAGCCTCACGTGTTGCTTGGAAAGGCTGCCAGTCCCAAATTACTCATCACATCGCTCTGACTGCCTTTAAAATGTTTTTCATCAGCACTTTGGTCATTTTTTCACTTTTCTACGTGGTGCTGCTTGCAGAGCCCCTCTTTAAAACCGCCTGACGGATTTCAAAAGCAAGCGAGCCTGTGAGTTTTTCCTTTTGCCTGTCATTACACAAGAGTAGTGCTTGAGATCCAAGTTTCTATTAAAAAAGAGGACTAAATTAAGCTCTTGCATGAGGTCTCTAGAGATGCATCAGTCAGTGCTTTCTTACACATGTCTTTTACAGAGCAGGGAAGTTTGTGTACCAACACAACCACGGCTGTTCAACTGTCAAAGCCCCTAGAGCTACATCAATCCACAAAAAGAGCAACCAAACTCCTTTGAAACTTCTGCAAAGTGAGGCTGGAGAGAGGAATTTGATGTTTAATGCTTTAATCATAGAGTTGGAGGCCTCCACTGCTCCATGGTGCTGACGGCTGCAGGAGAGCTCACACCACGTACGGGTGAAGAACGAAAGTTTAGATAAGGGGAACTTCAAGGAAAAAGAACTGGAAGGCACAGTGAGCCCTGTAATTCCAAGCATTGTGTTAGACTCCTCCTGGCAAGTGTCCCTTTTCACAGATCATTGCAGGATTTTTTAGTTGTTTCTACAAATTTAGAAAGAAAATATCTCACACGCCCGCTGCGATCGGGAACGCGCCAAAGCGAGTAAACAGCACATTGTGAATGTTTCCAGAGATCTTTCCACCCCATTGAACCATTCCATTGGGTCAGTCTGTACAACAAGAAAGCAAATGGCTCAGATTACTTATCTCATTAAAAAAAAAAACAGAAAAACCTCTGGATTTTGCAGTGTTGCATCCCTCCGTTTCCAGAGCCAGCCCTGGGATGTGGTGAATAATGCAACCCTCAGTCCTGCTTTGGCAAAACAGAAGAAGTCCTGACTTGTTCTTCTCTTGCTGGTGTTTTTGGAAAATGCAGGAAGGGAAAAACTGTCAGACAGAAATAGTCTGTGTGTCACTTCAAGCCAATCACTGGGGACCTGGACTCAGAGCCCACTGAAGTCAGTGGAAAGATTCCTCCCGACCTCCCCGGGGCTTGGCCCAGCCCCACACCAATGTGCTCCTTGCAGGTGTAGGTTTACATGTTCCTTTTTAAACGGCCTGAACAAAGACTGCCCTCAAGAACCACCTTAACCACAGCTGCATTTGTCTCTAGCAGGGAGCTTCCACCCTGCCTTCAGCAATGTTCCTGGTCCAGGGCCAAATCTCCCAGCCAGCACATCCCTCTGTCGTCTTCTGCAGCCCTGCCCATTTTGTAGGGCCACATTTCCAAGTGTCCAGTCACACAGAGCTGGCCTGGCTCTCCCCTGCAGTTTTTCCCTCCATGGCTCACACCACTGCCACCCCAGCACCTGCAGAACCATCCAAGGTTTCCTGGGAATTGCAGAGTTAACTTCCCACATTAACATTCCCCTTGGAGAGGGCTCTGCTCTCTGCTGCTGGCTGGCAGGACTGGGCAGGGGCAGAGCAGTACGTGGTGACATTCATATAAATTTCTCTTTATAGATATGTATTAATAGCAGCACTTCTTTCATTTTATCCTTTTAGATAATCCTGAGCAAACTCTCTTCTGAATATATCACTTCATATTCCAGAATACTGAATAAGGAACTCAGCTCCAACTTGAGGTAAAAAATCCAATTTTTTTCACTTCTTAGCTTATTTTAGCTAACTCCAGGAAAGGCTCCATCAGGTAACACAGAGATCACTGACAACCCAGAATTAAGTTTCCCCTCCTGAGTTTGGTGCAGGAGAAAGATGTTCCTGCACTACCAGCAGTCCTGTAAACCATACAGAAAGTGAAATCAATGTGTACCTTGCCTAAATAAGTCACTTATGTGCTTGGGTGTCCCCAAATGATCCTTGAACACTCAAGAGTTCTTCAAGACACTGGAGAGACAATTACACACTGCACTGAGCACAAAAACCAAACTTACACCATGCAGTGCTGAACTCAGAGGGTCAAAGGACACCCCTGGGAGCAGCAGCAGTGACAAAAAAGCACCAAGAACGTTCCTTCACCTTTCTGATTGCTCATTAAGCCTTGGCACAGCTCCAGGTGTGCACCAGCACTGCCTTCTCCCCACTGCTGGTGTGTGTGCAATGCAAACAGGGCCTGGGGTGGGGATCCCACCTGCAGAAGGTGACCTGGGGCTCTTCACGAGCTGGGAGTGAATATGGAATGTGCCAGGGATGACCCGTGCAAGAATTTATTAATTTTGCCAGAATTGAGGTGGCATCCATCTGTAACTCTTGGGCACAGGATGAGGGATCAGGAGAGCCTGGCTCTCTGCCTGGCTCTGCTGCTCTCTCCTGCACTGATACTGTGCCACCTTTTAGCTCTGGGCCTTTTCGTGTGCCTCAGTTTCCCCATCTACAGGTCTGGACATCAAAGCTGCTGTGTGTAATTTTTAAAGAAAGGAGCAAGCCAAAAAAGGGCTAGAGGGAATGGAAAGGCAAATCTTTCCACTATTAGTCAGCCCTTACTTTGGCTGAGTAAGCAGCACAGAGAGGAGGAAGGAAAAGGAACCAGGAAGGCTGGAAGTGCTGGGTTTCAGACAATTCCACCGTGGCAACGATGTCCCTTTAACACAGGGGACAGTTCAAATCAGCAGCCCTAAGCTTGGTGCTGCTGGGCTTTGCTCCCTGCCAGCAGTGCTCAATGTGCTGCTTTGTGTCTCAGAGAGAACGTGGAATTGCTGTCGTTCATTATTTACAGATGTGCAGATATCTGAACCTGCTCAGCCACCAGGCTGAGCTGCCGGCCAGAGCCAAGGGAGGTTCACAGGAGGCTTAGGAAGACTATCCTGAGAGATGAGAGTTGGGTTTCTGCTGTTCAATTCATGCCATTTGCCCCTGGAAAACACCTGCTGGTTTCTTCCCTTGCACTCACAGGGAAGCAAAAGAATTTCATGCTCCTCCTTCTCTGCCTCCTCTGCCTCCTCCAGCCAGTTCCCACCAGTGGTTCCCTATCAGGTGTCACATCTGGGAGGGATGGAAAGCTGACAGGCAGAGAGATGCCTGCCCAAGCATCTCAGATTAACCATTTCCGTGCTTTTCCCTGCTCACAGGGTCAGTGGTAGGTAAATAACTGGAGACTGAGGAAGTTCTCCTCAGCTTGGGACAGCGTCAGTTGATACAACCCTGGCCCTTCCAAAACTAACATCAAACACGTGTTGACTTCAACACTCCTGCAAAATTATAACAACACAGTGCTGTGACATTCCCCAGAGTGACTCCCTTGAGAACTGAGGCAGTGGGAGGATGAAATGCCCATCCCTAGAGGATGGAGTGTGGAGGAAGGGAGCAGCAGATCCCAAACTGCAGCGAGAGGAGCTGAGTTAAGGTGAGGGTTTCACTTTCACTCTGAAAGATTTAAGTCTTTAGACAACAGACTGAAAATCTTTCAGCATTGCTCTATGAGCCCATTTTCTGGGAAAAGCATGTGGGATCACTAAGGACAGGTAACTTCCCACTGAAGACTGAACCATCTGATGGCAAAGCAGCCCAGATTCCTGGCAGGGACCAGTCACACTTCTACAAATCACTAAGGTTAAAAAACCCTGGTAATAAAAACCACAAAATTGGGGCACCCCCACGTTTCTGTGTATTTATCTAACACTTGTCAGTTGAGATTCCTCTTTTACCTAAATACACAGAAGCAGAGGGACGTTCAAAGGATCTCTGAAAACAATGGGGACTTGGAAATTTAAAAAATTCCCGGTTCCTGGGCTAATGCCCCAGTGACTATTCCCTTTCTTAAACACAAGGCAGCTAAGATACTGCTAAATTTGCAATAATGAGGGGTAGAAGATAACAGGATTTACAGGGTTAGGTTTAACAGGGTTGAAGGTTAACAGGATTTTAAGGTTAGGACTTAAAATAATACAGCAAAAATGAAAATCCGCAGTTAGAAAGAACTCTGTGTATCATTAATTTCTTTCTCCCTGCCTCTGCACAGGCTGTAAATCAACCCAGAGCAGGAGATGTCACCAGCCAGTGCTGTCCCCTCCAGCCCAGAGCACTGGGCTGGCAGACAGGATACACAGGGGGTTTATTTTCAGGGCCCTGACACTGAGCTGTTATGTGACACCTGGAAGGTCACAGCACATTTCTGCTGCTTCTCCCACCAGCTGCTGGGCTAGGTTATGATTATTTCTATTATTTCTACCCCTGCTGCTATAGACACTACCAAGGAACCCCCTGCAGATACCAGGGGGTTATCTCACAGTGCAAATCACTGTGTGCACAAATTCTGTCCAAAAACTCTTCTCCCAGGAGAAATTGATGCCCTAAACCAAAGGAAAACAGGTGGAAACAGGCAGAAGTGCTGGCCTGGGGGCACCAGGGCAGCCCCTCTCCCCAGGCTCAGTGTCCTGGCTGAAAGCACTGATCTCTTTTGGGGTTACTAATCATCACCGTGGTATCAGCAACACACAGCTCATGTGCACAAAGCTCCTGGGTTGCACACAGGGGATTAAAACACAGGCAAACAGATCCTGAGTGCCCAGAAGAAAACCCTCAATCCACGCCTTGAGTCTCTCCTAACAACTGCGCTTCTGCCGATTTGAGCCGCGCTCCGAGGATGGCCGGGACGAGTATTTGACACAAAGTGATGCCAGGGAGCACTTTTGCTTGCTTTTTTTTTTTTCCATGGATGCAGAATCCTGCTTAAAATAATCTCCAGCTAGAAATACTGGGCTGCCATGGCTGCACGGTCTGGATTTCTCTTGCAGCACCCTGAGTTTCACACACGGGGTGAGCTCCTGGGTGTGCTGGAATTGATTATAGGTTTTCTTGCACTTCTGTCCTCCTTAGTTTTACATCACAGAGAGTGTGCAACTCAGGCACTGCCAGCCCAGGAAAATTAAGATGTGACATGGTTTTTCAAGGACATATGCTCAGGGCATGTGGTTTTTTCCCCCCTCCTCTATCAATGCAAATCCCAATGGAGGTATCAACAAAAATAAAGGGAACAATCCTGACCCAGTTTAAAGTTGTGTGGGTTTGTTTTATTTTTTTTTCTTTCATACTTTTGCTTCTGAAGGCGAGAGACAGAACAGAGGCCACAAGCAGAGCTGCCAAAACACATATGCATGTTGGATGCTTTTGTCTAAAGACACTATGAAGTGCTAAAATATTAAATATGTCAAGCAGAAAGGTTTTCTCTGGTCTTCAGAGCTCTGCAAAATGGCAATAAAAATGTAAAAGAAGAATGCTGAATAATCAAATGTGGTTTCTTTTTTTGAATGTAAATAGTAAAGGCTGAGTCTTGGATACTTCATGTTAAGAGCAGAGACAGCTCAAGGATTTTCAGCCCCATTTCTTCCCCTGTGCTGGAGGGATCACTTTTAGGGATAAGGGACTTGTAGGGTCTCACTAGCAAACACCCTGAATTGTGAGCATCAGGACCAAACATCCTGTATCAGAGGGGGTTTGCACCATCCAATCCAGGCCCTGAAATTCAGAGTAAGCTTGGCTTTGCAGTCCCCCTGCCCAGCTCAGAGTTGTTCAGAGCCAGACTTTAGCCTCGGGGCTGTTTTCCAGTCCTAATGATCTGCTCCGATCCTGACTTCTCCAGCAGGACTGCCAGTAAGGAGAGGTGCAGAGAGGAGGATATTTGGAAAAGCAAACACTCTCCTCAGGTGAACTCAGCGGTGACCCCCAAATGTGACCCCAAAGCTCAGCAAACAGCCCCTGAGTGACCGTGACAAACTCTGCTGAGGGCTTCAAGGACAAGCTGGGACATAAAGTCCACTCTCCCTCCCCAAACCTGCCATGCTGCTCATCACCCCTGCTGTTACTTAGCTGTTCAAACCACGCTTCCCCCTCCATCTCACATCACCAGGGATGGAGCACTCTGAGACACCAAAGGCTGGGGCTGCAGCAGAGCCCCTCAGTTGTGTTGGTGGAACTCGTGTTTGTTGTTGTTGTTGTTGTTGATGTTATTTTTGTCTGCAAGTAATTACCAAGCAATTATGGTGTTCTGAAGTGACCTTCTGGAGCATGTGCTCGAGCCCATGGAGCCCAGCCAAAGCTACTATTGTGGATTTCATGCCAAGGCTTGGGAGAACCCTGGCTCCCTCCCATTGTTTTCTTTGGCCGGGCTCTATGGATTCTCAGCCTGGCAAGAAAGCCCCGTTTTAAAAGTACTGGCAAGCCCCGTGCAGTTTGTCACAGCACGGCCCATGATTTAGGACCTTGATTTAGGCTCAACACTGGGCTCTTTTGTTCCGCGGCGCTGGGACTTCGCTCGCGACTCCGCGCGAGTTCATCGACGCCGCTGAGCTCCGCGGTGGCAGCGAGGCTTTTCCCCCCTGAATGCACAATCCAGACTGGGAATGGCTGAGGGGAATTGAAGCAGCTTTATCCATCAGCCTCGCAGGCTTAGGCTGGTGCAAATGAGGCTTTCTCACACAATGAGATAAAACTTTCATGATAAAACAGAATTGCTGCATACCTGGGTAAAGCCAGAGCTGGAGGAGAAGGATTTGCACTTTTCTCTTTTTATTTATGATTCGACCTCAGAAATAGAGGTGAAATTTGAAGGGATTAAAAAAAAAAAAAAACCAAAACCACCTCTCTGGCTCCACAAATCCTTCTTACAGGTCCCTCAGGCTTTGCTAGGACGTAGTTATAAGCAAAAAATGACTCTGCAAAAAACAGCCCTTTGGTAAAAACCAGCTCTTGCGCAATTTGTATATTTTGGAAGCCAGATTTGACCATTTTACTGGCTAAGGATACCCAAAACCAGACTCTGAGATCCAAATCCTCTGTGCATGGGGAGGAGGGGGAAGAGGGCAAGCTGAATATTTAAAATCAAACTAGTGAAGGAGAAAAGTCTTCTTTCAGAAATAGAGTCAAATAGCTCGAAATCTCTGTACCTTTGTGAGTGGCACTGCTGAAACTCAGCAGAAAAATACAGCCCTCTCTGCTGCTCATTGATTGGAATTAATAAACCAACCAGCCCTGAAATAACTGCCACCCTTTTCACTGTCAAACTAATAGAGAATAATTGAATACAATTAGTAAATCATGGGTAAAAATGTAAATGAGGCAGCAAACCAGCTAATTAATGACCACCCTGGATCATATCACCAGTGAGTGAGTTGGCAAATAACAGCAGAGATGAAGCTTAGACTGGGGTCAGCTCCCACTAATACTGAGCCTAGAAAATCAAGGATGTGGTTGGTGATCCTCCTTGGCCCCTGCAGCCAGTACAGATTCCTGTGGGGTGCAAAGAGACAAGGAAATATTTCATTTCCTCCATTTATAGTCCACTGTACCACCTTTGCTACATAAGGTACTTGCAGCCTTCTCACAGGAGAGCTTTGTTGGTTGTTTTACGGTCTCTGTGTGACTGCAGAGAGGACTCAGAGTCTGCACTAGGAGATGAAAAGTGGTGCCACTCTAATACATCTGCCTGCATTAAAGTCTTTCAATTCCAGCCCTTTCTTTAACACCTCAAAAGTGTAAGTGAAAAATATCAGAGGAACTGTCTGTATTTCTGTATAATAAAAGAGGAGGGAAAGGAGAAATGTCACAAGAGACAAGCATGACATGACCCACTCTGGAGCCTTATGGCATCAACATTTGTTGATGTTGTCCCCTCTGGTCTGTAGCTCACCCCAACAGGTTTCTCTGGGCTTCTGGCTGATGAGTTGGACCCAGCAGAGAGAGGTTTTTCTCCTTTTATGCACCTTGTCTCAGGAAGCATGGAAATCATCCTTGCTTTGTGGTGTAACATTGGAAGTGTTCTGTTCATACAGCGCTCTGCTCATACCTAACCATGGTCATAATTCCACCTTGATCCTGTCCCTGGCACTTATCCAGAGCATTTCTAACTGAACCATATGAGTAAAAGCCAATCCTGATCAAGACATGGCAAACCAGATCCTCGAACAGCTTGGAAAGTCCTCTTGTTTCTCAATGTCAGAACATCCACGGGCATTGCAAGGTCCAAAAAAACCACAGGATAAACCAGAGCCTGGAGACAGAAGGCATCTCCCTCCCAGTGGCTCAGCCTCAACTCACTCATGGCCACAGCTCAGGGCATGAGGAGCTGCTGTGGTTTCTCACTAGGCTCAATCCCTCACATGGTTTTTCTGCAAACACACCTTGAGGCTCCCCTGTGACCAGCTGGAAGCTGATAAAACAACCATGGATTAACAAGGGAAAGGGTCAGCCCCCAGGCACCCCAGCCCCGTGTCACAGCTCACTGGTGCAAATCCCAGTTAAGCTAAAGAAAACTAAAACCTGTGTTCACACAAGCCCACTCTGATTTCTGTGTACACTTCAGGGCCCTGCCGTTTCTGGTCCCAAGTTCACACCCAAACAGGAAAGGGACAATCTTGTGCTTCAGGTGTGACTGAAATCTCACTCAACTCCCCATGCTCATGAGAATTCAAGGCTGGATCTCACTGAACAGCTGACCTGACTTCAGTCCTGCCACATGAGGCCAAACCCTAACAGAAACCACCTGTGGTATTTCAATAACATTAAATCCAAGCTGAATTCAGCCTTGTACCTGACTCGCATCCAGCATCAATTTCCTTGGCCCACTTCAAGTCTCTTGCTGTCAACACTCCAGGGCTGAGATCCATGGAAGAATGAGCTGCATTCTGTTAAACCTCATGGCCAGTGCTGCCAGCTGAAGTGTTATCCCTGCTCCCCATGCTGAGGATGGGGTATGAAACAGAACAGTTTGTTTTCCAAATCTGATGCAAGGCTCCAGTTATTCAGCTTGCAGCTCTGACTGCGAGAGGGTTTAGCCAGCTCTGACAACATATGGATGTGGTCCATGGTCCTGGCTGTTTCCTATAGGATCTGGAAAGGTCTGAGGCATGACTCTGTCTTTCTGCTGCACTTGGAATTTGCTGTGATGAGCAGGAGGAGGAATTCCTGGGAAAGGCCAGGGCCTCTCCAAGGATGGTCCCAGATGCTCCCTCTGCACACACCAGCTCGTGAGTGCAATATTCCAGGGTTTGTGTGTTCAGCCAGCACCTGGCTGGCTGCAAACTTACCTCTGCTAGTGACAGAGTAGGAAAACTCATGTATTGTTATCTCTTTTGGCCTTATTTATAGAACTCTTGTTAATACCTCAGCTGCTCTGTGCTGAACAGCAGCAGACCTTGTGCCACATGAGCATGTCCCACACGTGATGTGTGGGGATGCTTTAACCACAGCATAGAGCTGCAGCCCCACCAGGCCTTACTGATCATGGAATTCCAGCAGCAAACATTTTAACAGCCCACTGATTCCCTGTTTAAATACACTTTTTACAGACACTCTTTACAGCCCAGTCTTCCCCAAGTCCTGCAAAGCTGGCAGATTTCTTGAGGTAAGGTGACATCTAAGATGTCTTGGCATCTCCAGACTTTGGTTCTCCAGTAGCACCAGGTCCTGCCAGCATCATGAGGTGACCAAAAAATGAGGATTTGGCTGTATGGTGTGGGTTCACCTCACCCATTTAGGTTTACAAACAAGCAGAAATGCAAACAACATTAGCCAGAATTGTTTATGTTATGAACAGTGACCTGGCATCTGCCACTCCATCACCTATTTCTGTCACAAGAGGTTTCCTTGTCTCTATTTGCCACCAGCACAGAGGAATTTGCTTCACTTATTTGTATAAATGTGCCAAATAAAGTAAATGTAGTTATGCTCAAATGAGGGAGGGCCACCAGAGGTTCTGAGGACAGGACAGCAACTCCATCCTTGCACAGGAAATATCCACTGACATTAAGATAATAAGAGCAAGAAGATGAATAGAAAATCAAAGGAGAACATACTGCATTTTCCCCTCAAGGGCCTGATACCACGACCATTAAATCAATATCAAAATTTCCACTGTATTTAGAAAACAATTTAAATATCTCTGGAAAAAATACATTCTGTACAAAATGTCATTTGTGTCGAAAGAATGTTTGGACAAGGAACCAGTGACTGTTATTATTGGCAATATTAGAGAAACAGGCCCCAGCTGTCCTTTCCTAGAAGGGTTAAACTTCTCCTATTATGAAACAAGAAAACAATCTCTGTAAGGAAAAAATTTCCAGTCAATGCCCATCCAAAACTCCAGGTCAGCAGCAAATATATCCAAATACACAATAAGGTCATACGAAGAAATTCAGAGAACAGCCCTCTTTGTCTAGAATATTAAGTACTGGAACAAATAACAGCAACATCCTCATGAGTTGTTCACATTTTTCCCAGCACAGCTCTTCCATGCTGAGGGTTGCTTTCTTTTTCCTATCACTCTGTGTGGATTTTTCTCTCTCGTCATTTGTCTCCCCTCGATTCCAAGTAAAGCAAGGAGTGTGTCTTCTCCTGGAGTCACCTATGAGACTGCAGATCCCTGGAGCTGGCCCATCTAGAAGAATTTTTTGTGTATTTGTTGGTTTGGGGTCTCTTTTAAATGAATAAAACACTTCAATAACCCTTCCCTCATTCCTCTTCTTGCTATCTTATCTTTTCCCACCAGGTCCCATCTTCTCTGCTGCTCCTCAGTCTTTTCCTTCTCAGAACATTTCTCACCCCAAGATTTTCAGCAGTGACTGCTACAATTTCTTACCCAGCCCTAATCCAAACACTTCTCTTTATCCCATGTAATTATTTCTCACAAATAGTGTCTCCAGGCTGGGACCTTGCAGATGAGGCAAAATCCTGCAAGACTTGTTTTTGCAACAATAATTTTAGGTGGAGAGGTCCCATGAGCTCCTCAGGTTTTTAACAAATGTTTATATATTGCATAGCAAGATAAAGGGGGATAATGGAACTCCAAAACTTTGTATGCACAGAATTTCTTAATTGATCTTTGATCCTGCTTGAAGTGGCATAAATATAAAGGAGAGTCAGAACCTACTGAGCCGAGGTCTGTTTTCTCAGTCCCCACATTATACAAGATGTGAGCTCTAAAGAATTCCTTCTGTTCTCCCTCCTCTTAGTTTCCACATTTTGGACAACTTTTCAACCAAAAGATCAAGCACTATCTGCTTTCAAAGTGTCCCTAATGAGGTAATTACTGGGAGCATAAAATACACACATTTATTGTAACTGAAGCCACCGCAGGCTGGGGCCAGGCAGTGCTCAGAGTTCACTCCACTGGCAGCTCAGAGATGTCCTGCCCTGTTCAAATCTTTTTTCTATAAAGGAGTAAGACATCTCCAGTGTCCATCATGCTGGAGTTACCCTGCTGACCCCTTCTTGAACAAACTTTGCAAACCACGAGCACCCACATCTGAGCGGAGAGCGAGATTAAACACAGTTGTTTGCAGAACTTTTTCCTGCAGAAGTGCTCAAAGTTCTTTTCCAAAAAGCCTCCCTCCCATCCCACAGACATCCTGTGCTGGGTCAGGAGCTCACCACCGGCCGTGGCTCAACCCATGCCAGGGACAGGAGGAACTTTTTGTTCCTCCAGCAGCTCCTGGGAGCCAGACCTCCCATTGCTCCCCACAGCCACGGCTCCAACCTGCCATTCCTGGGGTCAATCCTCTAAATCTCCCCACACCCTTCATTTTGGGTCTTGGCTTATCCAGAAAAGTGCTCTCCTAAGACCTGCCCAGCTCCTGTGCATGAGGGTGGGGGTCTCTGCCACTGACTGGGAGTAGAGCTGGGCAAAATCCTTCAGGAGAAGGAAAATAAAACCAGCAGCAGCAGGTTGGCTGGATGTAAATTCCTTCCAGTGCCTGAAGGAACTGCAGGAAAGATGGAGAGAGACTATTTATAAGAGCCTAGAGTGAGAGGACAAGGCTCCAAACTGAAAATAAATAGGTTTAGATTGGATATTAGGAAGAAATTCTTCCCTGTGAGGATGGGCAGGCCCTGGCACAGGCTGCCCACAGAAGCCATGGCTGCCCCTGGATCCCTGGCACTTGGGAAGTGCCCAAGGCCAGGCTGGACAGGGCTTGGAGCAGCCTGGGACAGTGGGAGGTGTCCCGGCACATGGGGTAGAACAAGATGATCTTTAAAACAAGATGATCTTCCCACCCAGGCCATTCCATAATTCTATATTAATTCTAGAAATTTGTTTCCATTGAAAAAGGCACATCCCAAAGTGGGGAAAAGAAAAAAAAAGGAAAAAACAAAACAAAAAAATCAAACCAAACCAAAAAACCCTACAACCAAACATGTGAGTTAAACATAATTTTTTTTTAACTTGATTTCAGTCCCAAGTTAGTTTGGATTTTTTTATCCTGCCTGCTTAATTTAAAATCAAGGCCTTTCTTCTGAACTTTCAGATCAGCTAAGCAAAGCTGAAAAATTTATCAGAAGCACAAGTCTGGTTGTGAATTATCAGATATTCTTGCATGAAAGACTTGTGCAATTATTTCAACATTTTATTTTCACCTAGAATTTCAGTTCCCAAAGGAAGAGAAAGTTGAGATTTCCAGTTCATTCATGTCCCCAGGAACCAGCCTAAAGCTGTGAAAGCGAGTGTCCTTAAATGATTTCTTGCTATTCCACAGTCACAATTAGCTCAGATCGTAACGTTGACTTTGCTTGGGCTCAGCTTCAAGACTAACATTAAACTCTACTGCTGCATAATCCTGTGGCTGATACCTTAGTCATAATGTGAGCTAATAGGTCAGCCTTGGCTTTTGGTAAGTCATAAAATGGAAAAAACCCCTCAGTTATAAGAGCTTTAGAATTCTTACTAGACAGCACGCAGTAATTCTTGTTCCTGAGTCATCCTGCAAAAGCTTTTTATAATATCTTGCATTTGCTCTCCCAGCAAGTGCTTACACTCCTGTGCTCTTCCCCAGCCATGCAAAGAAGATATTTGAGGCTCAGTGTGCCAGGAGGGATGGATGTGCTGCAGGGAGCACTCCCACGGGCAGCACGTGCCAGGACTGCAAATCCTGACGTGCCACAGGAGAATCTGCAGCGAGCCCAGGGCAGGAAATGCCACCACGTGCTGCATTCACTGGGGTGCAGGCAGGGATTCTGCTTACCTTGTAGGGTAAATGCAGCACTAACATCAGGGGTGGGGTTCAAAGAGCACTCACAGAACCTCTGTGCTCACAGCCCAGGCTGCCAGGGGCAAACAGAACCAGCTCCTGCCCAAAGGACAGGGCCCTTCAAAGCCACCTCACTCACAGGAGCACCCAGAGTGTGCCAGGCTCTCTGTTCAAGTTCCTCTTGGAAATGGGACTCAATCCCTAACCAGGAGTATTTCCCTTCCC
Source organism: Ploceus nigricollis (assembly GCA_013399945.1). Lineage (NCBI taxonomy): Eukaryota > Metazoa > Chordata > Aves > Passeriformes > Ploceidae > Ploceus > Ploceus nigricollis. Next base: position 200,200 of record VXBC01011675.1, read on the forward strand.
AGGATATCTGGCTGCTACTAAAAGAAGCAACTGGGTGTAGATCTTTAGTATTAGGAGGAGAAGGCTGACCTTTTCTTGAGTCATTTTTTATCCCTTTTCAGTATGGATTGAAAAGATTAAATATTTTTAAGGATAATATAAAATGACCCAGCAGAAAGCCAGGCACTGACGTGGTAGCAAGATTGGTGGAAGACATCCTGTGATTTTGGAAGGCATCAGCTCAATGCTGCTCCTTCAGCTTTTCCCTGTGATCACTCTGGAAAAAAGGTTGGGAGATTCCCTGCTCCACGTGGGGCACATCCCACAACAAATCTGGCAAACACCTGCCCCAGGGAGGAGGAATCAATCAGTGTCTTGCAGAGAAGGAAGGTTGGAAGATCCAGTGTTGCACATTTTGAGTGCTATCCAAATTCCAAACGTGTCCTTGCTCCCTGTAATCCTGCTGGTCCTGAGCACTCCCTGCACTGGGGGTTCACAGGGTAATTGCCATCCTTCTTACCACCAACTCAATCTGTGGGGCACAGAGGGAGCTGATAATTGAACCAGATTCACCATTATTCAGTATTTCCTATTCTCTCACTTTAAAAAAAACGAACAAAAAAACCCCAAAACCCCTCAGTCATTTTATCATGGAGCACAAACGATGACCAGCAAATTTGCAAGAACAATTCCAGGGTTGAAATCTGTTTGTATCAACCATCTGTCATTAATAACAACTCCACAACACTCAGAGGGAAAACATGTACAATCCACCTTCCTATTTTGGCACCTGGGTAACACAATTTTCTTTTTAGAACCACTCGATATCCAACAGTTTTCATGGCAGTCAGCATGGGCAGGAGATAAAGAACATTGTTTGGAGAGATAAGAAAAATCAAGAGTGATCTTTGCTACATCTGCCTTCACCAAGCTGGATTGATTTTCTTTCTCACATCCACACCAGAGGAAAGGCAGAGCCAGCAGTAGGGAAACAGCCAGGACACAGCATCCTAAAAAAAAAAATAAAATCCCTCCCGATTACTCTGTCGTATTTCTGGAGGCAAGGGTGGATGCAGAGACAAGGTGTGCATAAAACCTCCTCATTTCCCCACAGCTGGGGTTCATTATCAGCTTCCTATATCTGGATTGCTCTAAACTTTCCATTTAACAGATATATTTCTAGTAACCACTTCTAAACTAATAACATTTAAATGCAGGATATGGGCAGCCTGCAGCTATGGCTGCTGTAGAAGCAGATCTTGCAGGCCTGACTCATTGCAATAATGGCTTTGCTATCAGCTTCTTAATTATGATGGAAATTACTGGAGCAAATTACCATAAAGGTTTAGGAACATTCAGTCCATTCTGGCCCTTCCAGGTCTGTTGCAATACATATTTGCTTTTTCTTCATAAACGTTAAAGTGCCTGCTTTTTTTTTTTTAAATCTGTCTTCTCCTTCTCTTGGGAACATGGGGGAAAAAAAAACTTCTTTTCACTGTGGCAAGGTCCCAAGAAAACAGGTGGCTTCATGCATAAACAATGATAATTGGGAAAGAGGTGATAGAAATTCCAGCCTGCACACTTCCAAGTCCAGCACACAAGTTCTCCATAGTTTATGAGGTTGTGTCAGGCAGAAAGGGGTTGATGACTCTACCAAATCCCAGCTCAAAATCCTTACCCAGTCTAGAACCCACTTTTGGACCTTTCTCCATTCCGATTTGAGAGCAAATTTCTCCACAAGTCCATGGTCACACACTCACTTGGAGGGAAAAAGTGAGAATAACACTGGCTGAAGAAACCAATTTTTTGCACCAATGCAGCCATTACAGCCTGAGCAAGGGATGCAAAGCCTTACACTGATTTATTTGTTTGCAAATCACAACTTCTGGGAAAGATAAGAGCCTGCACAAAACCTAACAATTCCCTGGGAAAGAGCTGCAGTGCTATCAGTTTAACTGAATACCTCTGTTCCTGCAAATGAAGTTTTAAAGGAGCCTGAGTGCTGAAAAATTACCATTTCTCTGCTTTCAGAGAACTACCATTACAAGCTAAATCAGAACAAATTCGAGGCATGAGTCTATTTTCAGTAGGGAATACCTTCATGTTGGATTAACCAAGATTTACTCAGTGTGCTGAAGTTCTGTCTGCTGGTGTTGCCTTTGTACAAGCTCCAGTGAGCTCCACTGGAATTAATGCCCTGAGAGGGTCACGCCAGGGGAGCCTCCTCTGAGATAAACCAGATTCCCACTGGCACTTAGTGGTTCTTAATGGTGCATTTGAATTTACATCTTCAGGCTGAGGCAAGGGGGGCTTTAGGACCAGCAGCTCCTCACATGAACTTGTGTGGTGTGATCTTTTTTTGTCCCACAGGCAAGCACTCCCAGGTTGGGAACACGGTGTTCCTTCCCATGCTCCCACCAGGAGGACACGAGGGGCTGGCCCCGAGGGTGATAATGAAAATGCCTCAGCAATGAACCCATCTGCTGATGTCCTCATCGGCCTGGCTCGCCGTGCCAAGAAGCTCAGCAGGGGTCCCCCATGCTTTAAAGCCAACATATGCACAAAACCTACGGATTTCACTTTCCCTGTGATTTCCACCCCACTGCTCTGCTGCTCATGTTTTAAATACTTTCCCTGAAAATACTTCTCTGCAGGAGTGGCTGCTGAGCCCGTCTCCAACTTCGCTGACGCAGCCTGCAGGCCTGGCCTTTCCAGGGCAGGAGTGTCCCAAAGGAAGCCAAGCAGGTCCCACACTCCCAAACCACCACAAGGCAATGGGTATCACCATCCTGGTGATGTGTTCATTACCTCTGGCCCGGGGCTGAGTGCCAGGGAAGAATCCATGTCCTGTTTTGGGCCGTGCTACCTGCAGACACAGCTGGACATCACCCAGCACAGCAATAACTAGCCCAGGCCATCAGCTTGACCCCAGGGTGGCTACAACTGAAAAGTCAGTGGTGTGGCAGCCCCAGCCCTCCAGGCTGTGCCCTTTTCAGTCCACCAGCACAGGAGAATCTCAGGGCATCAGCTGGCTCAGCCATCTCCTGCAGGAAAAGCTCCTGGCTCCCAGAGCACCTTCATCCACACCCGAACTCTGCAGCACAGATCCGTCAGTGTGCCCAGGTGGGCAAGGAGACCAATGGTCTGCATCACAAATAGTGTGGCCAGCAGGACCTGGGCAGAGATTGTCCCTCTCTGTTTGTCATGGGTGAGGCCCCTCGAGGGCTGTGTCCAGTTCTGGGCTCTGCACAGCAATGTGGACATTGTGGGGCTGTGTCCAGGGAAGGGAAGGGAGTTGGGGAAGGGAAGGGAAGGGAACACCAGGAGCAGCTGAAGGAGCTGGGAAAGGGGCTCAGCCTGGAGAAAAGGAGGTTCAGGGGGGATCTTCTGGCTCTGCATAACTCCCTGACAGGAGGGGACAGCCAGGTGGGCATCCAGGATGAGAGGAAATGGCTTCAAGCTGTGCCAGGGGAAGCTCAGGGTGGACATCAGCAGGAATTTCTCCATGGAAAGGGTGCTCAGGCACTGGAACTGCCCAGGGAGGTTTGGAGTGCCCATCCCTGGAGTGTCCAAGGAAGGGCTGGAGGTGGCACTCGGTGCTCTGGGCTGGGGACAAGGTGGGGATGGAGCACAGGTGGGACTCGGTGGTCTTGGATGTCTTTTCCAACCCCAGTGATCCTGGGATTCTATCACCCTCCAAAGAGAAACCATTGGCTCTTTGCCACCTCCTGACAGACACAACCACAGCTGGCGACCAAGAGAACAAAGTCTGGAAGGGATGGGAGCCACCACAGCCTGTGCCAGGGGACAGACACCGACCCCAGCCTACTGCTGGAGGATTTTAAGGATGTGACCAGCAGATAAAACTAATGGGACACGCGGCACCTTCGGCCCCACTGGCCCAGAGGTCTCCCAAAGCTCAAAAGTGCCCTCCTCTGGCTGATTCCGACAGACTCCTCCGTGATTGCTGGGATTACACTTTCTGTGGGAAGAAAGGATTAAAAATCAGCCGCAAAGCAATCACTGAAAACCCAATTATTCTCCAGGAAGAAATTTTTCAAAATGGTTTGAGACGGGCCGGCTGCACCATGGGTCCCATCCCAGTCCCATTCCCAGCTCAGACCTGCAGGGAACAGCTTCCCTGGGATGGATCCTCAGCCAGGGATTGTGGTTCAGGTCAGGTTGTGGTTCTGAAACCTCGTGTTTTATGGCTCTCCACGTAGGTCTTGGGGGAAAAAAAAAAAAAAAAAAAAAAAAAAAAACCTCGGCTTTCAGAAGCGAGCTCTGAATTGCAGAACACGATTTTCTGGCTCACAGATTTCCATACTGCTAAGTCATCTTTGGACTTCTGTCTCCAAGCAGTTGCCTGACATATCCCAGATGACTATTTTAGGAAAAGGCAAATCATGCCCTAGAAATGCCTGTTTGCTCTGTGCTGACTGTAAAGGCAGTCTAGACGAGCACAGATGGAGATCTCTGTATTTGGGCAGGTGAATCACACCCCCACAGACTCAGGGTTTCAAAATTTCACCCTTCATCCAAGCTCAAAAGTTGCTTTACTGGCTAAAGTTGTTCATGATGGAAACTATCCATGGATATCTTGGGAATCATTGACTTATCTCTCTCACTGCATTATTCCACTGAGGTATGTCAGAGCATTTTTTTCTTTTTTTTTTTTTTTTCCCATTTCATTTTAGTATCATGGGGAAGTTCTCTGCTTTCCTTAGAAGACAATTCCATAGACCAGGAAATCTTGGATTTATTCTCTTTCTCATCTTCCCTTATGGAATATCTTGGGTATTTCTTTGAGATTATGTGCTTGCATTTAAAGATATTTGATGCACAATCAACATTTATGCTTATGTACCTTATAAACTTTTTTAATTAAATAAATACATTTTAAAAATAAATCAGTCTGGAATCTCATTACTCAGTTCAGTCTTCTTGTGTCCTATTTTCCAACTGAGCCTCAAGATTAGCTGATGTCAGTAAGGAGCTGACAGAACTACAACTTAAAAGCAACTCTCCAGCTATTTAAGAATGTTGACAATTGCTTAAGAAAAATGAAACTGTTTTGTAAATCAATGAAATTATATGTGCAAGCAAACCTTAGACAGCTCTCAGCAGGATTTTTACATGTCATTAACCTGATCTGCATGATACTTGGACAAAAGCATCACTAATTTCTTTTGCCCTTCAGAACTGAACCAATTCAAGGCAATTCCCAGGAGGCTGCTGCAGAAAGGTGAAAATCCTGGGGCAGGGGCTCATTTGGGGAGCCCTAGAAAGCTCTTATGGTGTTTCTAGAACACTCTTATGATTTGAAAGGACACCCTGTAGGGGCAACACCTTTTTTAGGGTGTATTTTTTGCCAGCAGGAGTTAGTTCTGAGTTTCCCAAGGCTCCTCTGTATTTAACCACGTGTGCCCCATCACACAATTTGGGATTTCAGGTCCCCTCCAGTTTGACCCCAGCACTCCCATCACCATCACCCCAGCTAAAAAGCCCTCCCAGACTTTTTCCCCCTGATAATTCTCCTCTCCACGTGGCACGATGTGGAGCAGCCCTGGCTTTGCTTGGCAGCCCTGGCACGATGTGCAAACCACCCAAGATGTTTGCTTCCCTTCCCAGCAGTCAGGACAGGGTATATTTGAGCTTCTTGGAACACGCCAGGCTTTGGGGTTTCTTACATGTAGTGCTAAGTGAGCTTTCCTCTCTTTGATTTGTGCACCAAGCCATGGGTGACAGAAATACTCTTCATTTTTCACCGAGTGGGCAGCTCCTCTCTCAGATGTAATTGCAGGAGTCTGCCTGGCCGGTCAGACAGGCCACTTTGTTCCCTCCACAGCCCTGCCCACACCCATCCTCCTGAGTCTGGCACTTGGCTTGGCCTTTTCTAAACAGCCTGCTAAGGATTTATTACATCTAGGCCCTCCATAAAAAATAATAAAAAAATATATATACATACAGATAGATATTGCTATAGATAGATGAGATGTAGATATAGATTTGTAGATATAGGATTATAAAAATCAACTGCCTGGCTTTGGTTTTTTCCAGTTTGGTGATATTAGACCTACATCACCCAGTCTCCTGTCCCTGACTGTCTGAAGCTGTCTGGGTGTAACTGATGCTGCAGCTTGGCCTGGAGGCTCTGCTGCCCCTGGCTACTGCAGAGCAGGATAAAAGCCAATTATAGTCCAGAAACTTCAAATCTTCTTGCCTTTCCATTAACACTGGGAGCTTTATTATTATGATGATTTTTTTAAATTATTATTAT